>QJPP01001688.1:0-526433 GCA_003996215.1 Jaltomata sinuosa | reverse complement strand
GCGATTCTATCCCTTCTGTCATTTATTTTCTTATATGCCTACCTGCTATTTGTTTAAGTTGTTTGGCTACTCGAATTGTAGTACCGATATGTTATTTTATTGGTAGTTTATTCTTTAGTAGTGGATGGGGGTAAGTTAGCCTTGAGAGGTGTTTTCCCGGAGTTGTAGCTCGTGGGTAGTTCTTGTTATTCTGTTTCTAGTCGGGTTACCCCTGTTTCATTGTGATTCTGGACTTTTGATTCGGTTTCCCATGTTGAGCGGTCTTAGATGGTTATTTCCTAGGCCGTTATCTAGCGTGGCTAGAGTTCCGTGTGATGGTTCGGTGTATTACCGATAGTTGGGTCGGAGTTAAGATTTTGCCTCAGTTGGGAGATATTTGTTATGCTAGTGTGCATAGATTGGTTTGGTCTCCCGAGTGTCTAGAGTCGACCCTCTTTGTTGATTAGTTTAGGAGGTTGGTAGGTATGTGGGTTGTTCCCATATTCTCCTCCACTTCTTGGTCTGTTGGGTGTTTTGTTGTATCCCTAGCTCCGGTTGGAATGAATCTTAATCGTAGTTCTTTCGATGAGCTCTGGATGTTGGCATCGTGATTGGGTCTTGACTCTAAGCACTTTCGATTAAGTGTTGATCGTAACCTCGTGGTTAGGTTGTATTTGTAAGCATTTTGGGTGAGTTGGGCATCCGGCCCATTCTTCTCCTGCCTTATTGAATTTAACGTGTAGCTATGAGTAGTAAGGTAATGGCTTCAGGCTCTTATTCGAGAAAGGATTTGTAAGGTTTAGTATGTCCTAAGGAAGCATTTTTGTTTAGTTGAAAAAGAAGGGAGACGACTCTTTATTTGTGTTTAAATGTCCTTGTAGTTGCCTGAGGTGGCGATGAAGGTTTGCTTTTGGATTGTGTGTTGGTGATTCGATCCAGCCGTCTACACATTGACGTGGGTTTTCCATCGATTGGTTTTTGTTTCAGTAGCAGCTGTGGTGTTGGCAACTTGTATTTTCAGGCCTAGTTGGCTTGGGTTCTTAAGGGTTCATTGGCAGCGTAAAGGTTCGACCAAGGCTTTGGTTGGCAGTTTTGAAAGTCGGTGTTCAGAATCATAACTTGGCAGGTTACATCGGATGGTTTGTGGCAGTTTCTATTTGGTTGCAGCATCCTAGTGTCGGGAGGCAGTGGGTGCGGGCAACTTAGCTTCTTTTACTTCAGTTGTGGATGGGTCTATTGGCCTTGGACACCTAGTCCTTGGCTAACCTCTGAAAGAGGCGAGATATTCTAGATTTCAGCAGTGTTCTAGTTAGTACGAGGTTCTTCTACCATGGTTGGACAGATTCAGCGGCGTAAGTTTGAGCTTCAGTAGTGGTGTATTCTTTATGTGGTCAGCTTGTGCGGGTTAATTCTAGCGAGGCTATTTTGAGCTCTGATGATACGTAGAGACTGATAATAGCCATTCGTTTGCCCAGGATTTGAAAGTTTGTTTAATTGATTTCTCCAGAGTTATTGTTTATGTAGGGTTCTAGTGTTGGTTAGACTCGGCCAGTATGGACGAGAAGTTCATTATGATATATGCTTCGAAGTGGTTGGTTGTTTGCAGAACCAGTAGAGCGGTTGATTCGAGCCAAAGAAATGAGTTGAAAGTATATGCAAAAATTTCTATGGCTAGATGGTAACTTTGAACCCCAGGCACCTTTTTCCTTTGCCTTCGGGGTGTTTGGACTTGATATTTGTGGCATGGTGGACTTCTTCCTGAGGTGAGATTCGTAAGGCAATTTCACATTCAAATGGTGTTCGAGTGTTTAGAGTAGCAGTAGTGTTTTCTAGATTTTGGAGCTTGGCTCATGGTTACAAACTTCGTGGTAGGCTTACCATACTTCTTGCAGGATCTTGGGTCTTTTGGGCAGATTGCCCTGGTTCATTCACTTTCAGCTGATTCAGACCTAGCACGGTTTAGTTAGCGAATTTGATGTTAGAAAAAATGTTTGTTCGTTGGTTGGTGGTCATTCAAGGCAGGTAACTTTAGTTTCAATGATATGCTATGGGTTGTTCTCTTGGATGGCAAAGGCTAGTAGCCTATATCTTGTCTTAAAACGCATTTGTACAATGGGTGACTTCGTTCATGGTAAAGTATAAGCAGGAACTATGGATCTCTGGTGTGTCAGTTGATGCTTCGAGGGTGGTTTGAGTGTTCAGCTTGTATGCAGATTCCTTTTTGTGGTGCTAAAGGATTCAGTTCAGAATAAAAAAAAAGGGCTTTTGCGGAACAACGGGTTCATGAGTTAGTGTTTTGGGTTGATGAATTTTCTGGTAAACTTGGTATGGTTTTAAGGATTCGAGTTTTGTGTGTTGATAACCTTAGTGCTCTGGTTTTGGTGTTGTGTAGGTGTTTTTTGGTTAAGATTCTCGAGGTTCAGTTTGGATTGGCAGATCTTTGGAGGTTGAAATCTAGCTTGGCTAGTAAGAAATTAAGGCTTGGTTGCTTTCTTTGCTTCTGTTATATTGGGTGCCGTCCATTCGCGGAGGTTACCCGGGTTGTCTGAGAGTGTAGTGCGGGCGTTGTATCCGCTATTCTTAAATCTCTGGTATTTTCTTCCTTCCTGACTTTCGGGGACGAAAGTCTTTTTAGTAGTGGATGATGTAATGACCCCTCCGGTCATTTACACGTTTTCGCCTTTCTTGTACCATTAGAGCTTACTTGTAGTGGCCCAAGTCCTTTATGGCTTGTCGGGACCGGTAGTTCGGTGCCCGGGCTGATTGTTTGGTCTTTATGGTCGTTCCTCATTTTAGAGCTTCAACTTCGGAAATTGTTGACTTCCGTCAACATTCTTGGTAATATCAAAAAATTAAACCAAGGTTCTAGGTCATAGGAATTCCTTACTCGAAAGTTCGAGTTAAAGAAATGCCTCGTGTAACACCTCGCCCGTTTGGAAGGTTTATAGTAACCCGTGCCTTTGGGGTAAGACTAATAGTGTCTAATATACTAAGAAGGATGTGTTATGAGGTATTGTAATGGAAAAATGGTCGTATGATAAGTTTTGAAGTCAAGCAAGTTGCAAAACAAAAGTCGGAAAAAGTTATTGTAAATTCCTTTAAGGAATTCTCTTCAAATTTGGGTTAAATGTCTTGGGGTGTTTCTCCCTATCTATAAAGAGTTAGTGGTCCTCCAATATACAAAATCAAAGGTCTACGAGTCTAGTTTCCAACTCACTAAACCGTTCATCCATACGACTTCAGAATAGAGAGATATTCACATTTTTGTAAGACTATGCAAGCAGACACGTCAAAGTGGGGCCTACATCCTAAGTCGGTTCAGCTTATAAAAGCTGATTTCTCCTTCGTTTTAACTCATTTTTTTCACCCAAAATTCTTAGAAAATCAGAGGGAGAGTCCATAAATAATCCATGGACTTTGATCCTTTCAATTCGGAAGTTTAACGGAAGTTGCTCTACGTCGCGAGCTCGTCATTTTAGTGTAATTTGTCCCATCGATTTCATGGCGTGTCTTCGTGGGTGTTGATGAAGCGAGCTAGCAGGTGTTTTTTGAGTATTTTTCAGTAGCTATGGAGTTATTTTGGTGAGGTATGGATCCCGTATACTTATCTATTTGTTGGATCAAGATTTTAAGCTTCTAGTTATGAAAAGTTGTTGTTGTCGATATCTTGTAGTAGTTTCTTGTTGATTTTGGATCTGTTTGTTGTTCTTGCAAAGAGGCAGGTTGTGAATCTTGGGATATTGAATATTTTTGTCAAGGAAATCTCTCCCCTAGGACCCTCCTTCGTTATTATATGTTCCAGTATTGTTTTATGGATTTCTGAGCCCCGAAGTGGTATTTTGGATTTGTGGCTTTGGACAACCCCTTTATCTTGTTATGTTTGGTTATTGTTGTGGTGTTCTGGTTATGGTAAGGTGATGGAGGGATTGAGAAATTGTGCGATTCTTTTTGGATCACATACGATAGTTATTGGATTGGACAAACGTGAAGTACGCCTTGAAATAGTGCCTCGGGAGCTCGTCGCTCCTTGGAGATGTGGTTAACGTATTGTTGTTGGATTTAGCTGCCATTTGTTATTGTTATTGGCCTCATTTTTACGCTTTGGAGTTGGCTGGTCGCGAGTGTGACATTAACACCTTATCAATTAGTTATGGCTCGTTCTTGCAGCCTTGTCGATTCTAGCAATTGTTCCATTACATTGGTTGGTCAGGCTTCATAGAGATGCCTTTGGGGTTTCAGTAAAAAGTATTTGTTTTATGTGATTCAAAGCTTCCTGGAGTTGTTCGAGTCTGGACGATGTCGTTCCCGCAGCTAGTCATCGGATGACAGGTAGGTTATGGTTTTACCCTATCTAGACTCTGCGTATATAGGCTATAACTGCATTAATTAGCATCCTTGGATGGGTTGTTATAGGTTGGTACCCCAGACCTTGTCCGCCTTTCATCCGTCTATTTCATACGTTGTTTGTAGTATTCGCATAGTAATGTATATTACCTTTGTGGTCCTGTGTGGCCTTGTATTGACTCTGGAACATAGATGGTGGGCTATTTGGGAATATCCGCGAGTCCCGGACATAGAGATTATCCTTTTAGGCTGGTTATGTCTGCTGAGTAGCTATTGGGCCTGTGCAGGGCTGATAGGAATTGTTGTGGGCCGTTGGGCTACTTTTATATTTGTGTGCGAGCATATCATCCATGAAAAAGGTTTTCCCCTGCATGTTTTACTACAGTTTTGGCTGTGAGCCACTACTGACAGTTTTCCTAAATTTGCATGGCCCTGGGGGCCCGTTTTTGGTACTGTTGTTGATAGAAAAGGGGATTTTTGGATGTTTTCGCACTGATTTTATTACTGGTACTAGTCTCTGCAGGGCAGAGCACCAGACTTGATTTTATTACTGATACTAGTCTCTGCGGGGCAGAGCACCAGACTTGATTTTATTACTGATACTAGTCTCTGCGGGGCGGAGCACTAGACTTGTTTTACTACAGTTTTAGACCCAGTTACGCTCGGGCACCCTTGGAGGGGTTTTAGAGGCATTTTCTACTACTTTAGTCCTGGACGGGGTCTGGGCATGCATACTTGAGACTGGGTCTCTATCTTGATCCCGGACTTGCTTCCAGATGACATATCTTGATGCTGAGTTTTAGTATGGGGTCGGGGACCTCCAAGAACCTTGCCGCTCTGGGCCTGGGGCTTTGGGCTGCGTGCGCCGGAGGGAAGGGTATACGGTGGAGTAGAGGTATACAGGCTGAGTCCTTCCATGGAACCTGCCTGCTGGGCCTGATTGGCACCGGAGGAGGTACATACAGAGGTTTTATTTCACATCATATCATATCATGCATTGGATTCCACCCTTGTTTGTTGTGTGTTCAGTGTACGCTCCGGTAGTATGGGATGCCGAAGGGTTTTTTTCACTTGATTGTGTTCCTCGGTTGTATGGGCGGCCGTTGGGACTGTAGGTAGACTATATTTAGTCCTATTTTTACTTAGAGCTTGTCTTGGCACTCGGTTCTTGAAAGATTAGTGATGGCTAGTCTGTTGAGGCTTTGGTTGTGGGATTTTTTATTATTAAGAGGGCTTTAGAGTCCTATCTTATTGAGGCACTTTTGTGTGGCCTTCTGAGCATAGTGTGAGACTCTGGTTCTATTCTCGGAGGAGCTGAGTGGTATCTCTCCGTTATTGTGGCCTAGTTATTTTATCCTAGGGTTGTACTTGTGAGGTGATTCCCTGGTTATGCTATCATATGATTGGATTGGTGTTATGATTTCCTTATACTGGTTGATTCCATTTTGAGTATGTTAGACTGCTTTCCGTCTTTTCCTTCCACTTGAGGTTACCGGTATACCGCTATTTTCTCAACTCTCTCTCTACTTACTTATATTGTTGTGCAAGGACTCCAGGTGCGTTCTCCTTTCCTTCACCTATGATTCTGTGTAATTGTATCTCTGTGCTAGCATGTGTTACTTGAAGCTCTTGGTTATGAACGATCTGTGCTAGCTCTTTGTGCCTTGCTTATTGCCTCAGTGACTGCTTTCTTGCTATTTGTTACTTACTGCTTTTATATCTTATATGCGCTCAGTCGGCCTATGATACCTACTGAGTACCCGTGGTTTTGGTGCTCATACTACACTTTTGCACTTTTTTGTGTAGATATTAGCTGAGCTTTCGCTGTTGATCACGTTGGAGACTCGTGTAGATTTTGTATCTTTGAGACTAAGGTGAGCGCCTGACGGTCGGGGCTTGTCTACATCTCATCTGTTGTACTATTGCTCCTTGTACTTTCGAAGGCAATTTATGCTGTATTTTGTTACTACTAGCACTTGTATCCTATTAGAAGCTTCTGTACTATTGATACCAAGTCTTGGGGTTGGTGTAGCTTTCTTTATGTATTTATATTCGAGTTTTGCTTTAGCTTATTTCTGCTTGCTGGTGCGTTTTGGATAGGTAGTAGCCCATTACTAACCGTTCTGGGCTACGGGAATTGGTTTGCCTACTGGGGATTGTAGGTGCCATCATGACTTGAGAAATCGGGTCGTGATACAATCTTAGCCCTAAGTTCATTGGGCCATTTTAGATTATACAGAGGGTTGGTAGTGTTGTCTACATGTTAGTGTTGCCTCTGATGTTTTCAGCTATTCACCCAATGTTTTATGTCTCGATGTTTACTGGTATATACCAGATGAGTCTCATGTGTTGCATTGGGATTCGGTTCAGTTGGATGAGAGGTTAACATTTGTTGAGGAGCCGATAGCTATTCTTGCAAGAGATATCAGAAGGCTGAGATCTAGGGAGATTCCTATTATGAAAGTTCAGTGGAAGCACCATCCGGTCGAGGAGGCTACTTGGGAGACCGAGAGTGAGTTGTGTGCTCAGTATCCATAGTTGTTCGAGCCTTCAGGTACTCCCTTCTTCTTGACTTTCGAGGATGAAAGATTTTTTAGTAGTGGATGTTGTGATGACCCTTCCGGTCATCTTGGCGTTTACGCATTTATTGCACTGTTAGAGCCTTCCTGTGGCATCCCCAAGTCATTTATGGCTTACTGGAACCGGTGGTTTGGTGCCCTGGCCATTCATTTGGTCGTTTTCATTGTTTGCTTGTTTTAGAGCCTAAACTTAGAATATCGTTGACTTTGGTTAACATTCTTAGCTAACGTGCTCAAAATTGAATTCTGACAGTTTCGTTAGCTCCGGAGCGATGAGTTTATTCTAGTTGGACCTTTAGTTGAGGCCTGAGAAATTCCGGTGTGGGTTTTTGTGGGTTTCTCAGTTTTCAGGCCATTTAGAGTTGAAAGTGTAACTTCAGGTGACTTTCGATGATCGGAGTGTCGGATTCGAAATCCAACGACTCCATCAGCTCCGAAATGTTGAGTTTGGGCTAGGAAGGTGGTTGGTTCGGGTTCTAGGTGAGCCGAACTCATTTCGATCCCTTGAGTTCCTTTTCGTTAGTGTTGACATGGGTCAACATTTCTCTGAAACGACCTCGTATGGAAGTTTCGTTGATTCCATTGAGTCCGGAATGTCGTTTCCACTCTGTTAGCATTGTTGGTTTTAGAATATCGGTTTTCGATTATGCCCGGAACACCCCGTGGAGTTTTAGAAAGTTGCAGAAAATTAGTCGGATGCCAACCTTCAGCGCAATCGCACCAAGGCTAGCGCAATCGCGCCTCAGCGCCTGCCAACCTTCAGCGCGATTGCACCCTCCCAGTGCGATAGTGCCGAGGCGCCTACCTCCCTTCAGCGTTGTTGGCGCTGGCCTAGCACCGATGGCGCTGGCCATTTTCCAGCAGCTATAAATAGCTGAAAGTCCATATTTCCAGCATTGTTTCTCCCACCTTCTCACTTTAAAACTATGATTTCTCTCAAACAAATTGCTCCATATTGATTCTAAGCCTTAGGGAGTCGTTTGTTTGTTGATTTTCCGCGCTTCTACGTCGTTTGGTAAGCTCATTCTTCTCTTGAATTTCTTAAACCCTCCATTGATGCCCTCATCCCAAGCTTGGGATTTTGTTGTAGTGGCTACCTTACGGCTTGTGCATGCTCGTTGGGGTGGTGAATTCTTCATGTTGGCTGGAATTCCATTTTTGTGGTAAGTATTTCTCGCCCAATTTCCATTTTATTTCCGAAATTCCATTCTTTAAACCCCAACCTTTGCGGGCTATTTTGATGCCTTTTTCTTTGGACATTTGTGCTCCAATTTGGAGCATGCCTCTTGGCACCGTTGGGGTCATCGTGGTTCTTTTCGTTTTTCATTTCGGGTTGTGGGCCCTCCAGGCCCGCTTTTGACCCAGATAATTACCCGACTACAATTATAGCAATACGGGTATCGTTGGACTCGTCTTAACTTCTTATTCTTGAATTTGATAGTTTGATTCTCATTCGGAGCTTCTCGGAGCAGCTCGTCCTTGCATATCATTGTTCCTGCAGCTTGTCATCGGACGACATGTAGGTTATGGCTTAACTCCCTAGAATTCGCATATATCGGGTAAAATTGTTCCTGTTGGCATCCTTGGGTTGGGTTATTAGGTTGGTACCACAAACCTTGACTGCTCCTTCATGATTCATCCTGTTTCTTTCCTCCGTTGTGTGTAGAATTCTTGCTAATTGACATTATTACCCTTATAGTCATGTGGGGCTTTGTTGACTCTGGAATATAGACGGTGGGATCATTGGGAATGTCCGCGAGTCTCGGACAGAGAATTACCCTTCTAAGCTGGTTATGCTTGCTGAGTAGCTTTGGAGCTTGTACAGGGCCGATAGGTTGACTTTGAGGTGCGGGGCGGCTATTGTGTGTTTGATCATGCCATTTCCATGCATATAGAGAGGTTTTCCCACGTTTTACTATGGTTTTGGCTTCGGGCCTTCTGGAACTATTTTCTAAACTTTGCACGGCCCGGGGGGGACATTTTCGAAGAAAATGATTTGGAAATAGTTTTGACTTGTCTTATGAATCTTCTTGGGGTAAGGAAAGTTGTAAAGGACATTTTATCAATAGTTCCACTTTTCTAGGCTCGACGGGGTCGGGTGCCCTACTTTTATACTACAGTATCTGGGGTGTTGTTGGACTAGGCAGGGCCGAGTGCTAGAGCTTTTGGGCTTACTGTGTTAGACTTGGATACCCTCTAGGAAGCTTTACTTGGGGATTTTCTTGAGGATGCGGTGCATCTAGTATGTTGGTCGGGGGCCTCCATGGACCTTGCCATTCCGGACCAGAAGCTACAAGTTGCGAGTGCCGGGGGGATGGTATACGGTGTAGTAGTGGTATACGGGTAGGACGTTCCATGGATCCCATCTTCTAGGCCTTATAGGTCACTGAAAGAGGGTGACATACGGTACTTTGATCACTTTTACTTAGCATAGCATCATATCATTCATCTGCATGAGTTACCACCCTTGTCTATTGATTGTTGATTGTACGCTTCGGTACTATGGGATGCCAGAGGGTTTGTTTTCATTTGTTTGCGTTTATCGGTTGTATGGGCGGCTGAGGGACTGTAGGTAGAGTCTTATCAAATTACCTCTATCTTAAGTGTGGGATTAGTTACAGCGGGGCTGTTGGTTTCTGGAATGAGATTGTCGTGATTAGTGTGGTTAGAGCTTGGTTACAACGGGGCTGTTGGTGACTATTTATTATGATTAGTGTGGTTACTATTTACTTCTTCTGAGCATGTATACTTTACATTTCTCTCCCATTCCTTATACTTAAGGTTACCAGTGTACCATCCTTTTCTAGACTTATGCATATATATTGTTGTTGTGAGGATCCCAGGTGCGTCGTTACTACTTTCACCTGTGTTTGCCCCATATATATTCGATTTTCTGGCCTTCCTTGTAGCTTTTTGTTGTCTTCCCTCTAGGCTAGTTCCTGTGTACTTTACCATTGATTGTCGTGACTGTTTACTTCTATTCTATCTGCTATTGCTCTTTTACTTTATATGTGCCCAGTCGGCCTATGATACCTACTGGGTACCTTATGCTTCGCATTTGGTGCTCACCCTACCCTCTGCATCTTCTGGTGCAGATCCTAGTGTGGGCCATCACCCTTAGAGCACTGGAGACTCGTGCGGGATGTTGTTTTGGGATAATCCAGGCTGAGGGTGAGCTCTTGGCGTTCAGAGCATGACTTTAGTTTATCCTTGATGTATTTTGTACTCTTGTAGTTTCGGAGACATCATGTATATATTACTTTTGGACCTTTGTACTCCTGATGTAGTTCGACACTTATACACTATGATACCAGGTTTTGGGTTAGTTTACCTTCCGCTTTGTATTTATATTACTTCGGTTATCCAGTTTATTCATCTTGTTCTCTTGCTTTTGCTTATTTATTTGTTCTTCCACTTAAACTGTTAGAAGGTAGCCCATTAATAACCATTCTGGGCTACGGGGATTGATTGGCCTACAAGGGGGTTATAGGTGCCATCATGACCGAGAAATCGGGTCGTGACATGAATAGCCTTGAAAAGTTTGCACGCTATCAGAAACAGAAACTAGGTGTCAAGATGAGAAGGATGACACTTATAATGCAATACAAAATTTTACAGCAAAAATCAGGTCAAAAAAGGACCCTTGGCAAACAAAACAGAAAACGAAATTCATAAATATGCTCCCAACAAGGTGTGGGGTGTATGCCCCAAGTTTGGGCGAAATTGAAAGTGAATTCAGACCTCAAATGGTCTGGAACGTGCCACTAGAAAGGAAGAAGGATCATGCAAATTAGGAACAAATTTTAAGAATGACATGCGAAATAATAGACTAGATGCAAGATAGAATGAGAGGGGAACGAGTTTTACCTTAATCAATCATGAAAATCCCCAGAATTTGATGTTTCTTCAACTTGGGAAGGTTCAACAATGGTGGAAATAAGTTGTTGGAATGAAGGAAATGAAGAAGAATTTCATTTAAACTGCTAGTGATCGACGCACCTGCGGTCATATTGATACAAGTGTGGCATCACTGCAGCGGCCAGACCACCGCAGGGGCAGAGGCCAACAGAACCCTCCAGCTCCATAAGTGTTACACACGTGCCACAGGGATAGCACCGCAGGAGCAAAAAGAACAGCACTAAGGCGACGACCTACTAATATCACCCTAAACTGCAGGTGCGGTGCATGGAAGGGGCAGCTGTGTAGCTGCAGCCAAGGCACTAGAGTCATGCCCATACCAGAACTTGCAGCACCAACTGCCAAACTCAACTCCAAAACTCTCTGACTACACCCTCGATATTCATTCTGAGCCCCAAAAACGCAAACTAGATATGCTACCCTACCAAAAAGGGCATTCCAGACTCAATGAAATCAACAAAATTCAAAACAGAGATTGTTTTGACAAAAATGGGCCCTATGCATAAAATCATCATTTTACCAAAAAGGAACCCAATAACTCAAATTAAGTCCAAAATCCTCGAAACTCAAACTAAAGGTCCTACTAATCCAAAGTCAACATTTCGGAGCTAACAACACTGATGGAATTTCCATCTGAGGCCATCTTCTCTGAATGTTGATCAAAGTCAACTCTTCTAGCTTTAGAGGTTTCAAAACATAGAAATTGGCTTAAAACACAAATGAACTGCCCAGGAACCAAATCGTCAGACCTGACAAGTCATAAGTGACCTGTTGCCACTATGAAAAAGCTCGAAACACAAAAAAGTATGAAAACAAAGAGAATGACCTAGAGGATCATTACAAAGTTTTGGAATCAGGTGCCAATTGCGCCCCCGAGTTTGGAGTGTGACATAAAGTATCATCGATGTTCATATTGATGTCGGTTTCAATTTCCAATAACAGATTTAAACATATCATGTGACATGTTACATAATTAGCATATTGAAACAATACCCATATAAAGTTAAAAGCTAGAGATTAATTAATAAATGATGTTCCTAAAAGATCTAAATGACAACCTTTTCTATATGCTTCTTTCACAGGTTCATCAACAAAAATTGCCATTTTTTTGAGATGAAAGAGCTAATATATTGAACAATATCTTTTCTTGTAATGATTATGGATATATAAATCTCAAATACTCATACATAAAATTTGAATAGTCAAAATTTAAATGTATAGTAAAAAAAAATACATAACTTGAACATGCATAATGATTATCCCTTTTAAAAACGTTCTCATAAAAAGATTTCATGGAAAGTATAATTACCTTTAATATTTGAGATTCCTGCTTATAACGTGTTGTAAAACTAAGCCAAAAGAGTAACAATATGTACAATAAAGTAGATAAGAAATGAGAGATCAACAGATTAGAGTTTTTTTATTCTTTCAAGTGTTTCCCAAATCTTCAAGTATGTATAATATAAGATTCTACGCCTCTATTTATAGTATTCATAGAGACATACAAAAGGTTGTAATAACATAACATTAAGTGAGAAGGTTATGCAAGATGTTAAAAGGTGTGAGAGTTATGTCCATAATAGTGTGTGAAGTAGTGGAGGATTAACTACACATCATGAAGAGATTGGCAGGAATAACTTCTTAGGAGTTATGAACATCTACTAATATATTATTTTTAACAATAGTTAGAGAATACAATAATTGGCTTCTAAAAATAGAATTTTTTTTAATGGGGGACAAAGGAGCTGCTTGTTCATTGCATCAGAAGGGACACCATACTTTTTAAAATCATTTTTAGGTTAGAAATATATTGCACTAAGTTCAAATCAATCTGACATTTTATTTTAAAGAAATTTGTGAAACATTATCTTTGCTACATCCAAGTCTTAAAACTAAATTTATTTTAAGCAATCAAAAGAGTCTCATATCAATTGCGTACATTCCTACATACCTAGACCCAAGAATCAAGTGAATTATCAATATGTCTAGTTTTAAAAGAGACCAAAGGCATAACAAATCTTCATAGAAGACAAGTTGAAAGGAAACATAGTAATGCTAAAATTAGCAAAAAGGATTTTGGTAGAAAGTTTGCAACTCTTGCCCCCTCTTTATTTTTTTGTTCAGATGGACGTTGAGAGATCGAATTAAATGAGAAATACAATGGCTGGAGAATAATATTTGATTGAGACAGAGATGGAGTCTCTTTGAAAACTCCAAATACGCTCCTATTAGTACATGCAAAGAAGAGATAAAGAGGACCAAGGATTAGCATACATATGTCGATATATTAAATTGGATGAAGAAACTTATAAGAAATAGATACAAGTTAACCAAAATCAATCATGTCGAAGGTCATGGTATCACAACCTAAAATTTCAAGGATTATGATGGCACCTACCCTAACCCAATCATGGTAAGTAAGTCTAACTCAACAAATGCAAGCAATTTAAAGCAAGGCAAAAAGAGGAATAACACAAAGAATATTCAATAATAACTCAATCAATAATAACCAAAATAAAATAGGGTAATATATATGATAATATCCCAAGACTCGACTGTCACAAGTAAAAGAGTGACTCTAATACAGAATGTCATAACTGAACTACAATCTTGTCTAAGAAAGTAATAAAGACAAAAATAAAAGATAAAGGAAGTTGAGACAATCTCCAAAAGTTGGAGCTCACCACAACTTCAAGTCAGGGAACGCCACATGAAATATGCGATCACGCACCGCAAGGACCACTCATACTTAGATATGCATCAGAAGAATGTTGGGAAGTAGGGGTGAGTATAATCCACTTGTACTCAATAGGCATCATAGGCCAACTGAGCTTAAGCAGTTACTATATTGAATAACAACTACTAAAA
Source organism: Jaltomata sinuosa (assembly GCA_003996215.1). NCBI lineage: Eukaryota > Viridiplantae > Streptophyta > Magnoliopsida > Solanales > Solanaceae > Jaltomata > Jaltomata sinuosa. The sequence continues at coordinate 512,745 of QJPP01001688.1, read as the reverse complement.
TAACCTTACACGCAGAAAAATCCTAGTAGTTTGATATCAATAAATAGTACAGTTTATCTCAATCACAATAATAATTCAAATGATAATGCAATATAATAATATATAATGATATACAATGGCCAATTTCTATTGATACACACTCATGAGGGACTCGCGAGGCCTTTATATAAAATAATCCAGATCTTTTCCTATGGTCTTGTTAACTGATATATATATATATATGTCAATGTCTACTGATACACACTCATGAGGGACTCGCGAGGAATCCATATAAAATAAGCCAAATATTTTCCTATGGCCTTGTTAGCTGATATATATATATATAAAGAAGTAGTAAAACAAGACTTTCAAGGCATTTCTTTTTTAAAATCGAATCAAGTCATTCACGCTGTTCATGAACGATGAGATATATGAATATGCATGAAAATGAAGATATAGTAAAATCTTATGCAACTTTTATATCAAAATCACAAAATCACGATTACTTCATGAGTACCGGCTATATTCATCAATATCAAATTAGGGATCCAAGTCCAATATCACCAAAATAATATAAGCCTCAAATCGAGCATCACAATGATAAATTATCTCATTTATTGGCATGATTAAAAAAATCCCCCACACGATATCACAATGATATAAATCAGACCAATTGCTATTATAATCATTATGTCAACCCTCCCATAGCTAATTCATACGATAAGTCCCCACCAAAGCAAAGTCTGAAGAAAGTTAAGCTATAACATACCTTGAAGCTGAACAAATACGCCATGAACCAACACCAAAATGACTTCTCTTCTAACATAGTCTTAATTCACCTAAAATCTATCAAGAACAACTTCTACATATAAATACAAGTATATCGATACCTATATTGCTATACTTATGTTTTGAATTCAAAAAATCAATTCAAAAGTCAACCTCGATCCAACAAGGGAAAAACTAGAATTTTATTTGAAAACCATATTATCCCCGACTTAAGGATTTTAAATATGAGATTTTTATCAAAAATAGAGTTAAAATCGAGCTTAAAATTATTAAAATACCATTCTTTAACTTTATCGAGAAAACCCAAAATTTCTGTATTCAAACGCAGTTCAAAATGAGAAACTTTGGTAAATTTATGCCAAAATGAGTTTACCCATTCTATAAGAACCTTAATTTTCAAAAATAAATGAAAATCCATCACTAATTGATCCTCAAATCACAAACTTTTGATTTCATAACTTTGAGATTTTAAATCTCAACTTGTGAATCAAAATCATACAAAAAGTACAGGATAATCTTGAAAATGAATAAAAATAGAGTATAAAGAGATATCCAATGATCGTACGAGAAAAACGCATCAAAAATTACCTCAATCGGAGTTTTCTAGCTCCCAAAATATTAGAAATATGAAATCATGAAATCTGCTCCTTTTTGTACTCAATGATATCCGCAATTGCAAGTAAATTGATTGCATTTATGGTCCTAGCCATATTTGTGGTCCTTTTACCGCATCATGGCACTGCAATTGCGATTTAAATTCCATAATTGCAGTTGCACCAACACAACCAAAACTCAACACGATAAAAGATCATAGCTTTCTCATACGGACTTTAAATATGATGATTATTTTTCTGTTGGTTCTATAATTTTGATACAGATATAATGGCACCATCCAAAAATCAAAAGTATATTATTTGCTTCATCTGATACTATTAAAATACAATAGTAAAAAACTCCAAACTCCAAACAAGTACCCAAAATAAATTTGAGACCTCTCGAATAAAAATTAATAGTGCAAACCACTTGTAAAATATATTTTGGACCTGATGGAATCATCAAGATTTCCAAATAAGGTTATCTTGAACAAATATTGATGGAAGTCAACTCTTAACTTAGAAAACTCTAATTTCTCAAACAACGACTCAAAACTCATTTAAAAGCCTCAGAAACTGAACAAACCTTCAACAAGACCAAAAAATCGCCCTCTGGATCTAGTGGAATTATCAAAACTTGAAAATGACCTTTCTAACCTCGAATATTGAATTTGGTCAACTGTCTTAAGTTTGCAACTTCTAAAACTCAAAAACTCTTTCAAAACTCATCTAAATATTTCAGGATCTGAACCAATGGTTATGCTAACCCAAAATCACATTCTAGAGTTGATAGTACTGATGATATTTTGATACGATCTCAACTTCTAAAGATGTTGACTATTGTCAACCATATCAATATTTCAACCTTTCAAAATAAAAGACTTGCATAATTTTCAACTAACCATTTCAAAAATCATATCACTCATTCTCTCAGATCATAGATATCCTAAAGCAATTATAGAAATGGTGTAATGACCCTTTTTTTATATGGTAAAGTAAAAGCATAAGTACCTGGCTAGAAAAGTCCCTAAGATAAGAGTTAAAAAATCTCAGGCTAGGGTGATCTTAGATGAAAATATAGTGTCATGTACCTTAGAGATTGTTGGGGTCTCATAGTTTATTATATGGTAGTGTGGAGTTTGTTTATGGATACTCAAATGTCGTAGAGTCCGGTAGGAAATTTTAGGATAAGAATCGGGTCCATAAATTTTTGGATATAATACTTGCCGCATTTGAATTAATTTGTGTTGTCTAGAAAATAAGGTGTGTTATGAAATGAGGGTCTAGGGTGAGAAATCGATGTTATGAAATTTGACACTCATTGTGCCAAAAGGGTGCCTCATTCTGATGACCCAATCCTCATCGCGATGGCTCATTGCGACAAAAATGCTCCATTGCGATGAGATAATGGGATAGTATACATGTGCATTTTTAACTTTTCTGAGTTATTTCCCATAACTCTTATTTTGTTCTAGATCTCTAAGAAGCAATTCTCCTAAGAAACTAGGACATTCTTCTTTGTTTGAGGTAAGCAATCCGTAGAACTTCTTTGTCTATTGATTATTAAACTTTGTAAGAACGTTTAGATAGAGGATTAATGTTAGAATTCTTGAATTGAGCCCTAAAAACATGAAGTTGGGGATGAACCCTATGGGTGGGTGCAATTTAACCTAGATTTGATCCTAAGTTGTATTTTTATGAATTCTAACATGAATTTATTAGTTCTTAACATGATATATTATGTCTAGTGGAGAACCTTGAATTTCATAAAGGTGAGACCTTTAGGTATAAAAAGTGCTAAAAGAGATGAACTTGATTAGAAACCCTTTGGGTGTTGATGTTTTAAATGCTATGAGTCTAGTTATTGATAAATTAACCCTTGAAAAATACTAAAAACCTCATTTATGCGTAGAATTGATGGTTTAAATTCTTAAAGCCTAAAATAAAGAGTAAATGATTAATTACTCTTATATAATTATTTTTTATAGACCTTGAGCATTCCAAAGAGTTAAGGAAGGGATAGGCGATTGCGTAGTAACTTGTGGGTGATAATTGTGTACTCGAGGTAGGTTATGGTTTTAATTAGAGTTAAGACTCATCTTATTAGATTGTATATAGTTGAATAAAGTGACTTGTGGTTGGTCTTTGGATATGTTTGAATTTCATATATTTTTCTGTTGTGCTTAGATGAATAAGCTAGATGTACAGGAACTGATGAGTGAGCTTATGTGAATAAGTGTAAGTATGCTTTGAGGCACTTGTGTTATTTTGAGGGACAGGTCTGAGAACTTGGTTGCCTTGATATAGTTATTGATGTAATTTCTAAGGGATCGGATACCATGCTGTTATGGTACATGGAGACCTAGGGTCCTCTGCAGGTCATGGCTAGTGGGAAGAAATAAGACCCATAGCATGTGCGCATACTCTTTCATTTTGTATTGCATTGTTATACTATCTTTTATGGTGAGTTGGTTGTGAACTAAGATGAGACTAGAGATACGGGTGACATAACTCGAAGTTAGATAGATATAGATTCCATGTGAGATGAATATTGGAAGTGATTATTCTTTTCCCTTTGTGGTGATATTTTGTTGAGTTATACGCACTTGAGATTAATGTTGTTGGCTTCACTTGAGATGACTATTTGTTGACGGAATTACGTGCTTAGTGTTGAAGTTACTTTTACTTTTTATTTGTGTCACAACCCAAAACTGGGACATGATGGCATCTACATAACCCTCCCCCCAGTAGACAAGCCAAAAACCAATGATGCGAAAGACAATAATAATAACTAAACTAAGGAAAAGCAGAAGATATAAATTAAAAGACAGGGCCAATAGCATATATACATACCAACATACAAAATATACAAAAGATGGCCCTAAAGTGACCGAATAGAAAAAACAACACGAGAACCAATGTGGACCTGGTGTCACTAGTACAAGAGCGACTAAGCAAGGAATAGCTATATGACAAACTCTTTCTATCCAAAATACAAAAAAATATAGACAGAATATACAAGATGGAAAGCATGTAAAGTCTCCAAAAGCGATGGGAGCTCACCGTGATCCGAACTGCAATAGGCCTCAAATGATAGGAGGGTCAATGAGGGTGGCTCGTACTAGGTGTTGTATCAGAAAAAGATGCAGAGTGTAGTATGAGTACCAAGACAACGGGTACTCAATAGGCATCATAGGCCGAATGAGCGCAGAAAGATAATATATAGATAATAAGATACAAGAAAGCAGTTAAAACACAGGGATCCACCTAAATCTAGTTATAAGACAAAAATCGAAAGAAACAAACCAATAAAAAGTGAAGCATGACAGGAGCCAATCCCAAAATAGCAACAATCCAAAAGCACCAACCAATGTAATGCCATGAGAATGATATGATGTATGAATGCATAATAGTATAAACCTGAAATACTGCATCGGGCGCCCGGAATACCGCATCAAACTATGTATATATATGAGTAGATGAATGGAAGGTAAAAACCTAGAATAACACATCGGAGGTCCGGAATACCGTAGCGGACTATAAATAATGCATAAAAATAGTATTTTTCCCATTTTCCTTCCAAAATCCATAGAAAATTCCAACACGATTCATTTCAAATCCCAAAGTCGTCATAGCCGTTGTAAGCATCATTTTTGAACCAAAAACCTTTGAAGTGCTTTACTACTATATCCATGATGTGCGATGCAATATGAACATGAACTAACCAACCAAGGTAAACCATTCACGACAAGGCAAAAACAGAAAAAATACCCTCCAAACCAAGGGAACTGACCTAAACTCTGTCCAAATCCAAGTTATGGCCTCGAGCCCACAGTTACACACAACAGTAGAGCAAAACGAATAAAATAGGGAAATAACGCAGAAATTCACCAAGATTCTCTACTCTACCTCTAAAACCTCCTAAAAGCAAACTAGGGATTCTAAGCTAGCCACAATGATACTACAAGCTCCTAGATTAAGGATAAACATGATAATTCTAAACTATAACCAAAAATAGCCAATTATAAGCGGTAAATAGGATTTAAGACTAAATCTATCTAAAATCAAACCTAACATTCCAGTATCAAATAAATATATAAAATCCAACTACACTCAGTCTAGAAAGTAAACCGTAACCTATCTCGAGGCTGAACTGCAAGCACGAACCATCACTCATGTGACTTCCCCTTTTGAATAGTCTCAGAAAGCTGCCACACTATAAAGAACATAATTTAGGTGTCAAATCAAGAAAAATGACATCCATATTGCTATACGAAAAATCGGGCTGAAAATCGGGTCAGAAAAATGACCCTCGGGGCTTGTACTATGAAACATAAAACAAAATTCACAATAATGCTTGCGGTGGATTTAGAAAACCATTATCGACATTTGAGCATGAACGGAGCTCGTTTCGGGGCCCAAAATAGCCCCTAAGTGCTACTAATTGAAGAACCCAACAACAAAAAATTCAAGGATTTGGAGGGCGGAAACTTACCTAAAACCGAGAGAACAAATGCCTAGGAAGTGAGCTTCCCTGACCCACCAACACGCAGCTCAAGAGTGGACCTCTACAAGGATCAACCAAGCTACCATAATTAACCAACGGTGGAGTTTTAGCAGGAAATTAATGAGGATTAACACGGAATAGAGGAGAGGTCTGAAAAGGGGACTTACCGGATGAAGAATGCTGATATAAGGGAGATGGAACCAGAGCATAAAAGCTTAGCAATGGAGAAATGCCAAAATAATGGAGGAGAAAATGAAGTGGACAACTTAAATAGATGTCTGGGGTCCTTCATCGTGATCGTGACAGGACCCCCGCGTTAGCAAAGAAGAGTGAGCCAGACCATCGTGGTCGTGACAGGCCAGCCATGCAATCGCATAGAGTAAGCCCCTGTCTGCTTCATCGTGAATATGAAGTGAAACCTTAATGATCGCGATGGTCAAGAAACTAGACAATCGTGAATGCGATGGCCACCTCGCCATTGCGATGACCGAAATGGTTTGTAACCTTTATAGCAGAACCAATAATTCACAAGGCAGAAAAGTCATCCGATGGACCCTCGGGATTCATTCGGAACTCTGTGAACACAAATAACCATGCTACCCAACCAGAAACAATATTTTGGACTCAATAAAATCAACTAAACTACCAGCAGAGATCATTTTAACAAAAAGTTAGGCACGTGCCGAAAACTGACTAAGAACTCTATACCTCAAAATAAGTCCGGAAGCCCCGAGACCCAAACCCAAGGTCCCTCTAGCCCAAAGTCGACATTTCATAGCTAATAACACTTATGGAAATTCCATCCGAGGCCGTCTTCTCTAAATGTTGACCAAACTCAACCCTCCCAGCCAAACTGGCTTGAAAATAAAAAAAACAACACCAAAACAAATCGAAAGCACTCAGGCCCAGACCTATGGTCCAACTATACCAAAATCCCCATTTTGGAGCTAATGGAACTGTCAGAATTCGATTCTGAGAATGTTTACCAAGAAAGTTGACTGAAATCAAAGATTTTCTAAGTTCAAGTTCTAAAATAGGGAAATGGTCATAATAACCTAACTAATGGACCGAGCACCAAACCGTTAGTCCCGGCAAGTCATAAATAGTCTGTAGCCGCTGAGGGAAAGCTCGAAATGCAGAAAAAGGACAAAAAATAGAAAATAACCTGGAGGGTCATTATAACATCCACTACTAAAAGAACTTTTGTTCGAAAATTTTAGTGAAAGGATAGTACCTTAAGACTTGAAAATAAGAGGATAACGGGTCCGCATATCGGTCTCGATCTCCCAAGTAGCCTCCTCGACAGGATGATGCCACCACTAAACCTTGACTGACGGGATCTCTTGGACCTCAACTTCCTAACCTGCATGTCCAAAATAGCAACAGTCTTCTCCTCAAAGGCTATGGGCTCATCCAACTAAACCGACTCTAACTGAAGCATATGAGACTCATCCGTAATATACCGCCGCAGCATAAAGACATAAAACATAGGATGCACACTAGAAAGAGGATGAGGCAAGGCTAACTCATAAGCAACCTCTCCAATATGATGAAGGATCTCAAATGGCCCAATAAACCTCGGACTGAGCTTACCCTTCCTCCCGAACCTCATCACGCCCTTCATAGGCGATACCTGAAGGAACACACTGTCACCAACTATCAACTCTAGATCTCGAACTCTCCGGTCAGCATACCTCTTCTGCCTACTCTGGGAAGTGCGAAATCTCTCGTGAATGACCCAAACTCTATCCATAGAATCATGAATCAAGTTGGTACCCTACGACCAAACCTTGAAAGCATCAAACTAACTCTTCGAAGATCTGCACCGCCATACAAAGCCTCGAACGTAGCCATCTAAATGCTGGAATGGTAACTATTATTATATGCAAATTCTGCCAAAGCTAAACATTGGTCCCACTGACCACAAAAATCAATAACACAAGCTCGCAACATATCCTCCAAAACTTGAATAGTACGCTCTGATTTTACCGTCTGTCTACAGATGAAAAGAGGTGCTAAGCTTGACTCTAGTACCCAACTCTCTCTGAATAGACTGCCAGAAGTGCGAAGTGAACTGAGTACCTCAATCAGATTTGATAGAAATTGTCACACATGCAGATAGACAATCTCCCGAATATAAATCTGATCCAACCTCTCAGAACTATAGGAAGTTTGAACTGGCAGAAAGTGAGTAGACTTCATCAACCTATCCACGATAACCTAAATAGCATCAAATCTCCATAAAGTACGTGACAAACCAAATACAAAGTACATGGCAATCCACTCCCATTTCCACTCTGGGATGGGTATCCTCTGAGACAAACCACCGGGCTTTTGGTGCTTAAACTTCACCTACTGACAGCTCAAGCACCTAGATACGAAAGCTGAAATATCCCTCTTCATCCCACACCACCAGTAGTGTTGTATCATGTCACGATACATCTTAGCTGCCCTGAGATGAATGGAATATCTAGAACATTGAGACTCCTCCAATATCAATCTGGCCAAGTCACCAACTCTAGGAACGCAGATACGACCCTCGATCCTCAAAATGCCCTCTGAATCTAAAGTTGCCCTCCTAGCCTTACCACTCAATACCTTGTCACGAATGATCCTCAGCCTTGCATCATCAAACTACTATTCCCAAATCTGCTCCATCAAAGATGATCTAGCCTCAACACAAGCAAGAATACAGCCTGGCTCAGAAATGTCAAGTCTAACCAACCTATTAGCCAAGGACTGGATGTCCCAAGCTAAGGGGTGCTCCTCTGTTTCTAAGAAATCCAAGATACCCATACTCACCGCCTTCCGACTCAAGGCATCCGCCACCATGTTTGCCTTGCCGTGATGATAGAGAATAGAGATGTCATAGTCCTTCAGTAACTCCAACTACCTATACTGCCTCAAATTTAGATCCTTCTGGCTGAAAATGTACTAAAGATTATGATGGTCAGTAAAGATCTCACAATGCATACCATAAAGATGATGCCTCCACATCTTCAACGCGAAAACTACCACCGCTAACTCCAAGTCATGTGTGGCATAGTTCCTATTGTGAACCTTTAACTGTCTAGAAGACTATGCAATAACCCGGCCCTGCTGCATCAACACATAACCCAAACCAATACCTAAAGCATCACAATATACAGTGAAACCCTGACCCTCAATCGGAAGAGTAAGAATTAGAGCTGAAGTCAACAAGGCCTTGAGCTTCAGAAAGTTTGCCTCACACTCATCTGACCACTGGAAGGGAACATTCTTCTGAGTCAATCTAGTCAATGAAGTTGCTATCAAAGAAAATCCCTTCATAAAATATCTGTAATAACCTGCCAACTTGATGAAAATGCGAACCTTGGTAGGAGGAGTAGGCCTAGCCCAATCACAAACTGCTGCAATCTTCACTTGATCTACCATAATCCCATCCTAGGACACTACGTTCCCCAAGAATGCCACAGACTCAAGCCAAAACTCACACTTAGTGAACTTGGCATACAATTGGTGGTCTCGCAAGGTCTGAAGTACAATTCTAAGATGCTGCTCATGTTCTTCTCTACTCCTATAATAAATCAAAATATCATCGATGAACATAATCACAAATGAGTCTAAGTACGCACTGAACACATGGTTCATCAACTCCATAAATATTGCTGGGGAATTAGTCAACAAAAAAGACATGACTAGGAACTCATAATGGTCGTATCGAGTCTTAAATAAAGTCTTTGGGATGTCCTCAGCCTTAATCCTCAACTGGTGATAACCGGACCTCAAATCTATCTTAGAGAACACTGTCACACCCTGTAGCTGGTCAAACAAATCATCAATAAGCGACATCGGATATCTGTTCTTAATTTTCACCTTATTCAATTGCCTTTAGTCAATACACATATGCATAGACCCGTCCTTATTCTTCACAAACAGAATTGGAGCACCCCACGTAGAAACACTAGGCCTGATGAACCCTCTACTCAACAGATCCTGGAGTTGATCCTTAAGCTATCTCAACTCAACAGGTGCCATCCGATATAGTGGAATAGAAATTGGCTTGGTGCCCAGCTCAAAATCGATACCAAAATCAATGTCACAATCAGTAGGAAGACCCAGAAGATCAGAAGGAAACAAATCCAAATACTCACAAACCACAAGAACTGACTCAAGAAGAGGTGTGGTGGCACTAGTATCATGGATGTAGGCAAGATAAGCTAAGCACCCCTTCTCAACTAACTGTTGGGATCTCAGAAAGGATATAACACCCCTCGGCATGTGGCTGTCGGCACCCTTCTATATGATAAGAGGGATACCAGGCATCCGAAGAGTAACAGTCTTTGCAAAGCAATCAAAGATAGCATGATAAGGAAAAAGCCAATCCATGCCCAAGATCACATCAAAATCTACCATATCGAGTACAACCAATTCTACCCACATGTCGTACCCCAAGATAGTCACCACACATATCTGATACACCTGTTCCACTACTAACGAATCACCTTTTGTGGTAGATACATGCAAGGGCTCAGGAAAAGACTCACAAGCAGATTCCAGATGAGTAGCATAATAAGCATATACATATGAGAATGTAGACCCCAGATCAAACAGAGCAGAAGCAGACTGATCACAAATGGAGATCATAACTGTGATCACAACATCTGAAGCCTCGGCCTCTGTCCGGCCTGGAACCACATATATGTGGCTCTGACCGCCACAACCACCTTACCTATCGAACTGAGGACCACCTCTAGTACCCTGGGGACCACTCCTACTACCCTATGAACCACGTCTAGCTGGTGGTGCTGGAGACCTGGGGGCCTAAACCAACTGATCCTTACGCTTAGGGTGTTGTACTAATGGGTGCTCCTTAGCAAAGTGGCCTATCTCTCCACACGCTAACAACCCCGACCAAATGTACTCTGCTATGAATACCCAGCTGAATCAGAATGACCACTATGACTAGTGGACCCTGAATTACCACCTCGTGGAGCAGGAATAATATTCTGGTTACCCTGTCCCTTAGAAGTTTGTAAAGCTGCCTGAACAGGCCACCTTAGTTGGAAGTGTTGCTGGTGCTGACCTATACAATAGTAGCCTCTACCACGAGCCTGTGAACCGCTGAAACTTCCCTGATGGAGGGGCCTCTTATCGCTGCCCCCTTGGGCCTTGTAAAGTAAGCCCTCCATAGTACAGGAATGATCAACTACCTCTAGAAAAGACATACCCGATGCTACCATGCCCTCTGTGGCTAAGCAAAGATGCAAGGTCAAACCTCAAAAAAATTAGCGTACCCTCTCATGCTTGATCGGCAAAATTAGCGTACCCTCTCATACTCAGTCATAGAGCCCTGCTCCAACCCAGAGAAATGATCCATCAACTTCTCTCTCATGCTACACGGTACATACTTCTCCAAAAAAATTGCGGAGAACTGGGCCCAAGTAAGCGGAGGTGACTCGGCTGGTATGCAAGCAACATATGACCTCCACCACTATTTCAATGGACTATCCAGCTAAAACGCGGTGTAATCTGCTCCATGTGACTCAACTAACCCCAAATTATGTAACCTCTCCTAGTATCTAGTCAGAAACTCGTGCGCATCGTCCCTAGAAGAACATGAAAACCTTGGAGGACCCAATCTCAAGAACCTACCTAGCATCTTCTGCTCCTCAGAAGACATAATTGGCATGTATAGAAGAGGTGGAGAAACTGTAAGAACCGGTAATACACCCAATCTGGAAGCCACAGCAGCAGGCTGCACTCTTAAACCATGTGCTTCCACCTGAGCTGAAGTTTGACCCCCTTCTCTAACCTGAGGACCAATAAGAGTGGCCGACGAAGCTGCTGGTGGAGTCATACCCTCAAGGAACCCAAACAATCAAACCAAGGTATCATGCAACACTGGAGTGGCTACAAAACCTGCCGGATGCATCTACATAACCCCCCAGTAGACAAGCCAAAACCTAACGATGTAGAAGACAAAAATAATAATTAAACCAAGGAAAAGCAAAAGATATAAATGAAAAGGTAGGGCCAATAGAATATATACATACCAACGTATAAAATATACAAAAGATGGTCATAAAGTGACTGAATAGACAAAACAACACGAGAACCAACCCGAACTTAGTGTCACTAGTACAAGAGCGACTAAGCAAGGAATAGTTATACGACAGACTCTGTCTATCCAAAATACAAAAAATATAGACAGAATATACAAGATGGAAAGCATGTAAAATCTCCAAAAGCATTGGGAGCTTACCACGATCCAAACTTCAATAGGCCATGAATGATAAGAAAGTCAATGAGGGTGGCTCGTACTAGGTGTTGCATCAGAAAAAGATATAGAGTGTAGTATGAGTACCAAGACAACAGGTACTCAGTAGGCATCATTGGCCGACCGAGTGCAGAAAGATAATATATAGATAATAAGATAGAGAAAAGTAGTTAAAACATAGGGATCCACCTAAATCTAGTTATAAGGCTAAAATCAAAAGAAACAAACCAATAAAAAGTAAAGCACGACAAGAGCCAATCCCGAAACAACAACAGTCCAAAAGCACCAACCAATGTAATGCTATGATGTATGAATGAATAATAGTATAAACCTGGAATACCACATCAAGCGCCTGGAATACCCTATTAGGCGCCCAAAATACCACATCAAACTATGCATATATATATGAGTAGATGAATGGAAGGTAAAAGCTTAGAATAATGCATCGGGGTCCAGAATACCGTATCGAACTATAAATAATGCATAAAAATAGTATTTTACCCATTTTCCTTCCAAAATCTGTAGAAAATTCCAACACAATTCATTACAAATCCCAAAGTCATCGTAGCCATAGTAAACCTCATTTTTGAACCAAAAACCTTTGAAGTGCTTCCCTTCTATATCCATGATGTGCGATGCAATATGAACATGAAATAACGAACCAGGGGAAAACCATTCACGACAAGGCAAAAACATGGAAGAATACCCTCCAAACCAAGAGAACTGACCTGGAACTCTGTCTAAATCCAAGCTATAGCCTCTAGCTCATAGTTACACACAACAGTACAGCAAAGCGAATAAAATAGGGAAATAACGTATAAATTCACCAAGATTCTCTACTCTACCTCTAAAACCTCCTAAAAGCAAACTAGGGATTCTAAGTTAGCCACAACGATACTACAAGCTCCTAGACTAAGGATAAACATGATAATTCTACACTATAACCCAAAATTGCCAATTATAAGCAGTAAAAAGGATTTAAGCCTAAATCTATCTAAAATCCAACCTAACGTTCCGATATCAAATAAATATATAAAATCTAACTACAGTCAGTCTAGAAAGTAAACCATAACCTACCTCGGGGCTGAACTGCAAGAACGAACCATCACTCGTGTGCCTTCCCATTTCGAACAGCCTCAGAAACCTGCCACACTAGTAAAAACATAATCTAGGTGCCAAGAGAAGAAGAATGACACCCGTATTGGTATACAAAAAATCAGGTCAAAAATTGGGTCAGAAAAATGACCCTCAAGGCCCGCACAATGAAATAGAAAACAAAATTCACAATAATGCTTACAGTGGATTTAGAAACCCATGCTAGAAATTTGAGCGCGAACGAAGCTTGTTTCGGGGATCAAAACAGCTCCGAAGTGCTACTAATTCAAGAACCCAACAACAAAAAATTCAAGGATTTGGAGGGCGGAAACTTACCAATAACTGAGAGAACAAATGCCTAGGAAGTGAGCTTCACTGACCCACCAACACGTAGCTCAAGAATGGACCTCTACAAGGATCAACCAAGCTACCATAATTAACCAAAGATGGAGTTTTAGCACGAAATTAATGAGAATTAACACGAAAAAGAGGAGAGGGCTGAAAAGGGGACTTACCGGATGAAGAATGCTGATATAAGGGAGCTGGAACCAGAGCATAAAAGCTTAGCAATGGAGAAATGCCAAAAAATAGAGGAGAAAATGAAGTGGACAGCTTAAATAGATGTCTGGGGTCCTTCATTGCGAGCGCGATCGGACCCCCACGTTCGCGAAGAAGAGCGAGCTAGACCATAACAGTCACAACAGCCCACCCATGCAATCACGTAGAGCAAGCCCCTGCCTGCTTCATTGCGAATGCAAAGAGCAACCTTCGCGATCGCGAAGGCCACCTCGCGATCGCGATGACCAAAATGGTCTGCAACTTTTATAGCAGCAACCAGCAATTCACAAGGCAGAAAAGTCATCCGATGGACCCTCAGGATTTATGTGGAACCCTGTGAACACAAACTAACCATGCTACCCAACTAGAAATAACATTCCAGACTAAATGAAATCGACGAACCAGCGGAGATCATTTTAACAAAAACAAATAACATTCCAGGACCCAAACCCAAGGTTCCTCTACCCCAAAGTTGACATTCCAAAGCTAACAGAACTGATGGAAATTCCATTTGAGGCCATATTCTTCAAATGTTAACCAAAGTCAACCTTACCAGCCAAACTGGCTAGAAAACACAAAAAGTAACACCAAAACAAATTTAAAGCACTCAGGCCCAGACCTATGGTCCCACTAGACTAAAATCCCCATTTTGGAGCCAATGGAACTGTTAGAATTTGATTTTGAGCATATTTACTAAGAAATTTGACCGAAGTTAAAGATTTTCTAAGTTTAAGTTCTAAAATAGGGAAATAGTTATAATGTCCTAACGAACAGCCCGGGCACCGAACCGTCAATCTCGATAAGTCATAAATGGACTATAGTGGCTGAGGAAAAGCTCAAAACACAATAAAAAGATGAAAAATAAAAAATGACATGGATGGTCATTACAATTTGGTTTGGCTATATACTTGTTCTAACATAAGTTGACTTATGATACCTACTAGTACATTGTATTTTGTATTGATAATGCCCTATACTCTTATTATGTTGAGTGCAGATTGTGTTCTAGAGGCTCAGACGCAACCTCAACTAGAGTAGAAGACTAATTTCAGATCCAAGAGTAAGCACTATTTTTCAGGCTACCGTGGATCCTCTATGAGTTGTTTTCCTTCTTCTGGATAATGGAGCTCTTACCATTACTATTTTACTGTTTTTAGTACTTTTGGATATCTTAGAGGTTGTTTTTGGATTAGAGTTCTTATACGATGACCTTCAGTTCTTGGTGGATGTTAAACTATTTTTGCATATTATTATTTATTATTTTAGAGTTTATTTCTTTTATGACTAAAGTCAATTGTTGGTTTATTCTATCTATTCTACAACTGGCTTAGTGTAAGGTTAATGTTTTAGTTGGCTAGTTCTCCCACTGAAGTGTTAGTGTGCATGCCACTCGCATCCACTTGGGTCATGAAAAAGTTGGTATCAAAGCCCCGATTTCATTGATATTTTCATACAAGAATGTGTCTAGTAGAGTTTTGCGGAATGGCATGAAGACATCCATACTTTTCTTCAGGAGGTTATAGAACTTTAGGAATTCTCAACTTATTTCATATCTTGTGCTATTACTTGATTCCAATTGGTATCTGGCGATCCAAATTGGTATCTAACCCTTTTACTCTTATTCTTGCAGATGGTGAGAACACATGCATCAGGGGATAAAGTAGAAATCCCCAAACCAGTCGTTGAAGCTTGGTTCGTGATAAGGAAAGAGTGAAAGGTAGAGCTAGAGGAAGGAGAGGCACACCCACAAGGGGTGGGGCTCGGAGCTACTCCTGCAGTTCCCACGGTACATCATCTGGTGACCCAGCATGCTGCAGCTGTGGCTCCTCAAATAGATCTTGCTTGTGAGATAGGTATGTTTCCATGACCAGTGACACACCCAGTAATAATTGGTGGTGAGCATGTTCTCTTTTGCAAGTTTGTGAATATTAGACCTATGATGTTTTATGGGTTGGAGGCTGAAGACTCTTATGAGTTTATCATTGACTTTCATGAGCGGCTGCACAAGATTGGCATTGTTGAGAGAAATTATGGTTTATGGAATATGGAAAAATTTGGAATTTTGGAACTTTGCTAGTTGATTGTAGAAAGAAAAGTGTGTTTAGAACTAATAAAAAATTTATGTTTTGTAGCAGTTGCTTTTGTTGATCTGGGATTTAGGTATATAGATATACAGTTACGAACTATGTTGTTTTAACTTTCCAAAAATATTGTAGTACTCGTGTAGGATCTTTAGAAATGCATTACTTTTGGAAGATATGATACACCGATCGGCATTTTTCAAGATTCCCAGCAACCTAGGTTATACTAAGTATAGTTGATTGTAATCCTATCTGATTTACATACATATTTTAAATTACAAACTAACATTAAGAATATATAGAGTTATTTATGTTGCTTTAGAATTACTTTCAGAGTCCATATATAATATTAAGTAATTAGTCAAATTTATGCAGAAAATTGTGGTGTATTAAGTTCCTCCTTTATGTTAATTGATTGAACGATGGTATGTTAGCTAGCTACCATTCTTTTTAGTTTTAATGATCTCTTAAGACCAAAAGGTCTTTTCCGATCTTTTATGTGTAAAAATGAAGATTTCTTGTCACGGCCTAATTTCTCAGTCATGATGGCACCTACAAGCCCCAGTAGGTGAACCAATCCCCGTAGCTCAGAACGGTTAGTAGTGGGCTACCATGTAACAAGAAGGCGGAAGAAAACATAATATAAGCAGAAGCAAGGGATATACGATAAAGAAAGGGGATAATAGGAATATATATAGAAGCTAAACCATCCCAAAATCTAGGTTCATAGAATAAAAGCTGGAACTACATCAACAGAGTACAGAAGGATCCCAAATAATATATACATATCTACCTCCAAATAACAAAAAGAGTACATGATAAAAAAGATGAACTAAAATCTAAGCTCTGGTCACCAAGAGCTCACCCTCAGTCTCGAATGGCCCCAAAATTCAGCCCGCAGTAGTCCACGGTTAGCGGCAATGGCTCACACCAGGATCTGCACCAGAAGATGCATATTATAGTATGAGCACCAATTTCTAAGCAACAGGTACCCAGTAGGTATCATAGGCCGACTGGGCACATATAAGATATAAGAGTTGTAATATAGAAGAAATGAAGCAAGTAGTCACAGAAAACAAGTAATAAGTTCACGGAAGCTAGCACAGAAGGATACATGGGGAAACAACATACTTGGCTAGCTACTAGAATATATATCATATAGACGCAGGTGAAAGAATGAGTAATGCACCTGGGATCCTCGCAATAACAATATATATATAGAAAGTTTTATAAATAGGTGGTATAATGGTAACCTCAAGTTAAAGAAGGCAAGGAGAGAAGCAAATAATCTAATCATGCTTGAAACCTAATTCTACTACCCAAACTTGCCAATAATCCAAGTAGATCAAGAAGTGAACCCGAAAACAACCATAATCAGTGCTAAGGATGCTATAGGGTAAGAATAAGTCTACCTAGAGTCCCAACAGGTGCCCATACACCCGAGGAACATAAACAAGTGAAGACAAACCCTCCGACATCCCATACTATTGGAGCGTACACTCAACAAACAACAAACAAGGGTGGAATCTCACAAAAATGGATGATATGGTGCAGTAGTGAAAACCATCTGGAACATTAACCCCGTATGTACCCCCTCTGACACCTATGGGCCCAGCAGGTAGGATTCATGGAAGGACACGACCCACATACCTCAACTACACCGTATACCCCTCTTCCAGCACAATCATCACGTAACCGCTGGTCCAGATCGTCAAGGTCCATGGAGGTCCCTGACCACATACTACCCTTCGTAACCTCAATGCAACTATCTGGAGTGAATCAGGATCCAAACTAGCAATCAAATCTTGAAAAATGCATGCCCAGAGCGTATCTGGGTCTAAATCGGTGAAATAAGTCTCTAAATCCCCCACAAGGGTGCCCGGACATAACCGGGTCTAAAACAGAAGTAAAACAAGTTTGATTCTTGGCTTAACCGAGTCCAGTATCATCTTCAACTAACAGTAAAACATGTCTAGCACTCCGGCCCCGCCGAGTCTAGTAGTAGTTTAAAAACAGTGATATAATCAACCTATTAACTTTCTTACCCCAAGAAGATCCATTAAAATCATTTCCAAACCCTTCATAACCACTTTTACCAAAAATGGGCCCTCGGGGCCATACAAGGTTAGGAAAACCATCAATAGTAGGGTCAAAGCCAAAATCATAGTAAAACATGTGGAAAATCTCTTTATATGCATGATAAAGGCATGCTCAATATCAAACAGTAGCCCAACAGTTCACAATCAACCTATCAGCTCTGCCCAGGCTCCAATTGCTCTACAACATAGATAACCAGCCTAAGATCGCAATATCAATGTCGGAGACTCACAGATATTCCCAAATAAGCCACCGTCTATGGTCCAGAGTAAAATACAAGGCCACACAGGACCATAGGGGTAATATAAGAAACTACAACAAAGTCTACAACCAAACGAGTGAAATAATATAGATAGGAAAGAATGGTCAAGGTCTGGGGTACCAAGCTAATAAAACCAACCCTAGGATGCTAATTAGTACAATTATATCCTATATATGCGAAGTCTAAAAGAGATAAACCGTAACCTACCTTTCGTCCGACGACAAGCTACTGGAATGATGATGTTTAAGCCTGAAACGCTCTGAGAAGCTCCAAAACAAAGTCAAACTATCATAAACTTAAACTACGGATTAAAATTAGACTAACGATACCCATATTGCTATAATAATTGCCGGGTCACTAGCAGGTCCGTGGGCCTCGCAACCTGAAGCCAGAAATGAAAAAATGCGCAATGATCACCACACTCCCGTGAGTGCATGCTCAGAGTATTGAAGGAAATTTACCAAGGGAAATGGCTCAAAATAGCCAGCCAACTACAAGAACAAAAGAGGAATCAAAGATACAAATTTAGAAGAATTAAGCGGATAAAACTTACAATTGTGATGGAGAAACGATCACAGGCAAGGAATTCACACCCCAGCACCAAGAATTCGAGTAATGCAGAGAATTGGGGAGTGTGAAGCTTATATTTATGGAGGATATCAGATTTGAAGCGAAAAAGATGAAATGGGAATTTATATACTGCCCAGGGATCCTTCTTCGCGATCGCTAAGGGATCCCATGTTGTTACGATGACCACGCTGGCTAGACCATTGCGACCACGCTGGCTAGACCATTGCGAACGCAAGGACTAGCCATGCAGTCGTGAAGAGCAAGAAGGGAGGGGCTTCATCACGATCACGAAAATGGATGTCGCGATCACGTAGAGCAAGAAACCACAGACAACATCGCAGTCGTAAAGAGCACTTTGAGATCGCTAAGAACAAATGTGCTAGGTCCACAAGACCTTCATCGCAGTCGCGTGAAAGGTTCTTGCAATCACGATTAAGGCCTGAGGCATGTACCTGCAACTGCCAATAGCAGAAACCAAGAGGGAAAAACTCTCTAGGTGGGCCCATAGGGCTCATCTGAGACCCTGCACGTACAAATGAACATGCTAACATACCATAAATAGCATTCCAGACTCAAAAGAACTGACGAAAAACACAACGGAGGTCGGTTTCATGAAAAGTGGGCCCAATGCTCAAAAACCAACCTTAAGACAAAACCAAACTCAACACCCAAAAATGAGTCTGGAAGCCTCGAGACTTAAACCAAAGGTCCCTCTATCCCAAAGTCGACATTCTAGAACTAAAAGCGCTGACAAAATTTCCATCTGAGGCCGTATTCTCTGAATGTTGACCAAAGTCAAACTTTCAAGTTCAACTAGCTAGAAAATAGGAAAACCAAAGACATCAATCAAAGGTCCATCTACGCCAAAATCCACACTATGGAGTTAATGAAACTATCATAATTTGATTTCGAGTGTGTTTACCAAGAATGCTGCCCAAAGTCAACGATATTCTATGTTTTAGAGAAATGGCCATAATAACCAAAGGAACATCCAAGGCACCAAACCACCAGTCCCAATAAGCCATAAATAACTTGGGGCCGCTACAGGCAAGCTCTAATCAGTATAAGTGTAAATGTGGGAATGACCAGAAGGGTCATTATATCATCTATTACTAAAAAGGACTTTCGTCCTCGAAAGTCAAGAAGAAGGGAGTACCTGAAGGCTTGAACAACTGCAGATACTGAGATCACATCTCTCTCTTGGTCTCCCAGGTAGGCTCCTCAGCTGGATGATGCCTCCACTGAACTTTCACAACCGGAATCTCCCTAGATCTTAACTTCCTGACATCTCTAGCCAAAATAGCTACCGGCTCCTCAACAAAGTCCAAACTCTCATCCAACTGAACTGAATCCCAATGCAAAATATGAGAATCATTTGGAACATACTATCGCAATATCAAGACATAGAAAACTAGGTTCATATCTGAAAACATCAGAGGTAAAGCTAACATTAGGCAACACTACCCACCGTCTGAAGAATCTCAAACAGCCCAATTTACCTGGGGCTAAGCTTGCCCCGCTGACCAAATCTCATCACTCCCTTCATAGGCGATACACAGAGGAATACCAAGTCACCAACACTGAACTCCATGGTACAAAGTCTACGATCAATATAGATCTTCTGCCTACTCTGAGCTGCTCAAAATCTATCATGAATCACTCATACTCGGTCTAAGGAATCTCAAAGCAAATCTGTACTCTGCAGCCTAACTCCAAACCATCAAACCAACCAACTAGTGATCTGCAATGCCTACCATACAAAGCCTCAAAAGGTGTCATGCCAATGCTCAAATGGAAACTATTATTATAAGCAAACTTGGCCAAAGGCACAAACTGATCGCAAGAACCTCCAAAGTCAAGAACACAGGCCTAAAGCATGTCCTCCAGGACCTAAATAGTCCTCTCGGACAAGCCATCTATCTGAAGATAGAATGCAGTACTAAGGTAAACCTCTGTACCCAAATCTCGCTGAATAGCCCTCTAGAACTGAGATGTGAACTGAGTGTCGCGGTCTGAAATGATAGAAGCTGGGACCCCATGCAATCGAATAATCATATGAAGGTAAATTTGCGATAACCTCTCTGCACCGAAGGTAGTCTGAACAGGCAAGAAGTACGCTGACTTAGTCAGCCGATCCATAATTACCAAAATGGAGTCGAAACCTGTAAAAGTACGAGGCAACTGAACTATGAATTCCATAGTGATCCCTTCCCACTTCTACTCAGGAATGGGAAGTCGTTGCATCAATCCACCAGGCCTCATGTACACGTACTTCACCTGCTGATAGTTCAAGCACCGAGATACAAATTCTGCCACATCCTGCTTCATACCACTCCACCAGTTATGTGTCTCAAATCTCTCTACATCTTGGTTGCACCAGGATGGATGTAATATCTAGAGCAATGAGCCTCTCAAAGAATCAACTGAATCAGATCCCCAATGCTCAGAACAAAAAAATGACTATCAAACCTTATAACACATCTGAATCTAGACAGCTCGACTGTCCTCATCCCAAACAAGTTGATCATAAAGGTCACACAACTGCTGATCCTCTAACTGACAGCTCTGAATCTGATCAACCAAGGTAGAACGGACCTCAATAATGACAAGAACTCTGCTAGGATCTGACAAGTCAAGCCTAACCAATTGGTTAGCCAAGGACTAGATATCTAAGGCCAGTGGTCGCTCTAAAACTGAAAGTGAAGCTAGGCTACCCATACTAACCGCCTTCCAAGTCAAGGCATACGCTACCATAATTGCCTTGCCCAGATGGTACAGAATAGTGAAATCATAGTCCTTCAGTAACTCAATCTATCTCTTCTGCCTCGAGTTTAGCTCTCGCTGACTCGTGATGTACTAAAGACTACGGTGATCGATGAATATTTCACAGTGAACCCCATATTAGTGCCTCTAGATCTTGAGCGCAAAAACTACCGCTGCCAACTCTAAGTCATGGGTCAGGTAGTTGTGCTCGTGAACCTTTAGCTGCCTCAACGCATATGCTATCACATGACCCTTCTGCATCAATACACAATCAAGACCAACCCCTAAAGTATCACAATATACCAAGAAACTCTGACCCTTAACTGGCAAAGTCAACACAGGAGCTGAAGTCAACAAGGCCTTAAGCCTCTGAAATCTATCCTCGTACTAATTCTACCACTGACATTGGACAGCCTTACTAGTCAGCATAGTAAAAAGGTGCTTCTATGAAAGAAAACCCCACGACAAACCTCCTGAAGTACCCTGCTAACCAAACAAAGTTGTGAACCTCGGTAGGAGTAGTAGGTCTCGGCCAATCACGAACAGCTGAAATCTTCCCTGGGTCCACTCTAATCCCATCCTTAGACACCACATATCCTAGGAATGCAACTGACTCAAGCCAAAACTTGCACTTTAAGAACTTGGCATAAAGCCGATGATCTCTCAGAGTTTGGAGTATAATCCTCAAGTGTTGCTCATGATCCTCTCTAGTCTGCGAGTATATCAAGATGTCATCTATGCAAACTATCACGAATGAGTCCAAGTACGGGCTAAGCACCAAGTATGGGCTAAGTACCCTGTGCATTAAGTCCTTTAAAGTTGTGGGGGCATTAGTCAATCCAAAAGAAATCACCAGGAATTCATAGTGGCCATAACGTGTCCTGAATGTTGTCTTAGGGATGTCCTCTACCCTAATCCTCAACTGGTGGTAGCCTAACCTCAAATATATCTTTGAGAACATGGCTGAACCATGAAGTTGATCAAACAAATCATTTATGCGCGGTATCGAATACCTATTCCTCACAGTCACCCTATTCAGCTGTCGATAATCAATACACATCTACATCGACCCATCCTTTCTCTTCATAAATAGAACAGGAGCATCCCAAGGTGATACACTCGACCTAATAAACCCCTTAGCTAACAAGTCCTGGAACTTCTCCTTAAGCTCTCTCAACTCAGCTGGAGCCATACGATAAGGAAAAATAGAAATAGGTTTGGTGCCTGGCTCTAACTTAATAGAAAAGTCAATATCTCTCTCAGGTGGGAGGCCAGGCAGGTCAGTAGGGAACACATCCAGAAAAATCTCTAACCACATGAACTGACTCAGGGGAAGAAGGGTTGGCATCTCGTACATATGCTAGATAAGTGAAACACTAGCGAGAAATCAACTTCCTAGATCACAGACAAGATATGATCCTAGACAGTGCGCAGCTGACAGAACTCTACCACACAACTGGGGATAGGCTGGGCATGGTATGATAATGGTCTTGGCATAACAATCTAAAACTACATGGTGAGGGAATAACCAGTCCATGCCCAGAATCACATCAAAGTCTAACATGTCAAGGATTATCAAATCACCCCCAAGTCTACAAATCATAAACAAAAATCATGCAAGACCTCACAATCCAATCGACTACTAAAGAATCTCCTACTGGGGTCAAAATAATACATGCACAGATAACGGCTCACTAGACAACCCCAAACAAGGCATAAAGTAGGCAGATACATACTAACAAGTAGATCCAGGATCAAATAAAGCAAAAGTTGGTTGTCGCTATACAGAAATTGTACCTGTGATCACAGCATCTGAGGCTTCTGCCTCCGGTCTCCCAGGGACTACATAAAACTGACAATGACTACCACCTGACCAACAACTATTCCTACTACCTGATCTGCCTCGCAGGACACTACCCCTAGCTTAACCATCATTCCTCTACCCGATGGCTGAACTGCACGAATAGGCTGAGCTGACTGAATTGTACCCCGCTGGGGGCAATCTCTAGCATAATGACTGGAAACACCATAATCATAGCAAGTTGTACCCTACTGGGGGCACTCTTTAGCATAGTGACTGCTAACACCACACTCATAGAAAGGGCCTGACGGCCCACCCGATCAAGATGGACCAGTTGAACCTATATGGCCACTATGACCCGATGTCCTAGAAGATGCACCCCTCGAATACTGACCATGGTGACCATGCTAGCTAGTCTAACCCTGCTCAAGCTGAGGATTACCAGATGACCAAAGTGAAGCCTGAACCAGTCAACTAGACTGACCCTAGTGCTGCTGCGGCTGATAACCTCAGCCCTACTGGCCTGAACCCCTACTACCATGGCGAGAACCACTATACCTACCCTGATGTCAAGGCCTCTTATCTCTTTCCCTAGAGTCATGATGATGCAAATTCTCTATGGTACGGGCATAGTCTGCAATAGCCTGGAATGATCGACCACTAGCAACCAATATCTCAGTTAGCTTTCTAAACTCTATCTGCAATCCCCAAACAAACCTATGGACTTTGACGGGCTTGGTAGGCATGATCATAGCCCCAAATAGAGCAAGCTGGTGGAAGTGAGTCTCATACTCTGACATGATCATAGAACCCTATATCAACCTAGTGAACTGCTCCCTACGACGTTCTTTGTCGCTCTGTGGCAAGAACTTGGCCATGAAGACCTCATAAAACTCTAACCAAGATAACAGAGGTAACGATGATGGTCTGAAAGCAACTGGGCCCTCTACCACAACTTAGCTAGGCCCTCCAGCTGATAAGTAGTGTATCCAACACTGTGAGTCTCCAGTAAGCCCAAATGGTGTAAAATTTATTCAAAAGTAGTAATGAAATCATGTGGATCCTGACAAGAATTACTAGCAACTCTCGGAGGTACCAATCTCAGAAACCTACCCAACACATTCTGCTCCGTCTTTGTCATACCTGGGCGAGGAACAAGAGGGTGTGCAATAGATTGAACCAAAAGAACGTTACCACAGGGGCCACAGTAGTAGGTTGCGCTCCTAAACTACCCAGGGCTGCCCCTTGAGCAGATGTCTGTATTACCCCAGCAGGATGATCCCTGATCATACCCAATAACAGCAGAAGTAAACCCCAAATACCTAAATACTTAGTTGGGGTTGAAGCTGGCAAAGAAACTAGTGCTGGCACTAGTGGCACCTGGGTTGTCCCCTGGTCCACATATTGCTTCTCAGGAACAAACTCGAGCTCATACTCAGGCTCAACCTTTACCCTAGGAGCTCTAACTAGTGCCGCTGCTCGGGCATGTCCCCTAGCTCTACCTATGTGACCTCCTTAGCCCCTAGCTAGAGTTGGAGGTGCTGGAGGCGAAGGCTTGTCCCCGCCTGATGTCGATGATCTCGTACAAACCATCTGCGAGAGAATGAACTAGAAAAAATGAGATTTCAAGAAACTTTCAAGGATACTACGTATGAGATAGAAGCAAGAAAAGGTCCATGTTTCCTAAGATGCCCCTATAGCCTCCCAAAGATTGAGTACGGATGTTTCTGCCCTGATCCGCGAGACTCTACTAGATATTGGCTCCTATACCGATGACACTGGTGAACCTAGGGCTCTAATACTAAGCTATCATGGCCCAATTTCTCGGTCATCATGGCATCTATAACCCCCCAGTAGGTGAACCAATCCATGTAGCTCAGAACGGTTAGTAATGGGCTACCATCAAACAAGCAGGCGAAAGAAAACATAATATAAGTGGAAGCAAGGGATATACGATAAAGAAAGAGGATAACATGAATATATATAGAAGCTAAACCATCCCAAAATTTGGTATCATAGCATAAGAGTCTGAACTACATAAATAGAGTACAGAAGGATCCCAAATAATATATAAATATCTGTCTCAGAATAACAAAAAGAGTACATGATACACAAGATGAACTAAAAGCTCAGCTCCGGTCGCCAAGAGGTCACCCTCAGTCTCGAATGGTCCCAAAAGTCAGCCCTCACGAGTCCATGGTCATCAGCAATGGCTCATATCAAGATCTTCACCAGAATATGTAGAGTGTAGTATGAGAACCAATTGCTAAGCAACGGGTACCCAGTAGGTATCATAGGCTGAATGGGCATATATAAGATATAACAGCTGTAATATAGCAAAAATTAAGCAAGTAGTCATAGAAAACAAGGAATAAGTACACGGAAACTAGCACATAAGGATACACGGGTAAAATAACATACTTGGCTAGCTACTAGAATATATATCATACAGACGCAGGTGAAAGAATGAGTAACGCACCTGGGATCCTTGAAAATAACAATATATATATAGAAAAATTTAGAAGTAGGAGGTATACCGGTAACCTCAAGTGAAACAAGGGAAGGAGAGAAGCAAATAATCTAATCATGCTTGAAACCCAATTCTACTTCTCAAACATGACAATAATCCAAGTAGAACATGAAGTGAACCTGAAAATAACTATAATCAGTAACAAGGATGTGATAAGTTAAGAATAAGTCTACCTACAGTCCTAACGAGTGCCCATACACCCGAGGAACACAAACAAGTGAAGAAAACCCCTCTGGCATTCCATACTGCCGGAGTGCACACTCAACAAATAGGAAAAAAGGGTGGAATCTCACACAAATAAATGATATTGTGTAGTATTAAAAGCCAGGAAGAACAGTAAACCCATATGTACCCCTTCCAATGCTTATGGTCCCAGAAGGTAGGATCTATGGAAGGACACGGCCCGTATACCTCAACTACACCGTATACCCCTCCTCCGGCACACTCAGTACATAGACCTTGGTATGGGATCGATAAGGTCCATGGAGGTACCCGACCATATACTACCCCTCATAACCTCAATACAACTGTCCACAGTGAATCTGGATCCAAACTAGCAATCAAATCTCAAAAAATGCATGCCCAAAGCCTATCAAGGTCTAAATCGGTGAAATAAGTCTAAAAATCTCCCAGAAGGGTGCCCGGACATAACCGGGTCTAAAATAGTAGTAAAACAAGTCTGATGCTCAGCTTAACCAAGTCTAGTATCATCTCCAACCAATAGTAAAACATGTCTAGTACTCCGACCCCACCGAGTCTAGCAGTGGTTTGATAATAGTGATATAATCAACCTATTAACTTTCTTAGCCAAACAAGATCCATTAAAATCATTTCCAAACCCTTCATAACCACTTTTACCAAAAATGGGCCCTCGAGGCCATACAAGGTTAGGAAAACCATCAATAGTAGGCCCTAAGCCAAAATTGTAGTAAAACATGCGAAAAATCTCTTTATATGCATAATAAAGGCATGCTCAATCACAAACAGTAGCCCAACGGTTCACAATCAACTTATCAGCCCTGGACATGCTCCAATTGCTCTACAGCATAGATAACCAGCCTAAGATCACAATATTAATGTTCGAGACTCGTGGACATTCCCAAATAACCAACCGTATATGGTCCAGAGTCAAATACAAGGCCACACAAGACCATAAAGGTAATATAAGCAACTATAATGAATTCTACAACTAAACGATTGAAATAATATGGACATGAAAGAACGGTCAAGGTCTTGGGTACCAAGCTAATTAACCCAACCCAAGGATGCTAATTAGTACAATAATATCCTATATATGTGAAGTCTAAAAGAGTTAAATCGTAACCTACCTATCATTTGACGACCTGTTGCTGGAACGATGATGTCCAAGCCTGAACCGCTCCGAGAAGCTTTGAAATAAAGTGAAACTATCATAAACATAAACTGTGCCTTAAAACAAGACTAACGATACCCATATTGCTATAATAATAGCTAGGTCAAAATCTGGGTCACTGGCAGGACCATGGGCCCTGTAACCTAAAGCCAGAAATGAAAGAATGCACAATGATCACCACTCTCCCGTGAGTGCATGCTCAGAGTATTGAAGGAAATTGACCACCACAAAACCAAACTGAAAGCTCCCAGACCCCAACTAAGGGTCCATCTATGCCAAAATTCATGCTCTAGAGCTAATAGAACTGTAGGAATTTATTCTGAGTGCGTTTACCAAGAATGTTGACTGAAGTCAATGATATTCTAAGTTAAGGCTCTAAAATAGGGAAATGGCCATAACGACCAAACGAACGGCCAGGGAACCAAACCACCGGTTCTAACTAGTCATAAATGACTTGAGGCCGTTACAGGCAAGCTCTAATTAGTACAAGAAAAGCGTAAACACAGGAATGACCAGAAGGATCATTACATTTCTTGTAAAAATGACCTAAAATTTAAAAAAATTGTAAAGGATTACAAAACCAAATATCTCGAGGTTTTTTTAAGAACCTGTGGAGGTTATTTTCTTTACATATTTTTGAATTTTTTCAAAAGAGGATATTGTAAGCTGATCTACAGAAAATAATGAGTGTAGACTTTAAAATTAGTTGAGCTCAATCATACGAATAATCCATTTTATTTAGGTCTATTTATTATCTTGAAGATTCATAAATGATATATTATAATTAGGTTAGTTGTCAACTTACTGCAACTCTTATCTTTTATGTGAATTTAGAATCAGTTATATATACTTTGCGAAGCTCATGCCAGTTGAATAATTTTTATCAAAAAAATACCTTAATATACACAAAAAGTTTACTATATACAGAGATCAAAAATTACTTTTTGTTCATATATATTAAGCCTTGAATATCCTTAGTGACATGGATTAAGTCATGGATATTTTTTGATGTAAGCACGACACTTCAAAAAATAATCAGTTGGATTACTTTTTTCTCTTTCCATTCTTACATGTATAGGTTTTTTGATAATAGTCAATATATTTGTGAGAACTCTTATCAATATCTTAGCATTTCTTCAAAATTGTTCATTCATAGCACAATGACTAGTGTGATCACTAGTTCTGTACCCATGTGAGGGGCTAAATAAACCTATGGTGGCATGCAGTTCTGGGACATTAGGGTACGTTAAATCCTTGTCCAACTCTATGCTAAGTTGTAACACCCCAGAACTTGAACCAGCCTTTAAACATAGATTTCTAAAATTTCTAAAGTTTCCAGGGATCACGGACAGGATCACAGGCCATCACTGTGGACCATGATCCATGGTTGGACTGCTTTTTTTTCTTTCTCTCAGTCTATGAGTCACTTTATGGATCATGGTTTGGAACGATAACCCGTCCTGCGACTCGTGGTCCTGATGATCAGAGGACCCTCCATAAGGGGTTCTGAAAAACTATGGTTCTAGTGATGACCCATCATCTTACTCCATGAGCCATCATGTTGGTCATGATTCCTGAGGATCAGAGGATCCTCACTTTCCTAAGTTAAAACCATGAGTCACAGGACTGCCCGTCGTTATACTTCATGGACCATCACTCATGGAATGGAAATTCAGCAAAGTCTCAAAAATGGTTTTAGAAAACACAGGTCAATTCCACAGGCCGTCATTTCCATCTACGGTCCATAGACCCATATGTGATACCTGAAGCTGAGTCACTTTAACAGTTTTTTTAGTTTATTTCCCTAGGGTATTTTTGTAATTACCCACCCTTTTAACTCCTAAGTGAGGTCATTTTGGACTCTTTTAGTAGGGTTTCATCCCTAATTATCCTAAGTCTTCTCCCAAACTCTCATTCAAGTTCTAAAAGGGGAAAAAGGTCTCCATTCTTCAAGCTCCTAACTCCAAGCTAAGGATTCCACCTTCAAGTCTTCATCCCTCTCATCCTAGATTAAGAAAGCTTCAATTCAGGTATGTGGGTATTCTATAGGAGATTCTTTCACCTTTATGCCCAAACCCCCCTAAATTTTATGTTAATATTCATGAATTCAAATTAGGGTTCTTACCCAATTCTCATGGGATTTTCTATAAATTGTTTTCTCATGAATCTACTATGAAATCTAATATTAAATTGTATGATTTTGCATGGGTGTTTACAAGTGAACTCCTATTTCATGAATTGAAGGCTAAGTATAGACAATTTTGTATGCATGGATTGATTTAAGCAAATTGGGGTATTTGATAGCATGATTTCATAAATTTCAAGCAATTGCATGCCTAGTTCCTATATTTTATGAAAGTGCATGTGATTTTGAAATGGAACTAGTGTTATGCAAGTTTTAAGCTATGAATCCTTATGAAAGACAAGACACCCGATGTGCCATCAATACTCATGAATAATTTTCTAAAACAAGGTTCGTGAGTATTATGAAGATCCGGGTTATGAACATGTTTATGAACAAGATTTGACATCTAGATATGTCACATGTATGTGAGCCTCATGTTATGTTTTGGGAGTAGTATTTAGCACCAAGCGATAAGGGTTCCAGATGATCTAAGTCTAAAACTACATTGCCACCGTAGGTTGCCCTCTACGGCTCGTGACAGGATCCTAATGACATAGTTCTAACCTTGGCCAGTTAGGATAACCTTTTTCAGTGTGGGTGCATAACACTGGACTCCATGTATCTCATCATGGTTTATGTCGGTTAAGAGAAACTCTCCCATATGAATCTTTTTAAGTTAGGAAGTTAAATGATATGATATGTTGAAGCTTGACTTCTATTTCATGTCTTATGCCTAAATTGCAATATTTACTTATGATTTCTCTTATCATGCATGACCTCAATTTTAAACATATTTTAAGCATGATATTACCATGTTGTTTCATAAACTTGTATACTCGGTACTGTCACGACCCAGATCGCCTTGAGTGGCACTCACCCAACCCCTGGGTGAGCGAACCATCACTTCCCCGAACTTAATCATTTTAACAGCTCAAAACCATTGCATAAAAATAAACTAGCAGTTCAATAACAATAAATCAACTTCATTAATGTAAACCTGCGGAAATTACCCCCTAGAATCTAAAAGTCGCAATACCAAACATCTACAAATATCCAGAGCATGGGGATGCAACCCCAAAAATATAGGGAAATAGTCTAAGCCCGAAACAAATGGGCTACAACACTAATGATAGATTCAAGGCAGCTCGATCAAGTGGCTTACCCTTAAAGTCTGGAATGCTGGTACTACAGATGAGGTCGCGTCTCAGCCGCTGGAAGATTGCCTGTACTCACAAGAAGAAAAAGCAAGTGCAGTATCAGTATACCACCACTGTGTACTGGTAGGATCATCAGCCAGTTCCAAATAAATAGTGTATAATTTAGTACAGCAAATCAAGTACCAGTACTGAAAACATGCAACAAGTCAATAGGCTCCCCTAGACTTCAAATCTCTACCTAGATTGTTCCTACATGAAATTCACCTTCTTATAACTCTAAACCAAAATCACAAAATTCAATAAACTGTCCTTTTTGCCTAGCCCGGACCCACCCTTGGATCCCTTCTAAACAACACCTAAGTGTTCAACATACAACCCGGCCTAATCCAAGACCAACTCAATAATTATAACAGGATTTCCGGTCACTCAAGGATCACCAACGAATATCACAATTCAATAAAAACACCTGGTCCACTCATGGAACGAATAACAGTCAATGCAATGCAACAATATCAATGCCATGATACAGTAAAATAAACCCATACCAAGCGTAGTACCCGAGCCAACCATTAGTAATTCGTACCAGGCGTGGTACCCGTGCCAACCATTTGTTATACCCGTACCAGGCATGGTACCCGAGCCAACCGTTAGTATACCTGTACCAGGCGTAGTACCCAAGCCAACCGAATGTCAATAATCCATAGTCAAAATAATGAACAAACAACTTGTAAACCAACAAGCAACACACCATTCAATTCACAGACTGTAAAACAGGACCCTTAGACATTCTACACAATTCCTCTAAGTCATGCAATTCATACAAACACTTAGATAACAGTACAAAATATACAACATTCACAGAAGTCGTAAGACATCACCTACCTTGAAATGATCCAAGCTCTACTCAACCCGAGCTTTCCCATGTTCTGGATTCCTTTCTCGTTCTTGGTCTAACACATAATACAAATACTCAAATTGACAAACAAGGCTTGCGCATTACCCGTATTACACCCAATCCCAGACCCCAGACCAACCATGATCATTCTACCATTTTTCCCAGGCTTCTCGCCATTAATTTCCCTAGTTCTATCATTTTCACGGATAAAAGTAGAGAGTTTAACAACATGTGATCATAAAATCTTACTTTAATTAATACCTAAGAACTTTCATACCTAGAATCCCCCTTCTTCCTCTAATTCCACCATACATAGATTATTACAACCTTCCCCCAAGTTCCCTCCTAGAAATTCTACCGCGTAGGAAAAGTAGTACGAAGATTGGGGAGTAGAAACCTTACCTTAGGGACGAAAAACAATGGAAAATGGAGGAAAATTGCCTTGCCCTTCTCCCAAAATGGAATTGTGAAAACTAAATGTTTTGGGGAATGTTTCTGCAATAAATCTTGTCACGCTCTGCTATAGTGGTCTGCTCCGCTATAGCGGTACCACCGTACCAGAGTCATCCGCTATGGTGGAGGCTGATCGACGTTGACTTTCGTTGTAGCGGTAAATTCTCCGCTATAGCGAAGGTCACTATGGAAGAGTGTCAACCACTATAGCAGTTGACACAGGACAGAAAGTCGTAAAACCTCCAAAATTAGTCCATTTTACAACACATCTATTTTCTTGACGTCCTGAAATAACCCCTTCACGTCAACCTCGATTCTGAGAGTTCTACTTACCCAAATCTTATTCCGAAAAGTCCCTCGGACTCCTCTATGTGTTAGCTATGAGGAAAACTAGCTCAACACAAGACATCCAACTCAAACCTTACCCAAATTGACCTAGACCATACCTCGCCCCTAAACTACCCGAGACTAGCCTAGCCCAGAATTTCAATCTCCCAAACCCGGAGTTTTCTAACTCTAAAACTTGGCACGATTGGACTACCCATAACGACAGACCCGGTCATTCAAAAAATAATAATTTACCTATTGTTCATCCCCGAATGATCAAACCCAAATTTATGAAAATCAAGAAAAGAAAGTGTAGTACCTGAATCCTCAAAAAACTGGGGGTACTTGTCCCGCATGTCCTTCTCGGTTTCCCACGTGGCTTCC
This sequence comes from Jaltomata sinuosa, assembly GCA_003996215.1. Classification (NCBI taxonomy): domain Eukaryota; kingdom Viridiplantae; phylum Streptophyta; class Magnoliopsida; order Solanales; family Solanaceae; genus Jaltomata; species Jaltomata sinuosa. The sequence continues at coordinate 480,148 of QJPP01001688.1, read as the reverse complement.
TCAACCAGATGATGCTTCCACTAAACCTTTACCATATCAATCACCTTTGTCCTCAACCTCTGGACATTCCGAGCAAGAATTAAGACTGGTTCCTCTTTATAATGAAGATACTTATCGAAAATTACCTCATCCCACTTGATGATATAGTCCCCATCCCCATGGTATCGCTTAAGCATGGATACATGGAATACTAGATGGACACCTGACAAACTGGGCGATAGTGCTAACTTGTAAGCCACTAGCCCCACAATCTCAAGAACCTCAAATGGACTGATGAATCGAGGCTAAGCTTTCCCTTCTTACCAAACCGCATAACTCCCTTTATTGGTGACACTTTCAACAACACCTGTTCACCAACCTGAAATTCCATGTCCTGGACCTTGCGATTTGCATACTCCTTTTGCCTTCTTTGGGCAGCAGCAATTTGGCCTGAATGCCCCTTACCTTTTCCTGTGCATCCTTTACTAATTCCACTCCCAAAGGCTTTACATCGCCTTTCTCAAACCACCCAACCGGTGATCGGCAGCTCCTCCTATACAACTCCTTGAACGGTGCCATGTCAATACTTAAGTAATAGCTATTGTTGTATGAGAACTCGCACTATGGTAGGAATTGGTCCCCGAAGTACATCATAGATGCTCTCAGCATGTCCTCGAATACCTGGATTTTCCTCTCCAACTGGCCATCAGTATGAGAATGGAAGGCTATGGTAAAAGTGAGTTGTGTACCCAACTCTTCATGTAACTTGCCCTAAAATTTAGAGGAGAACTGCGTACCCCTATCTGAAATGATAGACAGTGGCACCCCATGCAATCTCACAACCTCTTTCACATAGATCTTAGCCAATTGTTGTGAATTGTAGTCTACCCTGACCGAAATGAAATGAGCGGACTTGGTCAACCTATCAACAATGACCAAAATAGAGTCATACTTTCCCAATGTCTTGGGAAGACCCACCACAAAGTCCATGGCTATCCTTTTCCACTTCCACTCTGGAATGGGCATCCTCTGAAGTAGTCCTGCAGGTCTCTGGTGCTTATACTTTACCTACTATAAGTTCTGACATTTGGAAACAAAGTCAACTATGTCCTTTTTCATTTCGGGCCACCAGTAACACTGCCTTAAGTTCCTGTACATTTTGGTCACACCCGGATGAATTGAGTACCGTGAACCATGAGCTTCTGCCATGATTTTTTGAATTATATCATTAACTCAAGGAACGCAAATCCTTCCTTTGAAATTTAGTACTCCACCAGAGTCTAACGTGACATACCTGGATTCCCCGGATATTACCTTACCTCGAAGCTTACCCAGTTTTGGATCCTGAAATTGTTTGGCCTTTATTTCCTCTATGAAGATGGCTTTGACCTCAATGCTGGCCAATAATCCACCCTGTTCTGAAAACTTGGCCTCCAAGGCCCAAATTTCCCTTGATAGTAGTCGTTTGGACACCCCCAAATAAGTTAAACTACCCATGCTAACTGTTTTCTGGCTCAATGCGTCTGCCACCACATTAGCCTTACCCGGATGATATTGAATGGTCACATCATAGTCCTTCAATAGCTCCATCCACATTCTCTGCCTCAAATTCAAATCCTTCTGAGTGAACATATGCTGCAGACTGTGATGATCGGTGAACACCTCACACTTGACACCATAGAGATAGTGTCTCTAAATTTTGAGTGCAAATACCAGTGCTGCCAATTCTAAGTCGTGAGTAGGGTATTTCCTCTCATTCACCTTTAACTGCCTAGATGCATAGGCTATCACATTCCTATCCTGCATCAACACAGCACCCAAACCAAAATATGAAGCATCAAAGTAAACAATAAAGTCTTTACCTTCAACCGGCAAGGACAATATAGGATCTATGGTCAGAACTGTCTTGAGCTTTTGGAAGCTCTCCTCACACTTGTCGGACCACACGAAGAGTACTTCTTTCTATGTCATCCTGGTAAGGTGAGTAGCAATAGATGCAAAATCCTTATCAAACCTCTGGTAGTACCCTGCGAGTCCAACAAAACTTCTCACCTCAGTCACAGAGCTAGGCCAGACCCAACTCTTGACTGCTTCAATTTTTTGGGGATCTACAATCACCCTCTTTTCTGACACTACATGCCCCAAGAAAGCAATTGAAGTCAACTAAAATTCACACTTAGAGAACTTCGCATAAAGCTTCTGGCATTTCAAGATGTCCAACACAATACGGAGATGACTAGCATGCTCCTCCCTACTCTTGGAGTAGATCAAAATATCATCGATAAACACAATCACGAATGAATCCAAATATGACTTAAATACCCTATTCATAAAACTCATGAATGCTACCGGTGCATTGGTCAAGCCAAACGACATTACTAGGAATTTGTAATGCCCATACCGAGTCTGCAAAGCGGTCTTAGGAATGTCCTCAGGCCTAATCATCAACAGATGGTACCCTGACCTCAAGTTAATTTTCAAAACCACCAAGGCACCATGAAGATGGTCAAGCAAATCATCAATGCGGGGTTGTCACGCCCCAAAGTCACCCCCTGGACATAACACGGGATATTGGACCACAAGTGCCCCAAACTAACCCCTTGGTCATGGCATACTCAAGCATAACAATAAATAAGAGCTGAAGTATAATAGAGGAAATCCAAAAGTAGATAACATAATAGACAAGTATGGAATCACATAACAATACAAAGTTTAGAAAGAACTTCAGATACTGTCTATGTCTGGAAAGCCTCTACATGACATAAGGAGTTGCTAGGACAAGACCCTAGCTAACTCGAAGTACAGAATTAAGAAGCTAACATAACTAGGATCATATATAGTCCTCGACCTAAGAGGACTCAACACCAGCTGATAAGATGTGGCCTGGGAACTCTAGCCACGAGTCTGAGAAGGAACACCTAAATCTGCATCATCAAAGGATGCAACACAAGATATGCGTCAGTACTATGGAATGTACTGAGTATGAGGGCGATGCATAAATCATGACAAAACATTTTAAAACATACTTAAAGTGATTCATCACATAAAGAGAAAGACATGAACAGGTAATAATATAAGAGGCATAAGTCATGAAAAAGGTTTAAGTTTCAAATATAAGGTCATATAACTTCATAGCGTAAAATAAGCATGCGGGAGTTTCTCTTAACCGACATTAAACCATCCTGAGCTACATGGAGTTCAGTGTCTTGCACCCACACTGAAAGAGTTGTTCTAACCAGCCAAGGTTAGAACTATTTCATACCAGGATCCTGTCATCATAAGCCTCAAAAGGGCAACCTACGGTGGCACGTAGTTCTGGGACTAAGGGTACTCTCACCCGGTCCAACTCGGTGCTAAATGCTACTCCCAAAACATATATATACATGACATGAGCTCACATACATATGACATATCAAATGACAAACTTGTTCATACTTGTTCATAATATTTTCATACCCCAGATCGTCATACTACTCATGAATTAGGGTTTTAAAATCGATTCATGAGCATTGATGGAACATCGGGTGTCTTATCTTGCATCATACTTCATAACATGGGAAGACTTGCATACTTCATGACTTGTAAAATTTGCATGGCTCTAGTTCAATTTTCATAAAACATATACTTTCATAGTATCATAGGAACTAGGCATGCACATGCTTAAAAATCCATAAGGAACATGCTTATCAAAACCCAATTTACTCAAATCAACTTTATGCATGTAGGGATTTCCATGGTTAAACTTCAATTCATGAAATAAGAGTTAACATGTAAAACCCCATGTGAAATCATGCGATTTTAATAGTAATTTTATAATCAAATCATGAGAAGGTCATATTTGGGAAAACCCATAACAATTGGATAAGAACCCTAATTTGAAGATCATGAAATCAAAATTTGAATTAGGGGTTTTGGGAACAAGGGTGAAAGAAACCCATTGTTGATTACCAACATACCTTGATTGAAGATGACCCACTTGAATTGGAAAGACTTAGGAGGCTTGAACTTGGAGCTTACCTTGAGCTAGGGGGATTCTTTTTCCTTTTTCGGAGAAGAGTGAAGTAATAAGAAGGAACTTAGGCTAATAAAGGTGAAAAACCTACTTGAAATACCCAAAACGACCTTACTTAGGGGTTAAAAGGGTGGAAAATAACCAAAATGCCCCTGGGATTTAACTTAGAAAAATCAGGAAAAAGAGTCATCTTCAGGTCCTACGGATTTGTTCCACGGGTCATCGTTTGGATGACGGCTCGTGGTTCCAATTCGTGGAACCTGGTCATCTGGACAGCCTACAGAAGGTAGTCTACAACTCAACAGGAGGGATCCGTCATTTGAATGATGGGTCATCAAATCGAGTCATGGAACCTGGGAGAAACCATCCCTCAGATCTATTTCCATGAGTCAACAGGACAGACCCGTAGTTTGAACGATGAGTCATCATCTAGACTCGTGGCTCCTGGGGGCACTGTACGCCTACAAGTCTGATTCCATGAGTTGGAATAACGACTCGTAGAATGGACTATGGTCCATGAAAATCACTCGTGGTTCTCAAACATGAGGGCAAACCAGTAGAAGGCGACTACAGATTCATTCCATGACCCGTGGGTCAAACCACGGTCAATGGTTTGGACCCGTAATCCCTGGAATATGAATTTTCTAAGACTTTTTAACTGAGATAGCTGGATATGTTTCCGGGGTGTTACAATATCTCCCCCTTGGGATCATTCGTCCTCAAATGAAGACTAAACAGGGAAAACTTAGGAGAAAACAACCCAACCAAACATCAAAACATAGAAATCAAAGAGTAAACATAAAACCTGAACTTTTCAACTTGAAAACATGATAAAATAACTTCATAAAACATGCAGGGACATAATAAGGAGGAAACTAGTACCTTAAGCTGAAACTGAATCGTAAGGAAAGAGATGAGGAATTTGGCCTTCATGGCCTCTTCTGCTTCCCAAGTAGCTCCTTCAACAAGCTGATTTCTCCAAAGAACCTTTACCGAAGCAACTTCTTTAGTCCTCAACCTCTGAATTTGACGATCAAAGATCTCCACGGGAACCTCCTCATAGGTGAGACTATCCTCCACACCCACATCCTCCAAAGGGATAATCAAGCTCGGATCACCAACACACTTTTTCAACAAGGAAACATGGAAAACTTAATGAACCGCTTCCAACTCCATTGCCAACTCCAACTCATACGCAACGCTACCAACTCTCCTAAAGATCCGATAAGGACCTACAAAATGGGGACTAAGCTTTCCTTTCTTTCCAAACCTCATCACATCCTTCATGGGTGACACCTTAAGGAAAACCCAATCATCAACCTCAAATTCCAACTCCCTTCTCCTCACATCCGCATAAGGATTTTGTTGACTCTGAGCGGTCTTTAACCTTTCCCGAATAAGCTGAACCTTCCCCATGGTCTCATGCACAAAATCTAGACCAATCAAGGTTGCCTTACTAACCTCGAACCAACCAATCAAAGCTGTTGTTGTAGGAAAACTCGATAAGAGGTAAGTGATCATCCCAATTACCTTTGAAGTCAATCACACACACTCTCACATATCCTCCAAATTCTAAATAGTACGCTCTGCCTAGCCGTCTGTTTGAGGATGAAAAGTTGTACTAAGCTTCACCTGGGTCCAAGACCTTTATGAAATGATCTCCAAAACTGAGATGTAAACTGAGGACCTCTGTCAGAAATTATGAACAAGGGAACACCGTGCAATTGAACTATCTCCTGGATGTAGAGTCTGGCATAGTCGTCTACTGAGTCAGTAGTCTTAACAGCCAAGAAGTGGGATGATTTGGTTATCTGGTCGACAATCACCCAAATGGAATCATGTTGCCTTCGAGTACGAGGCAAACCAATAATTAAGTCCATATTGATTACTTCCCATTCCCAAGTAGGAAGGTCAATATCTTGAATCATGCCACCCGGCCTTTGATGCTCCACGTTTACTTGTTGACAGTTGGGACACTTAGCCACAAACTCGGTTATATCCCTCTTCATACCATTCCACCAAAAGACTTCCCGTGGATTACGGTACATCTTAGTAGCACTCGGATGAATGGAATATCTAGAACTGTGACCCTCGGTCAGAATCTGTTGTCTCAACTCATCTACATCTGGCACACATAAGCGACCCTTGTAACGAAGCACACCATCTCACCCTTGGGAGAAAACCTCCACCCGCTGCTGATGAACTGCACCCTTAAGCTGAAGTAAAATGGGATCCCTATCTTGCTTTACCTTCACCTCGGCTACCAAAGATGATTCAGCATCATTTTGTACAATCACACAACCTTTTGTCAAGTCCATAAGGCAAACTCCCAACCGAGCTAGCCTATGAACCTCCTTAACCAATTCCTTTTTCCCATCATCATGAAAGACACACTTCCCATGGACAATCTACTCAAGGCATCTGCCACGACATTGGCCTTACCGGGATGGTAAAGCACACTCATATCATAATCCTTAAGGACCTCGAGCCATCTCCTTTGTCGCAAATTCAACTCCTTCTAACTGAACACATACTGGAGACTCTTATGATCGATAAATACATCCACATGCACACCATACAAGTAGTGCCTCCAAATCTTCAAAGCAAAGGCCACGGCTGCCAACTCAAGATCATGAGTAGGATAGTTCTTCTCATGAGTCTTAAGCTATCTCGAAGCATAAGCAATCACCTTACCACGTTGCATCAAAACACAACCTAAACCAATCATAGAAGCATCACAATACACAACAAAATCCTCTAAGCCCTCGGGTAGAGCTAACACTGGAGCTGTGGTAAATCTAGTCTTCAATTCCTGAAATTTCTTCTCACACAAATCGGACCACTAAAATTTTACCTTCTTCTGAGTCAATCAAGTCAAAGGGGCAGCAATAGAGGAAAATCCTTCCACAAACCTTCTGTAGTAACCAGCCAAACCCAAAAAGCTCCTAACATCAGACGGGGAAGTAGGTCTAGGCCAGTTCTTTATTGTCTTTATCTTTTGAGAATCAACCCGAATACCATCTTTAGTCACAATATGACCCAGAAAAGCAATAGACTGCATCCAAAACTCACACTTGCTAAACTTAGCAAACAATTGTCTATCCTTGAGAGTTTTCAACACAACCCTCAAGTGATCTGCATGATCCTCCTCACTCCGAGAGTAAATGAGGATATCATCAATGAAAACAATCACAAACATATCCAAATTCTTCTTGAACACACGGTTCATCAAATCTATAAAAGTTGTAGGAGCATTTGTTAGACCAAAAGACATCACAACAAATTCACAATGACCATACCAGGTCCTGAAAGCTGTCTTTGGAATATCACACTCTCTAACACGAAGCTGATGATAACCGGATCTAAGGTCGGTCTTGGAGAAGAAACTAGCACCCTGAAGCTGATCAAACAAGTCATCAATCCTAGGAATTGGATATTTATTCTTGATTGTGACATGTTCAACTGAAGTTCTGCAGGCGCCATTCATGGGGAGGAATAGAGATAGGATTCGTATCCGGAAGAAGATCTATCCCAAAGTCTATCTCCTGCTCGGGAGGGACTCCGGGCAAATCTTCGGGAAACACTTCTGGAAACTCATTCACAATAGGAACAGACTGAAGGGATGGGGTTTCAGACTTCGTGTCCATAACCTGCACTATATGATAAACATACCCTTTTGAAATCATCTTCCTAGACTTAAGATAAGATATGAAATGACCTTTTAAAGAAGGGGGACTACCTTGCCTTACTAAAACAGGTTCATTAGGAAACTTGAAACTGATAACCCGAGTACGACAATCAACAAAAGAATAACATGCATACAACCAATCCATGCCCAGAATGACATCAAAATTAGTTATCTCCAACTCTACTAGATCCATTGAAGTGACTCTATGAAGGACTGAGATAGGGAAATTTTGGTAGATTCTTTCGTCTAAGACTGACTCACCAATAAGGGTAGATACATAAAAGGGTTCTAAAATCTGATCCGGACAGGCCTCAAACTTACAAGCAACATAAGGGGTCAAAAACGATAAGGAGGCACCAGGGTCCAACACAGCATACACATCAAGAGAGAAGATTTTCAACATACCGGTAACCACATCTAGGGAACCCTCTTGATCCTGATGAGAGTACATAGCATAAAGGTGATTCTGGCACTGACTACCAGAACTAGAAGTTGTGTCCTGTTGGGTTGGTCGACCTCCTGAAGCTGCTGTGGTATGCTGAGTCCTACCACCTCCCTACCCCTTCTTAGCTGAAGGGCAATCTCTAAGAAAGTGTCCGGTCTATCCACACCCATAGCATGCACCCGTTCCCAAATGACACTCTCCCGGGTGAAAGAAGGCCCCTTAGCACCACTTCTCTGAGAGTGGGAATAAGAACCAGATCCTCTACCACCCTGATCATGATAAGGCTTCTAAGCCTGGGTAGAATCACTAGCAGAAGAATGGACGTATCCTGATGACTTCTTCTGGAAGTAAGAGCGATGTCCATCTCCAGACCTGTGATAACCAAAGACTGATCCCTCGGTTCAAGCCCTCTTGTTCTCCCTCGCCATCTCCCTAAGCTTGTCACCCTCTATATGATGGGCATGAGTCATGAGTCGAGAAATGTTCATATCACTCAACAACAAAGCAGACCTACACTCTTTCTTCACCACATCAAAAACCCCATATATAAACTTGCTCATTTGATCATGCGGGTCCACTACCATAGAGGGAGAATATCTAGACAACTGAGTGAACTTCAGACTATACTCTTACACCAACATCGAACCCTGTCTCAAGTTCACAAATTCCTCCACCTTCACTTGCCTCAACTCTCAGGGAAAGAACCTATCAAGGAAGGCCCTCTCAAAACACTCTCAAGTAGTAGGGATCGCTTCCCTCACCCTAGTCTCCTTCCATTGCGTGAACCAGATATGAGTCACATCCTTGAGTTGATAGGATGCAAGCTCAACATAATCAACCCCAACCACTTGCATAACTTCAAAGATCTTCTTCACTTCATCAGTAAAGTAGAGTGGGTCCTCACTCACTTTTGAACCCCAAAATTCAGGTGGGTTCATCTGGACAAAGTCACGAACTCAGGCTGCTACCCCCACCTTGAGGATGAATGGGGGCAAGAGCTTCCTGATTAGCTTGAGTGGCCAAAGTCTAGGCTAGCAAATAGATGGCATTCCTAAACTCCTCATTCATGACATCAGGAACCAAAATGGGACATTAAAGTTAAAATTTATCGCATGACGTGATCATGAAAGAAGTGAAGTGTTTCTAAGACACATCATAGCTTCCCCCTCATATGTGTGGCATGTTTCACACACATGAAAGAGACTCTACTCGATGCGGCTTTCAGATATCCTAGGACTCTTGAACCTGGCTCTGATACCAAGTTTGTCATGCCCCGAAGTCACCCCCTGGATGTAACACGGGACTTGGGACCACAAGTGCCCCAAGCTAACCCCTTGGTCATGGCATACTCAAGCATAACAATAAATAAGAGGGGACGCATAATAGGGGAAATCAAAAAGTAGATAACATAATAGACAAGTCTGGAATCACATAACGATACAAAGTCTAGAAAGAACATCAGATACTATCTATGTCTGGAAAGCCTCTACATGACATAACAAGTTGCTAGGACAAGACCCTAGCTAACTCAAAGTACAGAATTAAGAAGCTAACATAACTAGTAATATATATAGTCCTCGACCTAAGAGGACTCACCACCAGCTGATAAGATGTGGCCTGGGAACTCTAGCCACGAGTCTGAGAAGGAACACCTGAATCTGCATCATCAAAGGAAGCAGCACAAGATATGCATCAGTACTATGGAATGTACTGAGTATGAGGGTGATGCATAAATCATGAAAAAACATTTTAAAACATTCTTAAAGTGATTCATCAAATAAAGAGAAACACATGAACAAGTAATAAGATAAGAGGCATAAGTTATGAAAAAGGTTTAAGTTTCAAATATAAGGTCATATAACTTTATAGTGTAAAATAAGCATGCGAGAGTTTCTCTTAACCGACATTAAACCATCCTGAGCTACATGGAGTTCAGTGTCTTACACCCACACTGAAAGAGTTGTTCTAACCGGCCAAGGTTAGAACCATTTCATACAAGGATCCTGTCATCATAAGCTTCAAAAGGGCAACCTACGGTGGCATGTAGTTCTGGGACTAAGGGTACTCTCACCCGGTCCAACTCGGTGCTAAATACTACTCCCAAAACATATATATACATGACATGAGCTCACATACATATGACATATCAAATGCCAAACTTTTTCATACTTGTTCATAATATTTTCATACCCCGGATCGTCATACTACTCATGAATTAAAGTTTTGAAATTGATTCATGAGCATTGATGGAACATCGGGTGTCTTATCTTGCATCATACTTCATAACATGGGAAGACTTACATACTTCATGACTTGTAAAATTTGCATGGCTCTAGTTCAATTTTCATAAAACATATACTTTTATAGAATCGTAGGAACTAGGCATGCACATGCTTGAAAATCCATAAGGAACATGCTTATCAAAACCCAATTTACTCAAATCAACTTTATGCATGTAGGGATTTCCATGTTTAAACTTCAATTCATGAAATAAGAGTTAACATGCAAAAACCCATGTGAAATCATGCGATTATAATAGTAATTTCATAATGAAATCATGAGAAGGTCATATTTGGAAAAACCCATAACAATTGGATAAGAACCCTAATTTGAAGATCATGAAATCAAAATTTGAATTAGGATTTTTGGGCACAAGGGTGAAAGGAACCCATTGTTGATTACCCACATACCTTGATTGAAGATGACCCACTTGAATTGGAAAGACTTAGGATGCTTGAACTTGGAGCTTGAGACCTTGATCTTGGGGGATTCTTTTACCTTTTTGGGAGAAGAGTGAAGTAATGAGAAGGAACTTAGGCTAATAAGGGTGAAAACCCTACTTGAAATAGCCAAAATGACCTCACTTAGGAGTTAAAAGGGTGGGAAATAACCAAAATATCCCTGAGATTTAACTTAGAAAAATTAGGAAAAAGAGTCGGCTTCAGGTCATACGGATTGGTTACAGTGGTCGTCATTTGGATGATAACTCGTGGTTCCAATTCGTGGAACCTGGTCATCTCGACAGCCTGCAGAAGGCAGTCTATGACTCAACAGGACGGATACATTTTTGGAATGATGGGTCATCAAATCGAGTCGTGGAACCTGGGAGAAACCATCCCTCCGATCAATTTCCATGAGTCAACAGGACGGACCCATCGTTTGAACGATGAGTCATCATCTAGACTCGGGGCTCCTGGGGGCACTGTCAGCCTACAAGTCTGATTCCACGAGCTGGAATCACGCCCCGTAGAATGGACTATGGTTCGTGAAAACCACTCATGGTTCTCAGACCTGAGGGAAAACCTACATAAGGCAACCATAGATCCATTCCACGACCCGTGGGTCAAACAACGATCCGTGGTTTGGACCCGTAATCCCTGGAATATGAGTTTTCTGAGACTTTTTAACAAATATATCTGGATATGTTTCAGGGGTGTTACAGGGGTAGAGGGTACTTATTCCGAATGGTCACCTTGTTCAACTGGATATAATCTATGCACATCTGCATACTACCATCCTTTTTCTTTACAAACAACACAGGAGCACCCCAAGGCGAAGCACTGGGATGGGTAAATCCCTTATCTAGGAGTTCCTTCAGCTGCATCTTAAGTTCCCTTAACTCTGCCGGAGCCTTACATTATGGAGGAATAGAAATGGGGCGAGTTCCTGGCTCCAAATCAATACAAAAGTCTATATCCCTGTTCGGAGGCATACCAGGCAAATCCACTGGAAATACCTCTAGAAACTCATAAACCACCGGAACTGACTCAATAGATGGGGACTCCACACTATCATCCCAGAGATGAGCTAAGAAGGCTAGACACCCCCTTCCCACTAGCTTTCTATCCCGAACAAATGATATGACCTTAATTAGCTTAGGCATGTACACACCTTCCCACTCTAGTCTATCCTTACCCGGAATCTCTAGAGCCACAGTCTTGGTGTTACAGTTCAACATAACATGATAAGGGGACAGCCAGGTCATGCCCAAGATAATATCAAAATCAGCCATATCCAGGATTACTAAGTCTACCCAAGTATGCAACCCCACAAACACAACATAACAGTCACGACAAATATGAGTCACAATCGTATACTCTCCAACCGGGGTAGAAACATGAATAGGGGAATCAAGGATATCATAAGTCAATTCCATACCCAACGCAAAACTCTCATATACATAAGAATATGTAGAATCTGGGTCAAATAATACTGAAGCCATTTTATCACTGACAAGAATGGTACCTGTGATCACCGCATCTGAGGCTTCTGCCTCAGTTCTCCCTGGAAATGTATAGCAATGAGCCCGATCATCAATTGGGGTAACTTCCTGGACTAGTTGTGTTGCACCCCTTCCCGCGCTACCATTCCCTCTATCGCCCTTGCCTCCCTGAAAGTTTCCTTGCCCACCCTGTGGACGACCTCTAGCATTACCACCTCTACCTACTGGGACCACCGGTCTAGGCTGCTGCTGACCCTGATTACCTATCTGCCTGAGTGGGCACTCCATCTTAAAGTGACCCAGATAACCATAATTGAATCAACCACGGTCAAGTGTAGGCCTGATAGCTGACGTATAAGATGCTCCCTGGCCTCTAGGAGCTGAAGGCTGATTATGAGCTCCCTGACGACCACCTGTAGCAGCTGGCAGAGATGACTGAATAGGATGGGCTGAGTATACCTGTTGATAATGACTCTGGAATGTGCGCCACCATAATTTCCCTCACTCTTGGGCTTCTTGGCTAATGCCTTAGCATGCCCCATCTGCCTGACTCCCTCAAGTTGCTTCACATGATCCACCACATCATTAAAGCACTTTCCTGAATAAGTCATATGCACTGAAAGTACCTGTAGCTCAGTATTCAAACCTTTCACAAACAACCAGACCCGTTCCTCCTCGGAACCCAACAGTTGTGTGGGAAAATGAAACAAGGCGTGAAACTTAGCCTCGTAAGCAGAGACTAACATACTACCCTGCTCCAAGTTTAAGAACTCATCTTTCTTCCAGTCTCTCAAAGTACGGGGTACGTACTTCTCTAAAAACAAAGCATGGAACTGTTCCCAAGTCTATGGGGGTAGAACAAAAGACTGGCACTCCACATGAGACCTCCACCACTGCTTGGCAACACCCTGCAGCTAAAATGTGACAAACTCAACCCCATGCTGGCGTACAATACCCAACTTGTGCAACCTCTCATAGAAATCCAAGATGAACTCATATGCATCCTCCCTATTAGTACCCTGAAATGTAGGAGGCTTCAACTTGAGAAGCTTGGTCAGCATCTCATGCTCATTCCCTGTCATCACTGGGCCTAGCATTGGCCTGAAGAAGTCATTTGTGCCCAAAGCTACATCCATCCTAGGCACCATAGTAGCTGATGGCTGAGGGTCCAAGGCCTGATTTACAAAAGTCGCGGGTATGGCTCCAGTACCAACCAACCCACTCAAAATATTCCAAGCCTGCTGAAAGGCTTCTGGTGTCATAGTAGGGAGGCCTGCACCCCCAACCGGTGTCGCCTCCTCCTGTGCCTCACCATCTTCAGCCAAAACTTTTACTTCTTCATCAATATGTTCCTAAGGTGGGGGAGGGGTCGCTTCATGCTCTCCAGAAGCTTCTCGAGCTCCACCCCTGGAAGGTGTGGCTCTACCTCATCCCCTGCCTCTACCACGGACAGTCGGGCTCGCTGCTCTAGGTTTATTCTTTCTTGTGTTAACCATCTGCGGACAGAAGAGTGAATGAGGTTAGATACCAATTTGTATCACCACATACCAATTGGAATCAAGTTATAGCATGAAGGAAAGAAAAAAGAGATAGTTTTCCTAAAGTCCCATAGCCTCTCGAGGAGAAGTACGGACGTCTCCGCACGATTCTGCAAGACTATACTAGACCTATTTGGTATAATGAGATCAACAAACTAAGGGCTCTGATACTATCTTTGTCACGACCGAGACCGCCGTGAGTGGCACTCACCCAACCCCTGGGTGACCGATCCATTACTTCCCCGAAGTTAATAGTTCTAATAGCTCAAAACTAGTGCATAAAAATAAACTAGCAGTTCAATAACAATAAATCAACTTCATTAATGTAAACCTGTGGAAATTACCCACTAGAATCTGAAAGTCGCAGTACCAAACATCTACCAATATCTAGTGCACGGGGATGCAACCCCAAAAATATAAAGAAATATTCTAAGCCTGAAACAAATGGGCTACAACACTAATGATAGATTCAAGTCAGCTCGATCAAGCGGCTCACCCTTGAAGTCTGGAATGTTGTTACTACAGATGAGGTTGTGTCTCAGCCGCTGGAAGATTGCATGTACTCACAAGAAGAAAAGGCAAGTGCAGTATCAGTACACCACCACTGTGTACTGGTAGGATCATCAGCCAGTTCCAAATAAATAGTGTATAATTCAGTACAGCAAATCAAGTACCAGTACAGAAAATATGCAACAAGTCAATAGGCTCTCCTAGACTGCAAATATCTACCTAGCTTGTTCCCACATGAAATCCACCTTCTTATAACTCTAAACCACAATCACAAAATTCAATAAACTATCCTTTTTGCCTAGCCCGGACCCACCCTGGGATCCCTTCTAAACAACACCTAAGTGTTTAACAGAAAACCCGGCCTAATCCAAGACCAACTCAACAATTATAACAGGATTTATGGTCACTCAAGGACCACCAATGAATATCACAATTCAATAAAAACACCCGGTCCACTCATGGAACCAATAACAGTCAATGCAATGCAATAATATCAATGGCATGATGCAGTAAAATAAATCGGTACCAGGCGTTGTACCCGAGCTAACTGTTAGTAATTCATACTAGGCGTGGTACTCGTGCTAACCATTTGTTATACCCGTACCAGGCGTGGTACCCAAGCCAACCATTAGTATACCTGTACCAGGCATGGTACCCGAGCCAACCGAATGTCAACAATCCACAGTCAAAATAATGAACAAACAACTTGTAAACCAACAAGCAACACACCGTTCAATTCACAGACTGTAAAATAGGACCCTTAGATATTCTACACAATTCCTCTAAGTCGTGCAATTCATACAAACACTTAGATAAGAGTATAAAATATACAACATTCATAGGAGTTGTAAGCCATCACCTACCTCAAAATGATCCAAGATCTACTCAATCCGAGCTTTCCCATGTTCCCGATTCTTTTCTCGTTCTTGGTCTAAAACAATATACAAGTACTTAAATTAACAAACAAGGCCTGCGCATTACCCGGATTACACCCAATCCCAGACCCCAGACCAACCAAGATAATTCTACTTTTCTCCCAGGCTTCCCGCCATTAATTTCCCTAGTTTTATCATTTTCACGGATAAAAGTAGAGAGTTTAACAACAGGTGATCATAAAATCTTACTTTAATCAATACCCAAGAACTTTCATGCCTAGAATCCCCCTTCTTCCCCGGATTCTACCATTTCTAGGTTATTCCAGCCTTCCTCCAAGTTCCCTCCTAGCAATTCTACTGCGTAGGAAAAGTAGTACGAAGATTGGGGAGTAGAAACCTTACCTAAGGGATGGAAAATAATGGAAAATGGAGGAAAATCGCCTGAAATCGCCTTGCCCTTCTCCCAAAATGGAATTGTAAAAACTGAACATTTTGGGGAATGTTTCTGCATTAAATCCCATCACGCTCTCCTATAGCAGTACCGCTATAGGGGAGTCATCCACTATGGCGGAGGCTGACCAACGTTGACTTTTGTTGTAGCGGTAATTTCTCCGCTATAGCGGAGGTTGCTATAGTGGAGTGTCAATCGCTATAGTGGTTGACATGGGACAGGAAGTCATAAAACCTCCAAAATTAGTCCATTTTACAATACACCTATTTTTCCGACATCCCAAAACAACCCCTTCACATTAACCTCGATTCTGGGAGTTCTACTTACCCGAATCTGATTTTGAAAAGTCCCCCAGACTCCTCTATGTGTTAGCTACAAGGAAAACTAGCTCAACACAAGACATCCAACCCAATCCTTACCCGGATTGCCCTAGACTATACCTCGCCCCAAAACCGGCCGAGACTAGCCTATCCCAGAATTTTAAACTCCCAAACCCAGAGTTTTCTAACTCTAAAACTTGGCACGATTGGACTACCCATACTATGGACCCGGTTGTTACAGGTACATCCTATGGTACTAATGCATATTTTGTACTGCATCCTATTATGATGCAGATTCAGGCTCCCATTCTCAGGCTCGTGGCTAGAGGTCGCAGGCCATTCAGCATGCGTTGGTGAGTCATCATCTTTCGAGGACTAGTTATGAGTCTAGTATTGTGATATCTTTTCTTCTATACTAAGAGTTAGCTGGGGTCGTGTCCCAGCAACTCATTATGATTGTCTAGAGGCTTTTCAGACATAGAAAGTATTTCGAGATTCCTTGTATCAGATTGTGATTCTCCTAGACCTTTATCTATTATAAAGTTAGTTGACTAGCTTATTATTTATGATTCTTATGTTTGTCTAAGTTATGCCATAACCAAGGGTTAAATTGGGACCACTTGTGGTCCCGTGTTATGTCTAGGGGGTATCCTTGAGGTGTGACATAAGTACTACTCCCAAAATTGATTCTGCTAGCTCATTTGAAACTGAAGTTCTGGAATGCTGCGTCAGAACTCAGCTGGTCCTGAAACATATTTTTCTAAAAATCCATAGTATAAAGATTTACTAAATTCTTTACATAACTAAAAGCTACTAACTGGGCTAAATTCTGAGGAAAAGCTAGTTCATATGAAAATACTATAATTTCAAGCTAAATTCTTGACTTCTCAAATCATGGTAGAAATCTATTATAGTTGTTGAAACTCATGTAAAAAATATTAAAACAGAATACAAACCATATATTCAACAAGAGAACTGAATTTGATAGAATTTTGTATAATAGGTCAAAAACCCTAGCTTCATAAACTCCTAAAATTTGAAATACAGACTGAGGTTTAGGACATAAGGGAAAAAAGGACCCTTACTGGATACCCACATACCAAAATGTAGAAGAAATCCGGTGCTTGAATTGAGGTTTGAAGCTTTGGAGAAGAAAGCCCTAACCTGGAGCCTGAGAGATAATTCTTTCTTTCTTTTCTAGAACACAGTCGATGGAATGAGGGAATTAATTATAAGTCTAAGTAAAACCCCTCAAAATATACCCAATGACTTAGTTTAGGATTTAAAGAATGGGAAAAGGCCAGAATACCTCTGAATTAAAATTAGAGATTGCAGAAATTTTCTGCCAGACAGGCCTATCTGACGGCCTGTTGGAACTACCATGGCCCATCGCACGGATCTGGCTGGGTTAATCTGCTGCCCCTTTCCCATGCCATAGGTCGACGGCCTGTGGTAGCTTCCATGGCGCATCGCCTTGCTATCAGACTGGGGGTGGCTGGCTAATTTCCTGGTCGATTCCCATGGCGGGTTCCCATGGCTCGTTGAACTTCCCACGGCATGTGGCCAGCCCGTCATGGCTATAAAAAATTAAGGTGGTTCCCACGACCGGTTTGACAGACTATTGTGCCTCACACAGCCTGTGGTATGTTCCCGTGGGACTTAAAAGTTGCAGAAACTGCTGAGTTTTTTGAGTCTAACATGGGTTCAAATTTTGGGGTGTTACAATATCTCTCCCTTGGGATCATTCATCCTTGAATGAAGGCTGAATAAGCTGAGTTTGGAGGGTAAGATCTATAATCCCTACCGACTGAATTCTAAAATCTTAAGTACTGACACAACTATGGAGTTCTAACTGAAATCAGACTTAACTGAAGTCGTTAATCATGAATGCATACGGGAAGCAAAAGAATAACTAGAGGAATAGATCTGAAGGAATATACTAAGGAGGAAACTATTACTTCAAGCTAAAACTGAATCAGAAGGGAAGAGGTGAGGGTACTTGGCCATCGTAGCTGATTTTACTTCCCAAGTAGCTCCCTCAACTAACTAAAACCTCCAAAGGACCTTCACCGAAGTGAATTCCTTATTTCTTAACCTACTAAACTGATAATCAAGAATCTAAACTAGGGCCTCTTCATAAGTAAGACTATCCCTCACACCCACGTTCTCTAATGGTACAACTGAAGCTGGATCACCAACACACTTTTTCAACATGGAAACATGAAGAACTGGGTGAACCGCTTCTAACTCTGATGGCAACTCTAACTCACAAGCCACCTTACCAAATCTCCTAAGAATCATGTAGGGACCTACATATTGGGGACTAAGGTCTTCCCCTTTTTACCAAATCTCATGACTCTTTTCATACGTGAAACTTTCAAAAATACCTAATCATCAACCTCAAACTCTAAGTCCTTTCTCCTTACATCTGCATAATATTTCTGACGACTCTGAGCTGCCTTAAACCTCTCCCTAATGAGTTAAACTTTCTTTATAGTTTCATGAACTGAATCTGGCCCTATCAATATTGCTTTACAAATCTCAAATCAGCCTATAGGTCATCTACACCTCCATCCATAAAGTGCCTCATATGGTGTTATGTGAATGCTAGAATGGCACCTGTTATTATAGGCGAACTCAACAATAGGTAAGTGATCATCTCAATTACCTTTAAAGTCAATCACACAAGCTCCTAACATATCCTCTAAGTTCTGGATGGTACGCTCTGTCTGGCTATCTTTCTGCTAGTGAAATGTTGTGCTGAGATTCACTTGAGTACCAAGACCCTTATGAAACAACTTTAAGAACTGAGATGTAAACTGAGTTCCCCTGTCTGAGATGATGGATAAGGGAACTCTATGCATTCTGACTATCTTATTAATGTAGAGTTTGGCATAATCCTCTGCTGAATCAGTAGTCTTGACAGCTAAGAAGTGGGCTGACTTAGTTATCATGTCTACTACTACCCAAATTGAATCATACTGTCTGCGAGTATGTGGTAAACCTGTAATAAAATCCATATTGATAATTTCCCACTTCCAAGTAGGAATATCAATATCCTGAGTCATACATCCCAGTCTCTAATATTCTACCTTTACCTGTTGGAAGTTGGGTTACTTAGCCACAAAATTTTCAATGTCCCTCTTCATGTCATTCCACCAATAGACCTCTCGTAGGTCATGGTATATCTTGGTGGCATCGGGATGGATAGAGTATATAGAGCTGTGATACTCTTTCAAAATATGCTACCTCAACTCATCCACGTTAGGAACACATAACTGACCCTGGTAACAAAGCACACCATCTCCCCTTGGGAGAAAACCTCTACTCTCTGCTGATGGATTGCACCCTTCAACTGAAGTAAGATAGGATCATTGTCTTGCTTCTTCTTCACCTCAACTTCCAAATAAGATTCTGACCCATTATGATCAATAATTCCACCTTCTAACGAATTTGTAAGTGAATTCCTAAACGAGAAAGCTTATGAACATCCTTATCCAATTCCTTCTTTTCTTCCTTAACCCGTGACACACTACCCATAGATAACCTGTTAAGTGTGTCAGCCACTACATTGGCCTTACCCAGATGGTAAAGCACACTCATATCATAGTCCTTAAGAAGTTCAACCCACCTTCTCTAGCGAAGATTCAACTTATTCTTAGTGAACACAAACTGGAGGCTTTTATGATTGGTAAAGACATCCACATGGACACCATATAAGTAGTGTCTCCAAATCTTTAAGGCAAAAAGAACTGTTGCTAACTTTAGATTATGAGTTAGGTAGTTCTTCTCATGAATCTTAAGTTGTCTAGAAACATAGGCGATGACCTTACAATGTTGCATTGGAGCAGAACCTAAGCGAACTCTAGATGCAACACAATACACAACAAAGCCATCTAAACCATCTGGTAGAGCCAAAACTGGAGTTGTGATCAGTCTAGTGTTCAATTCCTAGAAGTTCCTTTCACACTCATCGGACCACTAAAACTTAACCTTTTTCTGAGTCAATCGAGTCAATGGGGAAGCTATGGATGAAAACCCTTCAATGAATCTTCTGCAGTAACCAGCTAAGAACAAAAAGCTTCCAATGTCTATCAGAGAAGTGGGTCTATGTTAGTTCTTTACTACTTCTATTTTCTACGAATCTACTCAAATACCCTCATAGGACACCACATGACCTAGAAAAGCAACTGACTGCAACCAGAACTCACATTTACTTAACTTAGCAAATAACTAACTATCCTTGAGATTTTGCAGTATAACCCTCAAATGGTTTGCATGATTCTCCTCACTCCGAGAGTAGACAAGAATATTATCTATAAAGACAATGACAAAAATATCCAAGTCATATTTGAACACCTGTTTATCAAGTCCATAAAAGTTGTATGAGCATTCATTAGTCCAAAAGATATAACCACAAATTCATAGTGACCATACTTAGTTCTGAAGGCTATCTTGAGAATGTCACATACTGTAATCCTGAGCTGATAATAACCGGATCTGAGGTCTATGTTAGAGAAATAACTGGCACTCTAAAGTTGGTCGAACAAGTGATCAATCCTAGGAATGGAATACTTGTTCTTGATTGTGACTTTTTTCTATTGACTATAGTTGATGCACATTCTGAGCAAACCATCTTTCTTATGCACGAAGAGAAATGGATCACCCTATGGAGAGATATTAGGTCTGATAAAGCCTTTATCTGGGAGGTCTCTTAGCTGATCCTTCAACTCCTTAATCTCATCTGAAGCCATTCTATAAGGAGGAATAGATATAGGTTGTGTATCTTGAAAAAGGTCTATCCCAAATTCAATCTCCCACTCAGCAGGGACTCCATGCAGATTCTCAGGAAACACTTTTGGGAACTCACTGACTATTGGAACTGACTGGAGAGATAGGGTCTCAAACTCTGAATCCTTAACTTGAACTATATGATAGAAGTACCCTTTAGAGATAATTTTTCTAGCCTTAAGATAAGATATGAAATGATCCTTTGACATTAGAGGGCTACCCCGCCACTCTAAGACAAGCTCATCTGGAAACTAAAATTTTACGACTCTCGTTCTGCAGTCAACTTAGGCATAATAGGCATGTAGCTAATCCATGCTAAGAATGATATCCAAATCGATCATATCTATTTCTACTAAGTCTGCTGAGGTGACTTTATGAAGGACTGAGATTGGCAATTTCTTTATACCCTCTTAAGTTAAGACTGACTCACCGGCTAGGGTGAAGACTGAGAAGGGCTCTAGAAGTTTTTTAGTATTGACTCCAAATTTACATGCAATATATAGGGTCAGAAAAGATAAAAAAATCCCCAGGGTCTAGTAAAGCATAGACATCAAGAGAGAAGACTTGCAATATACCATTGACCACATCTGGGGAAGTCTCTTGATCCTGGCGAGATGACATAGCTTAGAGACGGTTTTGATATTGACTGCTACATGTACTAAAAGTAGTACCCTGTTGAGCTATGTTACCTGCTCGAGCTGCAGAAGTAGTGGACTGAGCTCAATTACCTATTTGTCCCTGCTTGGTATACATGCACTCCTTCAACCTATGGCTAAGATGACCACACCCAAAACACCCTTCTCTGCTAGCAAAACACTCACTTGGATGACTCTTATCACACTTAGGGCATGCTGGAAAAGTGCAGTTACCTGAAACACTGCCTTGAGACTTAGAGTTCGGTGCCCTATTTCTCTGGTCCTGTCAAGGTTTTAAAGATGGATCACTAGCTCATAAAGGTTCTAGAGCTAAATACCTCTGTTGAGAGTAGTCAAAATTACCTATCATAGCCCTCTTACTTTCCCTCTCTCTCTCCTTGAGTTTCTCTTTGTCCATCTACTAAACATAAGTCATGAGTTTAGAGATGTCCATATCTCTGACTAATATATTTGTCTTATATTCCTTCTTAACCAAGTCAGAAATACTCAAAATATACTTACTCATCTGTGCTCTTGGCTCGGTTACCATTGCTGGAGCATACCTAGAGAGCTTAGTAAACTTCAACCCATATTATTGAACGGTCATAGATCCCTGCCTCAGATTCACAAACTCCTCAACCTTAGCCTCCCTCAACTCTCTCAAGGAAAAATATCTACCTAGAAAAGCTCTAATAAAATAGTCCCAATCATAGGAGCTGCATTCCTGCCCCTACTTTCCTTCCACTGCGTGAACCAAATATGAGCCACATCCTTAAGTTGATAGGATGCTAGCTTAACACTATCTGTAACAGTCACCTATATCACCTTAAGAACCTTCTTCACTTTATCAATAAAGTTCTGCGGATCCTCATTAACCTTTGACCCATAGAACTTTGGCGAATTCATACAAATAAAATCTCTGACTTTGGCGGCAGCTGATCCACCATTTTGATTTGCAGGAACAGGTGCCTACTGATTAGCTTGAGCAGTCACAACTTGTGCCAATATTTGAATGGCAATCCTAAATTTAACATTTGTGACCTCATGGTCTGGGACTGGATGATTAGCATTGCAAGCATTGGCTCTGCAAGGAGGATTGATCTGAAATCATAACGAATAGATTAGAAGGGAGAAATAGAGTTAAAATATATTACCCAATATAGAACATGAAAGAAGTGGAGTTTCCTAAAACATCTCATAGCCTCCCTCTCATAAGTGAGTCGTGCTTCACACCCATGAAAAAGACTCTACTTGATGAAGCTTTCAAACACCCTAGGACACTTTAAACCTGATATTCTGATACCATGTTTTTCACATCCTGAGTCTATACCCTGGATGTGATACGGTGCTTAAAGCCACAAGTGACCCTAAGCTAACCCATTGTCTAGCATATCCTAAGCATTCTAAATATCAATGACTAAGCAGAAGCTAAACTGAATAAATTATAAGTTTAATAATTTAACTGAGGAATATCTGAAATCTAATATAAGTCTAAAAATTTAAAACATCTGAACAAGCTGAAATCTGACTCTATATCTGAAAACTTCTACAATTGATGAGTTGCTGGGAAAAGTGCCTAGATGAATCCAAAATACTGAAAACTGAAAGTACTAATTAAAAAGCATAATAAACTTTCATCCTCAGATGATAAGGACTTGCCACTAGTAGTTGCTGAGATAGCGCTGGATCGAGTTAATAGTGATGCTGAACTTGAGAATTTGAACCTGCATTATGACAGGATGCAGCACATAGAGTATGCGGTTAGTACTTTGAATGTATTGAGCATGCGGGATATGTAAACTAAAATATAAATTTATATGCTAAAATGATGATATGTTGTTTAAAAGTTGTAAACTAAAATTGTAGTGCATATGCCCAAACATAATCATGCATAAATATGAAATGCAAGAATATTTCTGAAAAGCATAATAAAAAGCTGTAAAACTAAACTGAGCGCCTAATACACAACTATTGAGTCTAATTCTATAGGAGAGTTTTTTAACCGACATAAACCACGTGAGCTAAATATGAAATATGATGTATATGCCTCATCGAGAGGACCCAATATACCATGCAAGTGTATAGAGACATGACTGGCATGATCATTATTCAGAAGCCCAACTGAGGTGCTAAATAAACTTACAATGGCACGTAGTTCTGGGATAGTAGGGTATGTTGAACCTTAGTCCAACTCGGTGTTAAGTACTACTCCCAAAACTGATTCTGCTAGCACATTTAAAACTAAAGTTCTGGAATGCTACGTCAGAACTCAACTGGTCTGAAAACATATTTTTTTGAAAATCTGTACACTGAAGATTTACTAAATTCTATACTTAACTGAAATCTACTAACTGTGAGGAAAAGCTATTTCATATGAAAATACTATAATTTCAAGCTAAATTCTTGACTTCTCAAATGATGGTAAAAATCTATGGTGCTTATTGAAACTCAAGTAAAAAAATCATTAAAATAGAGTACAAATCATATATTCAACATGAGAACTAAATTTGATAGAATTTTGTATAATAGGGCGAAAACCCTAGATTCATAAATTCCTAAAATTTGAAATAGAGACTGAGGTTTTGGGCATAAGGGAAAACAAGACTCTTACTGAATACTCACATACCTGAATATAGAAGAAATCTGGAGCTTGAATTGAGGTTTGAAGCTTTGGAGATGAAAGCCCTAGCCTAGAGCCTGAGAGAGAATTTTTTCTTTCTTTTCTAGAACTTAGCCAATGGAATTAGGGAATAAATCTAAGTTTGATTAAAACCCCTCAAAATATACCCAAAACAACTTAGTTTAGGATTTAAAAGAGTGGGAAAAGACCTAAATACCCTTGAATTAATGTTAGAGGTTGCAAAAACTTTCCGTCGGATGGGCTTGTACGATGGACCATAGACCTTCCACTGCCCATCGCACGGGACTATCGAGATGGGACTGGATGGGTTTATCCACTGCCCATTTCGTATGATGGAGGTCGGTATCGCATGGTAGCTCCCATGGCACATCAACTTGCTATCGAACAGGGGGCGGCTGGCTGAGCCCCTGATCGATTCCCACATCGGGTTCTCATGGCTCATGGAAATTCCCACGGCACATGGCCATCCCATCGTGATTGGAAAAACTAAGGTGGTTCCCATGGCTGGTAATACAAGCCATCGTTCCTCACATGGCCCGTGGCATTTGCCCGTAGGACCTGGAAGTTATATAAATTGCTAAGTTTTGAGTCTAACGTGGGTTCAAATTCTAGGGGGTTACACACTGATCCTTCATCATTTTAGCCTTTTCTTAAAATAATAATATATGTACCTATCCCACCACTGAATTGACAAATCCTTGTTGATACATTCATTCCATAAGATGGTAGTAGAAATTTTGATCTCTATTGAAGCATTTTTGTTCACATCATACACTGAGCAACCCATTCTTGTCATAAAAAACTTCCTTAATTATAGTCTTCAAAGTTATTGTGCTTATTACCGGGTTATTCCTTTAGTCATATCATTCCCAATTGTCAATATTATGCTAGGTGCCATCTATGCCACATATATACTCTTCCAACTGGCGTACGACTGATAAGTGGGTAATCTACCAACTTATTAATCCTTTATCCATGAATTATTGCTATGTTTTGAATAGATTTAAAGGTTCTTATGGCCTTTATTAATGTCTATGTAGGTACTTGTGATTAAATATGAAAAACAAGGAAATGGACCCAAAAAGAGCTTAAAAGGAGTGAAGTGTGAAGTGATTGAAAAAAGATGTAGAATTTGCCCTGAGATGCGATGCTTGTGCGACACGCACAAGTCGTGGTGCATTCTGCACCTCCCGCTGTATGGAGCATTGGATTTCTTGAAGGATCTGTCATGGGGTGTGGTTATTGTGCGACACACACAACTCATGGTGTGAACCGCACCCTCTTCGTATAATGTATCCCATGTTATTTGAGTCCCTAGTTCAAATGAAGAAGGTGTGCGACGCGCACATGCTGACATGCAAACTGCATATCGCGTCGCACACCACCCAAAACGAAATTTTGTCCAGAAAATTAGTGATGTTTTTGGAAAGTATAAAAGGCCAATTTAGGC
The DNA here is from genome assembly GCA_003996215.1 of Jaltomata sinuosa. Taxonomy (NCBI): domain Eukaryota; kingdom Viridiplantae; phylum Streptophyta; class Magnoliopsida; order Solanales; family Solanaceae; genus Jaltomata; species Jaltomata sinuosa. The sequence goes on along the minus strand of QJPP01001688.1, from coordinate 454,591 downwards.
ACAATTGTAAGTAACATTCTTCAGTCCTGAATATTCTAAAGAGCTTTTACCTTTGAGAACAAGTTTTCCTCTCCAAGAAGAAGAGGGTTTCAATCTATTCTCTCTTTAAAAATCTTGGTTAACCATTTGTGTACAAAAACTGAGCTTAGAACTTAAAGTTACACTTGAATGAAGAGGAATTTGACTTACCCAATTGGTATATCTCTTTCATTTAGCATGAGTCGCTAATTTCATTTGTCTAGGGATGTGTTGATAATGGGTGCTTGAAAAATGGGTGTGGGTGTTGCTAATTCTTGCTTAAAATTGATTATTTGATATGGGTATAGTAGTTTCACCAAGTTTTAATCCTAAAATTGGTGGTTGCAAATATTAATTTCCATTACTTGACTATATTGTTGCTTGAAAGAGAATTTCATAGTTTCAGATTTGACGCTAGAAATAGCACATATCAACGGAATCACCCATTTAAGGGTCTAAGATAGAGATAGTGTGACCTCCCCAAGCTTGATCTTGGTTGTTTGTTGATTTAACTTATAGTGCTCTAACCGGGATTATCGGATATGTGGTTGTTGATCGAGAGATAAACAACCATACCCATGACCAAGGCTATCTATGTCAATGAGTGAAAATAAGTGTGAAAAGGAAAACACCCTATCCCACATTAAAGCCCTATTGGATACACATCTCTAGTCTCCTACTCAATTTGGTACACCCATTTTACTTCCTTGCCTTAATACGAATTGTGATTGTTATAACAGAATCCCAATTCCCCCAACCTTTTAGTTTCATGTTTTTAAACAATTACTATCCTAGTAAAGTCATTTCACTACAATATTCATATTACTATCGCCAAGTCTCTGTGGGTACGACCCCGACACCTGTTGGGTACTTATAAATGTGTTTTGCTTGACGATCATCGTGCCTCCATCTTTGGGGAGTACAATTTGAGCATTTATCAAAAATAGCACCGTTGTCGGGGACTTGAGTTGATAGCTATTTTTAATTATTTATTTGAAGTCACTTTGAGAGTGCTTGTTTCTTTTACTTTTGTTTGTTATTTGTGTTGTGATTGAGTAGGTTAGCCTATGATAGAAGCCAATGACAACGAGAGCATTGGCGGCTTCATGGATGCCAATGTTGCTGAGCCTGTGATGCAAAGGGGTGTGAGTGCAATTCTGCTACCCCCCACAGTGGGAAATATTATCTTTCACGTGACTAGCACCATGCTCCACTTAATCCAAATGAAGGGACTATTTGGTGGAGTAACACATGAAGATGCCAACCGGCATATTCGAAATTTTATGGAGATTTGCCAACTATACATTATTCAAAACATCTCCAAAAAATACATCTGATTGCGCCTATTCCCCTTTTCTTTGACAGGGGAAGCCACGGTGTGGTTGAAAGAATTATTGGACAAGTCTATAACATCTTGGACCGAGTTGGTTGAGGCATTCACTTCAAGATTCTCTCCTCCGTCTCACATGATGCAGTTAAGAGACGAGATTACCAACTTTAGGCAACTCCCGGATGAGCCTCTACATGAGGTTTGGTTAAGGTTCAAAAAAGAGCTTATCTTATGTCTGAATCATGAGTTATTGGACAATGTATTGCTCCAAAGCTTCTACCGGTCGTTTAACTCCATGAATAAGTCGGTGGCTAACAACCTTGGAGGTGGCACCTTCATGGACTTAGAGTTTCCCATTGCCTCGATCTTGTTAGAATGAATGACCAAGACCAACCAATCTTGGCATACGAGAGAAGTGGATGTGCCAAATTCGAGAGGACCCTCATCTATCTTGACCAATAAAATGATAAAGATGGATGAGGATCAAGATGAGACAATGAAAAAAATGATGACACAAATTGATTTGATGGCCAAACATGCAATAAGAGCTGGTGGTGCTACGACAGTGAGTGTTGTGAGTACACCAGAAATCAAAGCCAGTGATGATGAGCTGATGACAGTTGTTGATGGTAAACTGTGCTTTGTGTCGGCAGGTTCTCATCATGGGTATTATCGCCCGAGGGAGGAGAACCAAGGTTGGATAAGAGATAAGGAAAGGGATGAAAATTGGAGGGATAGAGACAAAGATGGTGATCGTTTCAATCACCGGAGCTCAAATCCCTATATACCTCCGAACAAAGCAGACTCTCTCTACCAACCACGCATAAGCAACCTCGGTCATTCCAAGATAGAGGACATGTTGTCCTTAGTTCTCAAGAAGGTGGATATGCTAAATACTAGAGTGAGTGAGCTAAAAAGTGAAGTTTTAACACTTCATCAAACTGTGAGCTCTCACTTAGCCTCTATCAAGCATCTTGAGGCCCAAATGAACCACCTCTCGAGCCAAATGAAACCAAGGATGAAGGAGAGCTTCCCAGTGATACCATCACTAATCCAAAGAACGAGTGATTTGAGGTAGCATCGTCGAGCTGCGACGTTAAATCAAGTGCTGCTTGGGAGGCAACCCAAGTTTTTTTACTTTATTTTTGGTTATCTTTTGTCATTTTTGGTGTGTTTGTAGGGAATGCATGGGTAGAAACATGAACAAGTGAAAACAGGACTATGCGGACCGCACAAGAAATTGTACGTGTAGTACAGCTCACCGCATGCCAAAATAGAGTGCCAAGAAGAAAGTTGAAAAATTGGAGGTGTCGTATGCTGGGTCGTGCGGTCCGCACGAGCCCAAGTGCGCATCGCACCTCCGTCGCATGGCAAACCAGAAGCCTGTGAAAACCCAGGGGAGAAAAAAAGGTGATGTGCGAAATGACATGTGGTCCACATAAAGTCTTTTTTTGGTCAACCAAACATATTTTTATTAAAACTCTTGTATTTACAAAGTCATCCCCTCAAATTTCGGATTCACTCCCCCGTTGCATCTCAAAAAAAAATAGACAGAGCAAAACTCATAAGACCAACTATACCTATTGTAAGACTCCCTTGTCCTTTTTTTATATTGCCTCTCTATACAATTCATCAATCCATGATCTGTCTTTGCATCTCTTTTTCCTCTGTAGAGTGTCAAAAAATTCTATATTTCCAATCCAGCCTCACTTGGTTGTTCACCACTTGTGGTCTAATCACCTTATAGTTCCATAATGCCTCATTCTGGGCATGCCATATATGGTAAATTATTGCACTCCGCACAAAGTCTTGTGCGAATCGCACGTCATGGTTCACCAAAGGTAAATTTGAATTTTTATTGACCTAAGTCGTTGAACGACCCAACCCGGAGATGACCCGACCAACTTTTCTTCTTCTTTTTCTTTTAGAAAATGCCACCCACCTTCTCTTTCACCATATTTTCTCCAAAACTCTCAAAATTCTCTCCCAAAACCTCCCATAAATCTCCCTACTTCTTCTAAAATCTTCTTCTTCTCCCCCACTACCACCACCACCAATCCTTCGTGCTACCGCTGTCGTCTCTCCGAGCAGGTTAATTTGATCACCGTTGTTGCTTCCTAAAAGCTTCAATTTTCACTTCTCTCTACCTAATCTTCACTTGTTGTAAGTTTTCTGATGTTAAATACTTGTTTTTATGAATGTTGGGAACTCATACTATGAAGCATGCTTAATAGAATCGCCATGTTGATTTTGGGTGAGATCCAAAAATTTTGGGTCCTCAATTTTGAGTTGTATTGATGATTTTGCTTATTGTCAACTTGGTAGAACTTATTTTGTTAATGCATGTTGATTGGTAGTGAATTTTAGCCTTGAAATCTGAGTTTAGGGTGAAGTCTGAGGAACCCACTTGTGATTGATGAATGGTTTGGCCCGACGATAGATTGGGTGACGTTGTTCTTAAGGGAAAATCATCTTTAGTCATGAGGTTTTGTTGATAATTGAATATGAGGGCTGAATTTTGTTGCAAATTATCTTTCGGTGTATGATCTTATGTGGGGAGGGGTTAATTATTGCTAAGTTTGTTGGTGCCCATTATTGCAAATAAGGGCTTAATGTTCCCGATGATAGATAAGGTAACATCCATCTTAAGGGAAGACGTTAAGTCTTTTCTTGCTTGAATAAATGTGTCAGTGAAAATCCAGAGAAGTCTGAGTACTTTGATGTTTATGGTCATGATATCCCTTGCCCCCTTCGTTTAAATTTTGTTGGTTTGTTGCATGGTGCCAAGTGCCTAAGTACATCTTGCTCTACTGATCACATGCGTAATTTACAAGACCACAAGGAACCATAAATTCTAGTTGTGACTTTGTGCGTATCGCATGTGATGCATAGATCTTGATGTGTGGGTCGCACAAGGCATAGCATCATGTTCAAAAAGAAGCCAGTTCACTACTTCGAGGGGCAAAGCATAGTGCGACGCGCACTTTGGTTGGTGTGGACCGCACCAGATTCGCACCTCGATGAAAACATCCCTGTAAGATTCTATTAGCTCATGCAATAGCACATACGATGCACACTCCCTCTGGTGCATTTTGCATGTGGTCTGCACGAGCCATCAGTTACCTACTTTGTTTTTCTAGTCCGTTGCATCCCATCCTCTTTAGTTTGCTAACTTCTTTATAGATCTTGTTTTTTTTAGCTCACACTCTCTGTATGCAGAAAATGTCTTATAGCAGGAGGAATATAGGAGGCCAACTAAGGCAATTGTCTTCCATAGAAGAAGCTAGGCTTTGATATGGGGTGGAAGGCATGAAAGCCTATTATAAGCGGGACAAGAACAGAACTTTCCATGTGGAGTAGAGTTTTAACTTGGGGGAAGTTGGGGATGAGCTACCCAACTTGCACCATTAATTTGCCGACCGAGAGTGGCAGCCATTCCAAGAAGTGACTGGTGGGTATTATCAGGAGATAGTTAGAGAATTCTTTGCGGCCTATCAAGCCACACAGGATTCCAAGGGCTACAAAGGGAACAAGGATAAGTTCCCTTACTTGGATTCAGTTGTCGTTCGGAGCAAGAAAGTTTTTGTCACTCCCGCTGCCATTAATGCTATCTACTAGGGTCACCCAATTGCACCTGCCCCAGCACTCTTAGCTAGGTTGGCCGCGGAGCCAAAACCTTATCGTGAAACAGCCCATGTCATTGCTCAGGGTGTCCCTACCTTTAGATTATGCTAGTTTATTGTCGGGCCTTTAGATTATGTCAGTTTATTTTTGAGCTTATTTGCGCCCTCGCTGGCCTTGATTTTTGTTTTTGGATATTATGTTGCCGGGATGGTCTTACATGCCCCCTTGTCTTACTACCTGTGCTTTGCAAATGCGCTAAAGGCCTACGCCAAGGCTTTTTCTTAATGAATCATGAGCGCGTAATTTGGATATTTCCTTGTTAATAGTAGTTTAGCAAAAGACTCTGGGGGTTTTCTTAATACCACAGTTCTTTCCCAAGGAGCAAAAAAAAATTTATCTTTCTTTTTTTGTGTCGAACTGGGTTGGTGTTTCCCTATGATAGATTGAGAGGTGAATTTCTTAAGGAAAAATGTCATGTTTTAATTTAAAATTGAGTCCGTAGTTGCTTGTTTTGAAATGGGCCCACTGAAAATTTTCTCTTGGCAAATTATTTTTTAAAATAAAAGGAAGAAGGGAAATTAACTTTTGAGGAAAAGCATTCTCTTGTCATGACTTGCACACTCTCGCTTTGGCTTGATTGACTCACAAACGAGTGTGTAAAGAACTCGAAATAGCTTGTCAAAAGTCATTTGTCCCAATTGATTTTGAGACTAATGAAAGAAGTCTTGTGGCATGATTCCTTGTGAGGTGAGGCTTTACCTTAATTCTCGTGCATGCATGTCGTTGATGCACCCAAATTACACCTCCTTTTAGAAGCGTATGTGGTCGCTGTTCAAATATATAACCCAACGAAAGTTGGGGTCGATCCCATAAGGAATATGGTAGGACTATGGTTTATTAGTTTACTTGCGCTCTTAGCCGATTATTTCCCTACGAAGGGGGGTTTCAAGTGACAAGTAATAATTGTAACTAGAATGTAAACAAGTAACACGTAACAGTTTTAAGAGTTGTAATCAATGAGAGAAACAACTAGGGTAGTGTTCCCCATGAGATCATAACTGAGAAAGGCGTTTGTACTTAGTAAACTAGATTGGTGCTTAGCATGCAGGATCGGTAAGTTAGGTTCACTTAAATCCTTGGTCCAGCAGATAGATGAATTTCACCACACGCCTTGGTTCGACCGTGGGTGTGTGCATTACTAACCCTTACCCTGGATCCCAGATTAGCTATTTATGAACAAGGTCAAGCTATTAGATGAGAGTTGGTAGCCTCAAATCTCCGTTGTTAAACAACCCTTTTCCCATCCATTACCTCCTTGGTCCGGCAAGTAAGGATAAGGCGAGTTCTAATGTTGTCCACCATTAAAAAGCAATCAAAATAAAGGAAAGAACAAAACATGCATAAACACCGCCCTAGAATACCCAAGTACTTCGCCTACTTCGTTAATCCTTCATGGTTCCCACAACCCTAGTTGTGGATTTAGCTACTTATATTCATAAGTAAACAATCAGAATTTATTGGTGCATTCATGATCATATACTTACAATAAGAAGTAAAGAAATCCATGAACTTGAATAGATGAAGATAAAAGTAAGAACAATGAACTATAAATGTATATAACTCCCCAAGTATAAACCAAGATCACAATGTTTCAAAAGTGTTTCCTACAAAGTAACTAGCATAAAAAACATAAAATAAAACCTAGGAAACGTATTTATAAGCAATGGAAATCATGTCCAAACAAAACTAAGAAACTGAACTCGGCAGGGAACACGGGTGGGAATGACGGTTCGTAGTCTGCTAAGGTCAACCATGGTATTGGCTAGTAAACATCTTCTGTCATGAGAAACTACGGGTGGAACCACGGGTCATACTTCTGAATGACGGTTTGTCTCTTTGACTCGTAATTTCTTGGTCCTTTCCTGTTCCTTATCTGATCAGTGACTATGAGTTCAACAAGACGGGTCGTACTTTAGGAGTATGGTTTGTACTATGAGTCGTGCTTCTTGATCTTGCTTTTGCATCTCTGCAATACCTCTGGTCTACGAGTAGATAGGACAGGTCGTGGTTTGAAACCATGACTCGTAGACTGACTCATTCTATTCTTCTAGGCTTGCACAGTTTCTGAACATTGGTGTACGAGTTAACAGGACGGGTCCGTGGTCCAGAACCATGGAGCGTCAAGTAATCCGTCATCTCTGTAGCCTTCCCTTTTTAGCTTAATTTCTAGTATTTTTCTCTAGGATCCATTCGCCTGCACACTTAACAAAAAACATCAAATCTACCAATAATATGCTAAAGATCTTGCGATAATCCTAAGTAATAAGCATCGAAAGTGATGTATTTCTATGTCATATCAACACCCTCAACTTAAGACTGTTGCTTGTCCTCAAGCGACAACAGAAAAACCATCCTAAAATGACGCTTTAGTAAAAGAAAACTAGGAACTACGACAGTCATATGCTTTGGCAATTCAGCTTGCAACAAGTACCCCCCTCCTTTTCAATACGACGAAGTGCACAAGTTTCGTCTATCAAGACAACACAAGAGGATCCATGGACGACATCATGCTATCAATAGATGACTTAGCATACACTTATGAGACTCCCCCTAACAGTCAGCAGTCAAAGTTGCTCTAGTGCCCTCACAACAAAGAAGTCCCAATCGCACACTAATACAATTAAGATCTACAGGACTGAGCTAGAACACTCACACTCACAAAGATATTCAAGCAATGCGTGCACAATACCATAGGCTTGCCCTTATTTTCTAAGCCTTGGTTTTCGAACAATTAGATTAAGATCACTATAGGACTTTACTCGGCTTATAACATAGGCTCGGGGATGGGTATGGTAAATATGGGAAATAGTGACTAAGCCCTCCTTGACACTACGCTATGTTTCTTCCACTTTTCAGGCCAACTCTATTCTTTCCCCCCTTTTTTCTCCCCCTTTTTTTAATTTCTTCACTATCATCAAGTGACCGGTGCAACTTTTATTTGAGACTAAACTTTTCATCATATATCTCTCTCTTTTCTTTTCCTTTTTCTTTTTATTTTTCTCTTTTTTTTCCTAAGATATCTGCCACACCCGTTATTTCCCTCTTTATCACTAACCTTTTCTTTTCATACCCCATATTTCATGCTTACCTTCACAGTAGCCACCCTCAACATAGGCAATTTGCCTGAGTTGAGGTGCACAATGTCCAATAAGGGACCAGGACCAAACTAAAAGTCCATAGAAAATGGGGAAGGTGATTAGGCTAAACAACAAAAAGTGTTACTTTAGGCTTAACATCAGGGATCAAAGGGTATTCACATTATTTAGACGGTCATTTTGGCTGAAGTGGACTATTTCAAACACGGCCTATGATCCTTTCCTAACCAACCATACTACAACCTAGGCACGACTAATCAGGTATTCTAGATTGGCACACACTGCAAGAACAGCACGAATGCTTACACACACATGGCACAGAGTACAACAATCACATGCTAACTATCAGGTTTATACTCTAGCTTAAGCCATTCATCATATCGATTAATCCTAATGTCATGCACAGATCCATAATGGTCAGTCTATCAAAAACAGATAATCTCATATCACACAAATATTTTGGAGGGGTCTCCATTTTTCATTCAAAACCAAGTTTAAAATCATACCATAGACTGCGCTAAGTTCCTTTTCTTGTATTACTACACACAAACTATATTAAACATGCCGATTTAACAGAATTTAAAAATCCTTAGGGAAATAACACAGGCAAGAAAACCCTAAGGACTCGGGTACCTTGTGAGTACCCTCATGGGTTGCCTCTGATACAGCGCCTAATTTAATGTCGCAGCATGACATGAGTGTTTTCGCTACTCAGACTTTGCCAAAACACTCTACAAAACCACCTAAATGACCAAGCTGCCCCCACCCTATCTCGAAAGATTGTGCATTGTCCCCAAAGCTTAAAAAATGGTAAAATGAGGGATATAGGACATACATGTGGCGCCTAAGTGCGGTCATCAGGTGTAGTAGTAGCTAGGCCCATTGGATCGATGCCCGTAGTCGGATCTCCAATAGAGGCCGCCTCTGCAGACCTCTCAATAACATCACCAGCTACCCTAGCAGCAGCATCAACACGAACTCCCACACTGGGGTCTAACAAAGTTTTCTTTTTTTAAAAATGGTGGTTACCTCTTATGGAAGGGAAGAAGAAGATAGAAGTCGGGCCGAGTTTTAATTTTAAAATTTGAGTCAACCCGTGACTCGGCTGCTTACTTTACCTGGGACCTATGAGTTGGAACTACGGTTTGTCTTCTTGAATGACGGTCCATCATCCAACTCATGGTTCTTTGTTGTGCACTTACCTTCTCCCAGGGATGACAATAGAATATACGGTCCGTCGTTTCAAAGAACGGACCGTCCTATTGAGTCATTGTCAGTTCCATCAGAGACCTATTATTTTTGCTCCAGTGACCACAAATTGGTCTATGGTCTGTCTTTTGGAAGCACGGACCATCCTGTCGAGTCGTCGTCTATTTTATCAGAGGCCTATCAATGTTGCTCTAGGAACCACGGGTTTGTCGATAGTCCATCGTTTTAAAGCACGGACCGTAAACTCATTCATGATTTCTGGGGATTCCTGCAATGGTATTCTTTTCTTTTCCACCTGCACAAAAAACAAACATTATTCTTGGGTTGCCTCCCAAGCAGCCCTTGATTTAACATTGTAGCATGACGTGAGTGTTTTGGCTACTTAGACTTCACCAAAGCACTTCTACAAAGGTAAAAATAACAAAATAGAAGTAAAAATCCATGGGTTGCCTCCCATGCAGCGCCTGATTTAACATCGCGGCACGACGCAGGTTGCTTGATTACTCAGACTTCATCAAGCTCCTTGGGTGAGACAAATTCGTCAAGGCTCTAGGCTTCAATTGTTTTGAGCTCCTCTGCTGTGCCAAAATAAGATTTAATCTGTTGTCCATTAGCCTTGAATTTTTTTCCTTCATGATTTTCAAGTTCAACAGCCCCATGAGGAAATAATTGTACCACCTTCAATGGTCCAATCCACTTGGACTTCAACTTGCCAGGAAACAAGCGAAGTCTAGAATTGAAAAGCAGGACCAAGTCACCCAGCTGGAGGTTTCTCTTTTCTATCTTTCGGTCATGGTATAAAATCATCTTCTCTTTATACAAGGCTGAACTCTCATATGCATTCAGATGGAACTCATCCAACTCATTCAATTGCCCATGCCGCTGCAATAATGCCTCAGACTAATCTAAGTTCAGATTTTTCAACGCCCACAAGGCCTTATGCTCTAACTCAACCGGAAGATGGCACGCCTTACCAAACATAAGCCGATATGGTGACATACCTATTGGTGTCTTGAAAGCAGTTCGGTACGCCCATAAACCATCATCTAACTTTCGCGACCAATCCTTTATATTGGTATTGACAGTCTTGGACAGGATTGACTTTATATCTCTGTTGGAAACCTCCACTTGTCCACTCATCTGAGGATGATAAAGGGTTGTAACTCTGTGTTTTACTCCATATTTCTCAAGCAAAGCACGAAACAGCTTGTTGCAAAAGTGAGAACCTCCATCACTAATTATTTCCCTTGGCGTACCAAACCTGGAAGAGATGTTCTTTTTCAAGAATGCGGTGACACACTTGCCTTCATTACTGGGAAGCGCAGCTGCCTTCACCTACTTAGATACATAGTTCACAGCCACCAATATGCACCAGTTTCCATTGGACATCACAAAAGGGCCCATGAAGTGTATATCCCAAATGTCAAACAGCTCAATCACAAGGATGGGATTAAGGGGAAGCTCATGCCTCCTTCCCTTTGACATCTGCTGCAAGCCTTAGCAAACCCATGGGCGTCTTTGTTAATAGTCAGCCAATAGTAGTAGCATTGTAAAATCTTATGCGAAGTCCAGATACCACTATGATGACCCCCAACATGGGATGAATGGCAAGCCTCTAGTATCTCTATCATCTCAGCTTTAGGCACACATCTCCAGATCATAGTATCAGCACACACACGGAACAATAATGGCTCTTCCCAGAAGTATTTCTTGACATCGTACATGAACTTTTTTCTTTGGTGGATAGACATATCATCAGGAACCAAATAGTTGGCAATGTCAGCAAACCATGGAATCAAATCTTGCGAAGTGGCTAACACTTGTTCATCAGAAAACCAGTCATCTTCTCCTGCTCATCATTCAACTTCAACATTGCCTCTTCTTCCAGTCTAGAAAAGTGGTCTACTACTTGGTTCTCTGTACCCTTTCGGTCCTTGACTTCAAAATCAAATTCTTGTAGCAGCAACACCCATCTAATCAGCCTTGGCTAAGCATCCTTTTTCGCCATGAGGTAACGAAGAGCTGCATGGTCAGTATGACTACCACCTTGGTTCCAAGCAAGTAAGATCTGAATTTTTTGAAAGAAAAAACCACAGCAAGAAGCTCTTGTTCAATGACAGTATAATTATTTTGAGCCGGGTTAAGTGCTTTGCTAGCATAGTAAATAAGATGAAGAATCTTTTCGCGCCTTTGGCCTAGGACTGCTCCTAGTTCCACTCCACTAGCATCGCACATAACCTCAAAAGGTTGAGACCAAACAGGAGAAATAATGATAGGAGTTGAGACCAACATTTCTTTAAGGCACTCGAATGCCTTCAAACATGCATCATCAAACAAAAATTTACCTCATTCTCTAATAATTTGCACAATGGATTAGCAATTTTGGAGAAGTCCTTGATAAACCTCCTATAGAAACCAACATGCCCCAAAAAGCTTCGAATCCCTTTCACTAAAACTGGTGGAGGCAATTTTTCAGTCACCTCAATCTTCGCTTTATCGGCCTCAATACCTTTCTTGGAGTTCCAATGGCCAAGCACTATACCCTCTTCACCATGAAGTGACACTTTTCCCAGTTTAGTACTAGGTTGCACTCTTCACATCGCTTTAACACACAACTCAGATAATCCAAACAATCTTCAAAAGAGTTACCCACCACCAAAAAGTCATCCATAAATACCTCAATAGTGTCCTCCACCATGTCTGAGAAAATAGATATCATGCAATGCTGAAATGTCGCTGGTGCATTGCATAAACCAAAAGGCATCCTCTTGAAAGTGAACATCCCATATGGACAGGTGAAAGTGGTCTTCTCTTAGTCTTCAGAAGCAATCGAGATCTGATAACAATACCATCCTCCACCAGCAAGACGGTCCAACAACCTGATCCATGAACGGCATCAGAAAATGATCCTTTTCAGTCCACGCATTCAGCTTCCTATAATCCATGCATATGTGTCAACCCATGACCGGCCTCATCGGAATTAACTCATTCTTTGTATTAGGGGCTACAGTAATCCCACACTTCTTCGGCACACACTGAACCGAGCTCACCCATTTGTTGTCCGCAATATGGTAAACCACACCTGCATCCAGCCACTTAATAATCTCCTTCTTGACGACCTCTTACATAGGCTGATTCAACCTACGCTGGTGCTCAATACTCGGAATATAATTTGGCGTGAGCTGAATTTTATGTCTATAAATTCCAGGTGGAATCCCAATGATATTTGCGATGGTCCAGCTAATGGCCCTCTTAAACTTCTTCAAAATAGAAATGATACCTCAACCTGCCCTTCCACTAAGTCTACAGTCATAATAACTGGCAAGGTCTTATTTTGTCCTAGGAACATGTACCAAAGATGAGCTGGAAGCACTTTGAGATCCAAGACTGGAGGCTCCTCAATAGATAGTCTGGCAGGTGGTTCTAGTCTATTTTCCAAGTCTAAGTCAAGCTTCTTTGGAGCATAGTTGTAAGACCCCATACCTACTAGTGCTTTAACTATATCATCTCCTTTAAAATTCATAATCACAGCCGCAAGTGCCTTAATGCCATTTCTATCCTTAAAAGGAATAATTAACTGATCCTCATCAACCACATCAATAACTGAAACCACTCGCATGTCATCATGATGCCTCATAGACAGACAGACATTAAAAGTAACTACCTTATCGTTCAATTTGAACGTCATCTGTCCAGTCTCTAAATCAACCAACGCACATCCAGTAGCAAGGAATGGTCGTCCCAATATGATGGGGACCTCAAAATCCACTTCGTAGTCAAGAATCACAAAGTCCACAGGGAAGATGAAAGTGTTAACTTTCACAAGCACATCATAGAGAATTCCTACAGGCCTTTTCACTGTAGGATCTATAATAAGAAGCCGCATTGTCGTCGGTTTGGGGGCTCCCAAGCCCAACTTCTTAAACACTGCTAGTGGCATCAGGTTAATACTAGCACCCAGATCATACAATGCCTTATCAAAGTAGAATACTCTAATCGTACAAGGAATAGTAAAGCTCCTAGATCTTCTTTCTTTTGCACCAAAAAACGGGAGGCTATTTCACTACAATGGTGTAAATTATCAGTTGGTTCAAAGCTTACCGTTCTCTTTCTAGTTACCAGATCCTTCATGAATTTAGCATATCCAGGCATCTTCTCCAATGCTTCAACTAAAGGAATATTGATTGAAAGTTATTTCAGCATGGAGATGAACTTGTGAAATTTGCCATCCTCAACCTTTTTATTCAATCTCTATGGGTAAGGTGAAGGAGGCAATGGCATGGGTTTCAAGATCGGTGCAACCTCTTTGTTCTTTTCTTTCAACCCAGAAGACCTCCTCTCACTTGGCCCTTCATCGCTATCCTTTTTCTCAAACTCGACCATAATTTTAGCATCATCCATCTCAGACTCAGCCGACTCATCAATAACTATAGTCATAGGAGAGTCAATAGTATGTTTTCCACTTCGGGTAGTCACATCCATAACATGTCGATCATTTTTTGGATTCTGAATAGTGTCAGTTGGGAGAATGCCTTTTTGATGCGGATTCATGCTAGTAGATATCTGGTGCATCTAGGTCTCAAGCCGCTTTATGGAAATAGAATGGGACTCCACTCTCTCACTAATGCCTGAAAGGTCAACTCATATCTCTTTCATGCTTGCGTCCGAAGAATCAACCTTTTGAAATACTTTGTTGAGCAGCTCCCTCATGGTTGGTTGTTCAGGTCTATCTTCATGATTTCCAGGAGGGACATACAGACCACCTCTATCATTCTTGTAGCCATCCTTTTTATTCCAATCACCATCCCTATCTCTAGCTCTGCTTCTATCTCTGTAATTGGACCAATTGTAGTTGTCATCTTTATCTTTGTTATGACCTTGATTTCCTTGGTCAGAGGCCCAGAAACCTGCCCCTTGATCATTTAGATAACTAACCTCCCCATCGGATGAGTACTCGTCTGGCCTTGGTGCTTTCCCATGTGAACCGATGGCTTTCACCTTTTCTACGCTCTCATCAAATATTTTCTTTGAAATCAACCCAATGCTTGTCTTTATATCAGCAACTTCCTGTTTGATGTCTTGTAACTCATGAAATCAATTTGACTTTCCAACTGCATATGTACTTGCTGGGGTCTTAGACTCTCTAGTATGCCATGCTCTGTTGGTCTTGGCGACTCTGTCAAGCATCTCAGAAGATTCAAAATACGAATTCTCCATGAATGCTCCTCCAGTTACAGTGTCAGCAACAGCTTTTATGTTGGCATTCAATGCTTTGTAGAAGATCTCCATGAGATGCCTTGAAGGGATTCTGTGTCTCAAAACTTATTTTAACTTGTTATTAAACCTCAACCATGTCTCATACAATGCCTCCATAGGTAATTGCTTAAAATTATATATTTCTTGCTTTAACTGTAACATCCGAGATGGAGGACAGAACCACTCCAAAAACTGAGTCTTCAACTCATGCCTTGTGTATATGGAATTATCAAGCAATTCTGAGAGCCACACAGTTGCCTCATCAATCAATGAGAGAGGAAACAGTCTTAGTCTTATAGCATCTTGCCCCACTCCTGGTAGATTATAAGCTTTGCAAATTTGAGTGAAGTTCTTCACATGAAGATTTGCATCCTCTATAGGCTTTCTAGGATGTAGTCCTCTCAAGTTCAGCAACTGGATCATGGTGCTGGTGATGTCAATCTTCATTCCATCAGTCAGTGGTGTCAATACTATCGGTTTAGTAATGCTCAGTTCCTCCACATCCTCCTCATTATCATTATAGTACCGAGGGGCATACCTCGGCTGCCATGGTTGTCGGCCCTGATTCTCCGATAAATTTTGTCTAGCTGATGCCTCATCTCTCGCAGCTTTTCTTGCTTGCTCCGCTGCTGAATTTTGGGTTGCTAGGTCAGCTGCAATTTGAGCATCTTCAGCAGAAAGGGCGTCTTCTCTTTCATTTTTTCTCTATTAAACTTTGGCCAATAACCAAGCTGTGATCTGATCCGGTGGCTAATGCTCTCCCTCCTTAGCCATGTTTCTCAAGTTCCTAGAGAGTTTAGGATCGTGTGGGATAAAGGTATTGCCTTGAATCCTTGTTCTGGGCATGCACAAGTATGCAACCTGCGTAACAAAACAAAAATAACAGAAAAAGTAAAATCAGGAAATAAGGACTAATAGTGAAATAAACACAATCTCTCGTAATCCTAAATTGTATTCCCCGGCAATGGCGATAAAATTTAATGCACCCAAATTACACCTCCTTTTAGAAGCGTAAGCAGTTGCTGTTCAAATATAGAACCCAACGAAGGTTGGGGTCGATCCCACAGGGAATATGGTAGGATTATGGTTGATTGTGTTTACTTGCGCTCTTATCCATTTATTTCCCTATGAAGAGGGGTTTTAAGTGACAAGTAATAATTGTAACTAGAATGTAAACAAGTAACACATAATAGTTTTAACAGTTGTAATCAATGGGAGAAGCGACTAGGGTAGTGTTCCCCGTGAGATCATAACTGAGTAAGGCGTTTGTACTTAGTAAACTAGATTGGTGCTTAGCATACAGGATCGGTAAGTTAGGTTCACCTAAATCCTTGGTCCGGTAGATAGATGAATTTCACCACACACCTTGGTCCGGCCGTGGATGTGTGCATTACTAACCCTTACCTTGGATCCCATATTAGCTATTCCCGGATAAGGTCAAGCTATTAGATGAGTGTTGGTAGCCTCAAATCTCCGTTGTTAAACAACTTTTTTCCCATCTATTACCTCTTTGGTCTGGCAAGTAAGGATAAGGCGAGTTCTAACGTTGGCCAATGTTAAAAAGCAATCAAAACAAAGGGAAGAACAATACATGTATAAACACCGCCCTAGAATACCCAAGTACTTTTCCTACTTTGTTAATCCTTCATGGTTTCCACAACCCTAGTTGTGGATTTAGCTACTCATATTCATAAGTAATGAATCAGAAGTTATTGGTGCATTCATGATTATATACTTACAATAAGAAGTAAAGAAATTCGTGAACTTGAATAGATGAAGATGGAAGTAAGAACAATGAACTATGAATGTATATAACTCTCAAAACCAAGTATAAACCAAGATCACAATGTTTTGAAATTGTTTTCTACAAAGTAACGAGCATAAAAAACGTAAAATAAAACCTAGAAAAAGTATTTATAAACAATGGAAATCTTGTCCTAACAAAACTAGCTAAACTCGGTAGAGAACATGGGTGGGAATGATGACCCATCATTTAGAATGATGGTTCGTAGTCTGCTAAGGTCAACCATGGTCCTGGCCAGTCAGCATCTTCTGTCATGAGAAACTACGGGTGGAACCATGAGTCATACTTATGAATGATGGTTCATCTCTTTGACTCGCAGTTTCTTGGTCCCTTCTTGTGCATTCTCTAATCAGTGACTACAAGCTCAATAGGACGGGTCGTACTTTGGGAGTACAGTTAGTACTATGAGTCATACTTCCTGCTCTTGCTTTTGCATCGCTACAGTACCTCTGGTCTATGAGTAGACAGGACTGGTCGTTTTTTGAAACCATGATTCATAGACTGACTTGTGCTATTCTTCCAGGCTTGCACAGTTTCTGAACTTTGGTGTACGAGTTAACAGGTTGGGTTTGTGGTCCAGAACCACGGACCGCCAAGTAATCCGTCATCTCTGTAGTCTTCCATTTTTAGCTCAATTTCCAGTATTTTGCTCTAGGATCCATTCTCCTGCACACTTAACAAAAAACATCAAATCTACCAATAAAATGCTAAAGATCTTGCAACAATCCTAAGTAATAAGCGTCGAAAGTGATGTATTTCTACGTCACATTAGTCATCTAGAACTTGCCCCGAATGTGATTCAAGGCAAAATTTTAGGTGTGATTGAGCTTGGAAGATGACCTTAGGCGCTTTTTGATAGCCACTTCACCCAAATAACTTCCCATGACATCAATACTAGTGAACCCCTTTGAGCTTGTAACCATTCTTTGGCACCTTGTTAACACTTTGACCTTTTTGAATCTCTATATTGGCACCTGACCTCCCTAATTTCTTGAAAGTGAAAAGTAGGCTAAAATCCTAAGTTTGGGGGGGAATGAAAAGACAACATAGGCAAATGCCTAAGTTTGGGGTGTATGCGATCAAATAAGGAGAAGAAAAGGAATGCACTTCAAGTGCAAGGTAGCACCTTAGGTTTGAGTTGAAAATTGCTCCAAAAGTCAATCTAATGACCGCAAAATGAAAAGCAAAAATTAGGTGCTACTAAATGAAGGTGATACAATGAGTTTGAAGGATCGTGATTGGAAGGGAGATGATTGGGTTGTGTGAGGGAGAAATAAGGTGAAGTTAAAATTTAAAAATATAAGCGGTGTTCAAAATGATAACAAAGAGCATTAGGGAGGTGTAATCCTCACCTTAGCCCTAGCCAGCATTATAACCCGCAAGTCCATGGTGATTCGGAGCTTGCCTACCCTACATTAGTGGCGATTTACATGAAGGGCAAGTCTATGGTTCAATGTGTGTGCACTTGAATTTCCTTGAGAGAGTGAGAGTCTTCTTGGTTCTCCTATAATCCCATTGTTGCAAATTGAATGATTGTGAGTGGGATTCTCTCTTGTGGTGAGTGGAATCATGCACTCGAATTAAAACATCAAGTCTCTATTTCAATTGAAAGAAATGAATAAGACAAGTTGTGTGGAGAATCTCGAGGCAAACCTTGATGGTCCATGTCAATGACTTGAGAAGCTTAAATGTCTAATTTTGAATGACAAAATTCCCTTGAATTTGAATGAGAAATGAAGTCCTTTTGGAAAAGATATTGAAATGATCAATTGCCTTGATATTGTAGTGGTTCAAATTGAGATGAGCAATGTAGTTGAGTCTTTTTTTTGAGTCTTTTCGTTTATTTTTTTTGCTTAATTTGTAGTATAGATTAGTTCTTTGTGCCTTAAATTGAATCTAGAGCATAGTTCATTCCTTGCCTTGTGAGTATTTGCTTGAGGACAAGCAATAGTTCAAGTTTGGGGGTTTGATAAGCCGGTAATCTACCAACTTATTGAGCCTTTATCCATGAATTATTGCTATGTTTTGAATAGATTTAGAGGTTCTTATGGCCTTTATTGATGTCTATGCAGATACTTGTGATTAAAGATGAAAAACAAGGAAATGGACCCAAAAAGATCTTAAAAGGAGTGAAGTGTGAAGTGATCAAAAAAATAAAGAATCTGCCCTGAGATGTGATGTTTGTACAACACGCACAAGCCATGGTGCGTTCTGCACCTCCCACCGCATGGAGCTTTGGATTGCCTGAAAGATCTGTCATGGGGTGCAGTCATTGTGTGACGCACACAACTCATGGTGCGAATCACACCCCCTTCGCATGACGTCTTTCAAGTTGGTTGAGTCACTAGTTCAAATGAAGAAGGTGTGTGATGTGCACATGCTGACGTGGGAATCGAACGTCACGTTACACACCATCCGAAGGGAAATTTTTTCCAAAAAATTAGTGACATTTTAGGAAAGTATAAAAGGCCAATTTAGGCACAATTGTAAACGACATTATTCCATCCTGAATATTCTGAAGAGCTTTTACCTTTGAGAATAAGTTTTCATCTTCAAGAAGAAGAGGGTTTCAATTATTCTCTCTTCAAAAATCTTGGTTAACCATTTGTGTACAAAAACTGAGCTTAGAACTTGAAGTTACACTTGAATGAAGAGGAATTTGACTTACCCACTTGGTATATCTCTTTCCTTTATCATGAGTGGATAATTTCATTTGTCTAGGGATGTGTTGATGATGGGTGCTTGACAAATGGGTGTGGGTGTTGCTAATTCTTGCTTATAATTGCCTATTTGATATGGGTCTTGTAGTTTCACCAAGTTTAATCCTAAAATTGGTGGTTTCAAATATTAATTTTCAATACTTGACTATGTTGTTGCTTGAAAGAGAATTTCATGGTTTTGGATGTGAAATTACTAGTGGGAACTTGGGACTCCATTCAGATTTAAGGCTAGAAATAGTTCATATCGATGGAATCACCCATTTAAGAGTCTAAGCTAGAGATAGTGTGACCTCCCCAAGCTTGATCTTAGTTTCTTGTTGATTTAACTGATAGTTCTCTAACTAGAATTATCGGATATGTGGTTGTTGATCGAGAGATCAACAACCACACCCATGACCAAGGCTACTTATGTCAACGAGTGAAAATAAGTGTGAAAAGGCAAACACCATATCCCACATTAAAGCCCCATTGGATACACATCCCTAGTCTCCTACTCAATTTGGTACACCCATTTTACTTCCTTGCCTTAATACGAATTGTGATTGTGTGACAGAATCCCAATTCTCCCAACCTTTTGGTTTCGTGTTTTTAAACAATTACTCTCTTAGTGAAGTCATTTCACTACAATCTTCATATTGATATCGCCAAGTCTCTGTGGGTACGATCCCGACACCTATTGGGTACTTATAAATGTGTTTTTCTTGACGATCAACGTGCCTTCATCTTTGGGGAGTTTGATTTGAGTGTTTATCAATGACTAACCATAAAAGATAAAGTAATCCTGAAGTTCTTCAAATCATTATTCACATTACCATAACCTTACCCAATCTGCCTTCATATTATAAATATATTCTAAATCTGGTTACACACCCTTTACACTAGTCTACCACACGGAAGGGTGAGGCCCCTATACAAAACAAGATGGATATTTGCCCAGGGTCTTGTTACCTAGATCTTTGCCCATGGTGATATATATATATATATATATATATATATACAAGTCAGATCTTTGATCATGGTCTTGTTAGCCAGATCTTTTCCCATAGTGATATATATAAGTAGTAAAACAAGTCTTTCAAGGTATTTTTTTCGAAAATTGAATCAAGTCATTCATTGTGTCCATGAACCATGAGATGTATGAATATGCATGAACACGAAGATAAAGTAAAATTCGATGCAATTGTTATATCCAAAATTATAGAATAATGAATATTTTACAAGTATCGGCTATATTCCTCAATACCAAACTACGGACCCAAATCTCATATCATCAAAATAATATAAACCTAAAATCGAGCATCACAATGATAAATCATCTCATTTATTTTCATGATTAAAAGAAGCCCCCACACGGAATCACAATCTCACAAAACAAACTAATTGCTATTATAATCACTAAGTCAACCCTTCTATAACAAGATTTACATGATAACTCCCCACCCAAGCAAAGTCTGAAGAAAGTTAAGTCATAACCTACCTCGAAGCCAAACAAATACGCCATGAACCACCATCAAAATGACTTCTCTTTAAAAATAGTCTCAATTCATCACAAATTTTTCAAGAATAAGTTTTTACGCGTAATTACGAGTCTATCAATACCTATATTACTATACTTTTATTCTAGGTCCAAAAAGTCATTCTAAAAGTAGCCTCAAGCCCACAAAGGTAAAATTGAAATTTTATTTGAAAATCATATTATCTTATTACTTAAGGAGTTCAAATATGATATTTTATAAAAAAATGGAGTTAAAATCAAGTCTGAAATCATCGAAATATCATTCATTAACTTTACCGATAAAACTCTAAATTTTCATGTTCAAACGCAGTTTAAAATAAGAAAATTTGGTAAACTTATACCAAAATCAGTTTACCCATTTATAAGGACTTTAGTTTTCCAAAATCAATGAAAACACGTCACAAATTGATTCTCAAATCACAAACTTTTGATTTCATAACTTTGGGGTTTCAAATCTCAACTTGTGAATCAAAATCATGAAAAATATAAAGGATAGTCTTGGAAAATTAATAAAATAAGGGTCGAAACACATATCCAAAGATCATAAGATAAAAATACAACAAAATCACCTCAATCAGAGTTTTCAAGCTCCCAAAATGTCAAAAATATGAAATTTCAAAATTTGTTCCTTTTTGTACTCAGTGATATCTGCAACTTCGAATAAATTGATTGCATTTGCAGTCCTAGCCGCATTTGTGGCTCTACAATTGCGGTCCAAAGTCCGCAATTGTGATTGCACCAGCACAATCAAAACTCAACACGGAAAAAATATCATAACTTCCTTATACAAACTCTAAATTTGAGGATTCTTTTTGCGTTGGTAATGAAATTTTGATACGGATTTAATGCTACCATCCAAAAACCAGAAATAGTTCATTTTCTTCAGGTGATATTATTGAAACTTAATAATGAAAAACTCCAAACTTTAAACAAGTATCCAAAACTCATCTGAGACCTCCCGAACAAAAACCAGTAGTACAAGCCACTTATAAAATACATTCTGGACCTGATGGCATCAAAACTCCCAAATGAGGTCATCTTGACAAATGTTGACCAAAGTCAACTGTTAACTTAGAAATATCCAATTTCTCAAACAATTACTCAAAACTCATTCAAAAGCCTCGAAAACTGAACTAAACCTTCAACTAGACCAAAAACCATCCTCCGAACCTAGTGGAATCATCAAAACTCAAAAATGACTTTTCTAACCTTGAATGTTGACTTTGGTCAACTCTATTAAGTTTTCAACTTTCAAAACTCAAAAATCTTCCAATACTCATTTAAATATTTCAGGGATCGAAACAATAGTCATACTAATCCAAAATCACATATCTAAGTTGATGGCACTGATAAATTTTTGATACGAGCTCAACTTCTATGGATATTGACTAAAGTCAACCATATCAACTTTTCAACCTTCTAAAATAAAAAAAAAATTATAATTCTCAACCAACCACCTCAGAAATCATGCCACCCATTCTTGCAGATAACAAATACCCTAAAGGAACTACACAATGGGATAGAACGATCAAAAAGTGCAAAAATCAAAAAAATAAACATGAGGGTTGTTATACATGGTTAAGCTAATCACATAATAGCTAAAGCATCAGTGTTGATTTTTGAACACAACTTGTTTTTGGTTTCCTAAGCATGTTGTCTTAAGCCAAGACGCGAAGCTCATTGTTCGAGTAGTAAAAAATGACAATGACATTTACTAATATGGTAACGTCTAAGCAATTTATTACACAAAAATAAATAAGTAGTAGAGTCTTAAATTCATGACTTCTATCAAGTGACTAAATATGACATCGATACATATATGTCTATTTAACCATGGCATAACAGTAGGGTCAAGGTGAGTCAAAACTCTTAATAAGCTAAAGCTAACATTTTTTTATTAAACTCCTTAATAAGTTTCATGGATCTCTTAATAACTAAATTCTTAGATCCCTTAAAGGTATTGTAAACAGATTTAACTTGAGCGGCAAAGTTTATAATAGTCATATATTTAAGCGAATTTCCTTCTAATGAAGCGGTAGTTTAGTTCATATGAGTTCATGCAACATGCTGATTTTATTCAATAGAATGCTAAAGACGAATTTCAACGAATGCACAAAAAAAATTTAGATGAGTGACACAAAAATATATTCCACTAACTAATCATCATTCTTCTTTAGCATTAAAATTATCCTTTTAATATACTAACACAATGAAAAAAAAGGACAACACCTTCGGATACACAAAATTCTTAAACAATTGAAAAATAATATTCACAGTTACAACATAGTCTCGCTCGTACTTAAACAAAAAATAAAAATCAAAAGAGGTGAATACTGATCTTCTCCGGGGCAGCAAACCAAGGCTCGAATAATCATTGAGTCGTTAGTTTTTTCTTCGACTTTGCTCGGATAGGTTCGTCATTAAATTAAAAAATGAGTAAAGAAATTGCAATATAAAAGAAACTTGAAACTTGCAGAGATATTATTTAAAAGCAAAAATCTATGTTACAACAAATCAGAAAAGAGAAAAGATTCGTGAAACTTTCCACAAAAATAGAGGAGAGAACCCTTGACTCTCCATTTCTGATTTCAGATTAACAAGGGAGTTTATTAAACGTGAAAAAGCTTATAAAAAGACAGAGAGGAAAGTCTCCCAAAAACTTATTACTAAGGGGGGTTTTGAACGTCTAAAAAGCTTGTAAAAAGACAGAGGAGAAGGAGATTTTTTTTCTATACCAAGCCTCTCCAGAAATGACCATGAAAAGCTATGTATTTATAGCCACATTTTAAAGCTTCCTTAGTTTGAAATTTGAAATGAAAAAAAGGGGAAAAGAGGATGAAAAACGGACTTGAGCATGGAGAAATCTCACCTTTTCAGAGGTGAAAGTCATATTGGAGCCGTTGGGGTTTGAAAGCTAAAAATTCAACGGATTATCTGCATTAAAGTGATGGAGAAAGAAAGAGGATGATTGATTAGAGGTCTGGTTGGTTTTAACAAGGAAAGGAAAAGAATAGGGATTAAGGGTGATTAATTTGATATGTATTTGGCCGGTTCAGGCAAAATTGGACTGAGAGAGAGGGATCTAATTAAGAATAGAACTTGGGCTTCTCTTATGAGCTGAATTTTAGAATTTCAACAATAATTGGAGATTGAATTTTTAGGATTGGCTTGTAATTGATTCGATTTTCTTAATTTTTTTCACTTGAATTAATTAAAAGATGTTTTCTTGTCCGAATTAATTCCCAAAATGTATACACATATAAATTATAACATAAGTAATTTAATACGTACTTGTTATTAAAAAAATATAGTAGTAACTTGGTAAAATTCAATAATTATTTAGAGTAGTAATAGAGTTAAAAAGTAAAAAATATGGATCATCAATGTCAATATTGGAGTATCAAAAAATATTTTGAGATGTCCTTAAAAAGTAAAAAATATGGATCACTGATCTTGGGCATATTTATATGCCTGTTTATTGTATTTTATCCATGTTTACCTTATGTTTTAAGAACATTAGTTACTATATATTGCGTGTTTTGAGTTGAATCGCTATATGTTGTACTAAGACACATGATTAGATGCTTGCAGGTGAAATGACGTGAAAAATAACCATGGGAAGATGAAACGGAAGAGTAAAGCATGGAAGTGATGTAGGGGAGTGCTCGGGAGCAGACAAGAAAGTGAAAATAGGTCGGGGGAAGCCAGGCGCACACCTGGTGTGGAGCCCCAAGCCCCAAACAACCGCAGCGCTTACCTGGCGCCTTCCAGGTGTGGCGTGCCAGCAGGAAAACAACTGGAATCCCATTCGGGCGCATCAGAGGCGCGGCGCGCCAGGCACTATCTCGACAGATTTTTCGGCTTTTACCTTGTCCAATTTCAAGAAGGAAATGGGGTTATTTCCAAAACCCTATAAGTAGAACCTTGTGCATTTTTGAAGGGTTTCGTCATATTTTTGGAGAGCAAGAGGCAAGAATAGATTTCACTATTAGGTTTCTTTTCTTCTTCCTTTTCTTAGGCATAACTTTGGATGAAGACAATATTATGAGTGGCTAAGAACCTTTGTTCTGGGGTTACGGCTATAAATGCATGACTATTTAGTATAAAGTTGGATTTATTGTTCGTTTGCCAGTGTTAGTTGTTCTTATATTCCTGTTTTTAGTATTTTGATACTTGGCCACCATTAATATAAACATATAATCTTGTTGTGAACTCGAGAGAAGAATCAATAATGTAGATCGAGGAATATATGGAGCAAGACCTCTCTTTTGTAACGTAAAGGGTAGGTTAGCGACTAGGATAGAGATATGCCTAGAACGCCTTGCCTGGTTCATACTGGAAGAAATATAAATACTTTTAAAGTAAGATGTCACATCCCCACTCAATGATGTAGTTGTGATGCTATTTTGAATAGGCAACTAGAGGCTCGAGAGACCATAGTTTTAATATCAACCCCGGAATCAACAATTAGGTGAACAAACAAGTCAATTCAAGTGATTACTACTTAGGATTGCGTAATAAAGCTCTAACCCTAGAATTCTCTCTAAACTTGGAATCAACAACATCATTACTTATTTGCAATTTATTCTGTCAATTACTTTAATTATTCAATCATTACAAAATCATATTGTAGTTACTTTCATATTTGTTTATTTTAGATGTATACGAATAAGGTGGAACATTTGCAAAGTCACAAGTCTCTTGGGTACGATATCCGGACTAACCAGTTCATATTACTTGGATGACCACGTACAGTTGCGTGTGTGTGGAAAATCTCCTAACAAGTTTTTGGCGCCGTTGCCGGGGACTTAGAAATTAGCAAATTTCTAAATTTTCTTATACGGCTTTATTATTCAAGTATTGACAACTTGATCTTAGCATTTTAATCTGCAGGTACAAACTTTGAGTTGTCAACAAACTGGAAAGGAAGAAAGACTTTGTAGAGCCACACCCGGAACCTGAACGACTATTTCATCAAAGGTAAAGGGCAGCAGTACTTTATCCTATTAAGTTTCACGAGGTGGCTGAGGAGGAGACAATCCCGTTAGTTGAACAACCCGAAGTTGTTCTTGCATAAATGGCAGCACCAAGGCTGCGCGATGTGGCAATCCTATTCATGACTAATGTTACCAACAACATCAGAAAACCCACACCGAGCGGTCATTTTGAGCTCGAACAGAGTATGATGCAACTCTTGCACACCAATGGTCAGTTCACGGGCTTATCCCACGAGGACCCACAACCGTATATCCAAAATTTTCTAGAATTCAGTGATACGTTCATACCAATTGGGGTCGACGAGGACTACGTGAGGCTGACATTGTTTCTGTTATCTCTACTTGGGGAAGCAAGGAGATGGTTGAAAGCGGAACCACCGAATTCCATCACCTCATGGGATAATCTGGCCCGGATATTCTTGATGCCTTTCTTTCCATCTGGGAAGATAGCCAAGCTGAGGAGCGAGATTCTGAGTTTCAGGCAGAAAGATGGTGAAAATCTCTACACGGCTTGGGAGAGATTCAAGGCCCTCCTTGTGGCATGCCCTCATCATCAACAGACCAATGAGGTGTTGGTTCACACATTCATTGAAGGGCTTGAGCCTCATTCAAAGATTCTACTCGACTGTGCAGCAGACAGGCAAGCACTAGAGAAGACATATGATCAGTTGTATACTCTTTTGCAGAGAATGGCAAAGAGTAATTCAGAATGGAACATTGATGCTAGCAGAGCCGTGCCTAAGAAGGTTGCCGGTTTGCTTGAGGTAGATTCCAACACGGCTTTATATGCCAAGGTGGAGTCTATGGCTAATCAGATGAGCAACATAGCTATGATTCTCAACAAGTTAGCTCTTGGGAATAGTCAGGCACAGGTTAATGCAGTATAGCCGGTAACTCTTCAGTTTTGTGATACTTGTGGGGGAGACCATCTATCGGAAGATTGTGTAGCAAATCTGAATTTTGTGAACTTTGTTGGTTATTCTCAGAGCAGTGGAAATCAGAATTATGGGAATGCATACAATGCAAATATGTGAAATAATTTGTCATATGGGAACAACCAAGGCCAGAATCAATTCAGGCCACAAGGACAGAATCAACAGTTTGCTGGAAACAATAAGCGTGCGGCCGTGCCTAGCAATATAGAAGACATGTTGAAACTGATCACGGAGAGCCAAGCTAAGTATGAAGCAACTGCCAAGGATCACTCAACTGCCATCCAAAATTTAGAAAAGCAAATGGGGCAGCTAGCTAGAGCACAAAATACGAGACCACAGGATAGTCTTCCAGGTGATACTGACCCAAATCCAAAGCAGGTGAATGCAGTCACTACGCGAAGTGAGCTGGAGCTAAAAGAGTTGGCACCAAAGCAAGTAGATCCCAAGGTAGGTGAGGTTGCAATCGGAAAAGCTAAAGCTGCGACTGAGACTGAGGTTAAAGAAGGTGAATTTATTGTGAAGCCTCCTCCACGTTCCCACAGAAGTTGGTCAAACAGATAGAGGAGGCTGGATTTAAGAAATTTCTTGATCTCTTGAGGCAGGTACACATTAATCTCCCCCTCATTGATATTCTTCAGAGAGTGCCGAAGTGTGCAAAGTATATCAAAGACATTGTGGCAAACAAGAATAGGCTTACCGAATATGCCACAGTCACTCTCACAGAGGTATGTTCATCTCAGATTCAGAATAGGTTGCCAACCAAATTGAAGGACCCAGGAAGTTTAACTATTGAAATCACCATTGGCCAGAAAGTTATAGCTCGAGCACTATGTGATCTTGGGGAAAGTATCAACCTAATGCCATCTTCTGTCTTCAAAAAGATAGGGTTGGGTAGTCCTCGTCCCACTACAATTGTTCTGCAGCTGGCAGACAGATCTTTGGCTAGACTTGAGGGCATTATAGAGGATGTATTGGTACAAATTGATTCATTGATCTTTCCGGTGGATTTTATGATCTTGGATTTTGAACCAGACCCAGAAGTTCCATGTATTTTGGGATGTCCGTTATTGGCTACAGGAAGAGCATTGATTGATGTGGCGGCAGGGAATCTCACCATGAGAGCACATGACAAGGTTAAGGTCTTCAATGTTTATAAGGCAATGAAGTTGTCGGAGCTATATGAGGACTTATCGGCTATAATTGTGGTGGACATAGACTCAAGGGTACCCCTTATCACTTTCGCAGATCCATTAGAGAGGACCTTCACAGGGACAAATTTGTATGGAGATGGAGTGGCGCATGAAATGATTCAATGCTTGGAGGCAGCTTGTGCATTGTCGAGCACCATTGAGTTTGAGCCCTCTCAATAGACTGTTGGGACCTCCTCCCAAGCCGTCTATTGAAGAAGCCTCGAAGCTAGAGATGAAACCACTCCCACCTCACCTGAAGTATGCATATTTGGGTAAAGATGATACATTTTCGGTAATCTTAGAAGCCGGGTTGAATGAAGCACAGGTGAAAGAGGCCCTAACAGTGTTACGAAAGAGGAAGAGAGAAATTGGGTGGAAGATGTCTGACATTCATGGGATTCATCCATCATTTTGCATGCACAAGATCTATATGGAGGAGGGATACAAGCCCATGGCACAGCATCAGAGAAGATTGAATCCTCCTATGAAGGATTTAGTGAGAAAGGAAGTGATCAAGTGGCTTGATACATGTATTATTTTTACCATCTTAGATATCAAGTGGGTTAGACCTGTGCAATGTGTCCCCAAGAAAGGGGGGATGACTGTGATAAAGAATGAGAAGGATGAGCTGATTTCGACACGTACAGTCACTGGGTGGAGAATTTGCATGGACTACCAGAAATTGAATGAAGCCACCCGAAAAGATCACTACCCCGTCCCATTCGTTGATCAGATATTGGATTGGTTAGCTGGCCAGGAGTACTTTTGATTTTTAGATGGATATTCTGGCTATAATCAAATAGCCATAGCACCTGAGGATCAATAGAAGATGACGTTTACTTGTCCTTATGGCACATATGCTTTCAAGCGTATGCCCTTTGGGCTTTGCAATGCGCCGGCTACATTTCAGAGGTGTATGATGGCTATTTTTTCAGATATGGTGGAAGAGATCGTTGAAATATTCATGGATGACTTCTCAGTGTTTGGGAAATCATTTGATATGTGTGCAAAATCTGGATAGGGTATTGGCGAGGTGCGAAGAGACAAATCTGGTGCTTAATTGGGAGAAGTGTCACTTTTTGGTCACGGAAGGCATTGTCCTTGGCCATAAAGTGTCAAAGATAGGGCTTGAAGTAGACCACACAAAGATAGAGGTTATTGAGAAACTACCACCTCCAGTTTCTGTACGAGGGGTGCGTAGTTTTCTTGGACATGCAGGCTTCTACAGACGCTTCATTAAAGACTTCTCCAAGATATCTAGGCCTATGTGCAAGTTGCTTGAGAAGGAGGTAAATTATGAATTCAGTGATGACTGTGTGAAAGAATTTGAAAATCTGAAGAAGCGCTTGATTGAAGCTCCTATATTGATTGCTCCAAATGGGGAGTTGCCCTTCGAGCTTATGTGTGATGCTAGTGATATTGCGGTCGGTGATGTGCTGGGTCAGAGAGTCGATAAGGTATTTCATTCTATCTACTATGTGAGTAAGACTCTTGAATCAGCTCAGACGAACTACACAGTCACTGAGAAAGAGATGTTGGCACTAGTCTTTGCTTTTGACAAGTTTCACTCCTATCTTGTGGGAACAAAAGTGATTGTGTATATGGATCATGTTGCTATCCGATACTTATTCAGCAAGAAAGATGTGAAGCCAAGACTTATTCAGTGGATTTTACTGCTGCAAGAGTTTGACTTGGAGATAAAGGACCGAAAAGTCACAGAGAACCAAGTAGAGGATCATTTGTCTAGACTTGAGGATTAGTCTCATGTGCCCAATGAAGGACATATCAGGGAGAAGTTTCCAGATGAACAACTCCTAGCCCTGAGTATTGCTGAGCCTCCATGGTATGTTGATATTGTCAATCAAGTGGTGAGTGGGGTGTACCCTCCGGAAGCCACTACACAACAGAAGAAGAAGTTGTATCACGACTCTCGATTCTATCTGTGGGATGAGCCTTATTTGTTCAAGCAAGGTCCGGATCAAATAATTAGAAGATGTATTTTGAAAAGTCAAGTGGGGGAGATCTTAGAGAGTTGTCGTTCTTCTCCTTATGAGGGACATCATGGAGGGGAGCGCACCACACATAAAGTGTTATAGTCGGACTTCTATTGGCCTACTATATTCAAAGATGCGGAAGCTTTCGTCAAGAGTTGTGACCAATGCCAGAGGACTGGAGCTATATCGAGAAGGCATGAGATGCCTTTGCAGAATATCCTTGAGGTGGAGATTTTTGATGTATGGGGAATCGACTTCATGGGACCCTTCCCATCTTCCTTCGGCAATAAGTATATACTTGTTGTGGTAGATTATGAGTCTGAGTGGGAAGAAGCAGTCGCCCTTCCAACCAATGATGCAAAGGTAGTATTGAAGTTTGTCAAGAAGAACATATTCACAAGATTCGGTACTCCACGAGCTATAATCAGTGATGGTGGGATGCATTTCATCAATAATTGGTTCAGGAAATTATTAGCTAAGTACGGGGTGCGTTACAAGGTAGCTACTGCATATTATCCCTAAATGAGCGGCCAAGTTGAGGTATCAAATAGGGAAGTGAAGCAGATTCTGGAGAAGACCGTGAATGCACAGAGAAAGGATTGGGCTGAGAAGCTTGATGATGCACTATGGGCGTACCGAATTACCTACAAAACACCAATTGGAGCTTCTCCGTATCGGCTTGTATATGGTAAGGCTTATCATCTTCCAGTCGAGTTGGAACACCAAGCCTATTGGGCCATAAAGAAGCTAAATCTGGATGATGAACTGCCTGGGCAGAAGAGGCAAATGTAGCTTAACGAACTTGATGAGTTCAGGTTGCAAGCGTATGAGAATTCCAAGATCTACAAGGAGAAGATGAAGAGGTGGCATGACAAGCATATCCTTCCGCGCTCATTTGAAACTGGCCAAAGGGTCCTCCTATTCAACTCAAGGATAAAGCTTTTCCCCGAAAAGCTTAAATCTAAGTGGTCTGGACCATTTGAGTAGTGCGGATGACTCCGCAAGGCACAGTTGAACTCTGAAAGAGCGGCGACACAATTATATTCTTGGTGAATGGTCAAAGGGTAAAGCACTATTGGTCTAAGGATGTGGACAGGGAGAAAACCTTAATCACCCTGTCAGATGAGTGATTTTTTTGAGGTTGCGTCGTGCCGCGACGTTAAATCAGGCGCTGCGTGGGAGGCAACCCAAGAATGTATTGTAATAGTTTAGGACCAAAATATCAAAAATACAAAAATATTAGTCATGCCACGACCAAAACTAAGGCGCTAGGTGGGAGGCAACCCACCGGTTTTTCTAATAGTTTGTTGTTTTTGCAGGAAGAAAAAGGAAAATGCTAGCCACAGACACATGGGGAGAGGTAAGTAACTATAAAGTTGAGTCCCAGGGGTCTGGCGGAGCCTTGGTGCGCCTCTTCAAGTACCAAAATACTGCAGGGGTAATTGGGTGCGACAGAGGCGCACCGCGCCAAGGCATGAACTACTGAGCGCCGAGTCTGGCGCATCCCGGGTGCACCGCATCACGTGGATACCCAGACAGGCGCGCTATGGGCACACCGTGCCATAGGTTAAACTATTGCGCAATGTTTTTGGTGCATCTCAAGCGCACCACGCCACGTGCTAAACTCCCGCGGGATGAGTCTAGTGCCTTAAGGGTGCACCGCCCCATGATAATACCCAGATTGGGCACAACAGAGGCGCACCGCGCCAAGGGTGAAACTACTGCGCGCTGCTTGAGGTGCGTCTCGGGCGCATCACGCCAGGAGGCATCCGGCGTCCAAGTTAAGTGAACAAAATGGGGTGGGTCAAGGGTTAACTGACCCGAGACCCAAAATTCTTAATATATACCCCCTTTAAACCCCTAATTTCCTAATTTCTCTTCATTCCAAAGCCTTGGAGCACCACTCCCCCTTCTCTCCCTCCCAAAAATTTTCTCTTTTCCTCCATTGTTGTCCATCTCAAGCTCCAACAAAGTCCATAATTTCTCAAGGTAATTTCTCCCTTTACTTTATGATGCTTTCTACTTCTTCTTTATTCTTTTCATGGTCAAGATTGGTAGGTGTAAACTTTGTCTATCTTGTTGGAAGAATTTGACATTTTTCCACCATTGATGAAAGCTTGAAATACACCCACAAAAGAAGATTATTTTTCATAGTTACACTAATATTGGTGAATTTCGAATTTTGTCTGTTATTTTGTGTTGGGTCTTGGTTTATGGAAAGAATAATAAGTAGTAGAAATAGATGGGTCACCTTAAAAACTTCAAGAAAAATTATGATAAATGTGTAGTACATGGAATGAAGTGGTAACTTTGAATAGTGCTTAATCTTGAAAAAAGGGTAGAGAATCCTTGAGAATTTTATGGAATGTACTTGTGTAAATGATTTGGTGGATGTGGTGTCTTAGGTTGACGAAACTTAACTTGTGTGGAAGAGGGAAGTCGGAGTACCTCATGTTATCAACCTATAGACACCACTACTAGCAAAATAAATGTGGGGTTGTCATGATCCTATAAAAAAAACACTCATTTAGCTAGCTCTAATCGTACTGGCCTGATTTGTGTGATTTATGTGTTGTAGGTAAAATGCCGCCAAGAGGAAAGAAACCAGTGGCCGAAGGTACGGGGGGTAAAAGGTCCCAAAAAGGGGAATCTTCAGGGACTCTGCGGGCACCCCCATGATAGTTTGGGAAGAGAACAGTAATTATGAGGGGGCAAGACTGGTTTGAGTCCCAAAAATAACCAAAGTATCAACTAGATGAGCATGTTGATGAGTCGCGGTTGCAAAGGCATTCCCCTAAATTCATGAAATGATCTACAGATTGGGTGCCCAATATATCTTCCAGGATCCCGGAGAGTGCAACCTCACTTTGGTGAAGGAATTCTACGCCAACTGGCAGACAGGTGAAGGAGAAAGCCAAAAGGTAATTGTTCGAGGGAAGAATGTCCGGTTTACCACATGGGTCCTAAATGAGTTCTTGGGGACACCTCATATTGATAGAGTACCTTACCTAGAGATGAGAGAAGAGCCTCCATATAGAGACATCCGCCACACACTTTGTGGGGTGAATTCTATGGCTCGTTGGGGATGAAGTACAGACACAGGGAGACATGCCACCCTGCATTATGCCTATTTTATCCAGGAGGCCAGAGTGTGGTTAAAAATTGTGTGTAGCACTATTCTACCGTGAAAACACACTACTGAGGTAACCAAATACAGGGTAGTGCCAGTGTACATTCTCATGAAGGGCATGCAAATCAATGTAGCATTGATATCAAGGCACAACATGATGAAGTTCCACAATAATAAGAGGTGGCGCTTTTCTTACGGAGGATTGGTGACCCATTTCCTAAGGCAGCAGGATATTGAGGAAGAAATTCATGATGCGGTCCATCCCCAAGTCTCGTACCTTGTGAGCCAACTGGTTGATGTGATGAAGACCTTCCCCAAGATCCTACACACCGGCCCGTACTTTCCAATGTCGATCGACAGGCTCGTGATGAGAGTTGGATGGGGAGGATGTATGGTATGGCAGATTTATAGATGAGGATTTTTGGTTGGCCTACGACCAAGGATGAGATGGTGGCATTGAATGATCGATACCCATTGACAAAGAGCGTGATGTACATGTGTCGGATGGGTCCAGCTTTTCAGGAGCCCTTGGATTATGATGAGCCAATAGTACACGACACTCATGATGATAAAGACGATGAGGAGGAGGATGTTGGTACCGCGCAGATGGAGGTAGATGACGAGCTGATCAGGATCAGGAATTAGTTCCTGATGATGATGACGATGCTTAGAGGCCCAGGGAGTTCCTTCTGTCACTCTTTACCTGTGTATTTATTTAAAGCACTGGGGACAGTGCCATGTTTTAAGTGTGGGGTGGAGAGTCGGTAGAGAAGTACTCCCTATGTTTTTCATTGCTATATCTTGAGGGTGATGAGCATCGTGTGACTGGTTTTAAGCTGATAGTTGAGGTTGAGTTGATAGTTAGTTTTAATTTTTGTGTTGATTTTTTTCTTTTAGGTTGGGTTCCTCGGCTTTTGTTTTCGGCTCTTTTCCTGAGGATAGTCCCTTTGAACCGGGTAGATTTTTTTTAGGATAGAATTTTTTTTTTTAGGATTCGTCGTAGTAGTAATGGCTTGTCCCGATGATGGATGGATGACGACCATCTTAAGGGAAAATTAGTCATAGGATTGTAGGATTAGAAGCCTTTCCTTTGGAACGTAGAAATCCCACTTAGAGCTTTAGCTAGACGTCATGGGTAGTTCATGTAAATTCAAGCAAGTGAGTGAGAACTTCACAAGAGACACATAGGCTCTTTAACTAGACTCAAAAGGTGTAGAAAACGGGCTTAATTGTGTAAGTGCACTCAATATGTTTGTGTAGGAGCATGCAAGTGTGATAGTCCTATACATGTATCATGGTGCCATGTGTGTGTGAGTTTTTGTTTGGTTTCTTACATAGAATAGCATCTAGAACTTGCCCCGTGTGTATGTAAATTGTGCAAGCATGAATTTTATGAAATATGATTAAGGCATTTTCTTGAAAAACCCATTTTGTTTTTTTCTTTGAAAATTGTTTGTGCCACCTTGACATTACCATTAGTGAAGCCCATTTGAGCCTTGAAGCCTATTTCTTTGTTAAGCCGTAAAATAAGCCGATCCACTTTGTTGATACCTCATGAATTTGATCCTAAGAAAACTCCCTAGTGCACTATGACTTCTAAAAAGTGGGAAACAAAAGGAGAAAGGTAGATGAAAGTGAAGGTGAGTGTAGTAACTATCAAAGATGTAGAGCCCGGTCAAAGTTTGTAACGTGCTTGTTGTTAGGTACCCAAAGAATTCGAAAAAAAATAAATGAATGAGGTATAATTATGCTAGCAACAAGTACGTGTCATATCAAGGGCGAATAATAGATAGAAAAAGTGGTAGTGCAAGAGAGCGTGAACATAGGAGAAACTTAAAAAGAAGGGCGAAGAAAGGAGTGAAAATGTAGTGTCATGTGCAATAGGAAAAAGAGTCACTTTGTACCTAAAAGTATCCTACCCATCCCGAAGCCGACATTACAACCAAATGAAAGTCCTTTTGATTCCATGAATGTGATTGCTTTGTTGAATTTACTATACACTAGGGGCAAGCCTATGGCATGTTGTGATATGTTTGAAACATCTGTTGAGAGAGTGAGCGCTACAATGATCCAAAATGCCCCCATTAAAAGGAAAGTGTGTGATTATAAATGGGGGAAATACTAAATTGTGAGGGCATACATGACATGTATTTGGTAGTGTTATTACTTGCGTTGTTCACACATAGATATATTGGCCTGATGTTTTGATAAAGAGTCGGTTATAGAAGGTGTGTTGTTTCAAGTGAAAGGTCTTAGAGCTGAAAATGGTGTTTGAATATTGCTTGCTAAATGAACTACACTAGCATGATTAAAAGTGTTTAGCTGCTCACAAGTGTGGATAGAAAGTTCCTTAAGTGTTTATGGTGAAGCGTAGGATGGATGATAGTGAGTTGTTCGAGGATGAACAAAGGTTTAAGTGTGGGGTGGTGATCTTGGGCATATTTATATGTCCGTTTATCATATTTTACCCATGTTTACCTTATATTTTAAGAACATTACTTACTATTATATATTGCGTGTTTTGAGTTGAATTGTTATATGTTGTACTAAGACACATGATTAGATGCTTGCAGGTGAAATGGCGCAGAAAATAACCATGGAAAGATGAAACGGAAGAGTAAAGCATGGAAGTGAAAATAGGCCGGGGGAAGCCAGGTGCACACCTGGCGCGGCGCCCCAATCCCGAAACAACCGGGCGCCTTCCAGGCGCGGCGCGCCAGCAGGGAAACAACTGGAAGCCCATTTGGGCGCATCAGAGGCGCGGCACGCCAGGCGCTATCCCAACAGATTTTTCGGCTTTTATCTTGTCCGATTTCAAGAAGGAAAAAGGGTTATTTTCCAAACCCTATAAATAGAACCTTGTGCGTTTTTGAAGGGTTCCGACATATTTTTGGAGAGCAAGAGGCAAGAATAGATTTTACCATTAGGTTTCTTTTCTTCTTCCTTTTCTTAGTCATAACTTTGGATGAAAACAATATTATCTTTGTTTTTTGTTGTAGTATGAGTGGCTAAGAACCCTTGTTCTGGGGTTACGACTACAAATGTGTGACTATTTAGTATAATGTTGGATTTATTGTTCGTTTGCCAGTATTAGTTGTTCTTATATTCCTGTTTTTAGTATTTTGATGCTTGGCCACATTTAAGATAAACATATAACTTTGTTGTGAACTCGAGAGAAGAATTAATAAGGTAGATCGAGGAATATAAGGAGCAAAACCTCTCTTTTGTAACGTAAAGGGTAGGTTAGCGACTAGGATAGAGATATACCTAGAACGCCTTGCTTGGTTCATGCGGGAAGAAATATAAATACTTTTAAAGTAAGATGTCACATCCCCGCTCAACGATGTAGTTGTGATGTTATTTTGAATGCTCGAGAGACCATAGTTGTAATATCAACCCCGAAATCAATAACTAGGTGAACGAACAAGTCAATTCAAGTGGTTACTACTTAGGATTGCGTAATAAAACTGTAACCCTGGAATTCTCTCTAAACTTGGAATCACCAACATCATTACTTATTTGCAATTTATTCTGTCAATTACTTTAATTATTCAATCATTACAAAATCATATTGGAGTTACTTTCATACTTGTTTATTTTAGCTGTATACAAATAAAGTGAAATATTTGCTAAGTCACAAGTCTCTTGGGTACGATTCTGGACTAACCAGTCCCTATTACTTGGACGATCACGTACACTTACGTGTGAGTGAAAAATCGCCTAACAATCACCAATGTCAATATTGGAGTATCAAATAATTAGGTGCCTTTAAACAATTGTTTCGTTTAATTGGGTACACTAATTAGAGACATGTGTCTCCCAAACCTAATCGGCTAATGAATAATTTATTAAGTCATTTTGATAACGACGAGAATTTTAAGAGGCAAATTATTTCATCGCATAGTTAAGAGGCAAATTTTGACCTTTGCCCTTGTTTTAATTACAAGCAGAAATCGGTTAGTTTTGAAGGGTATAATTGTCCTATTTTCAATATTTGAGTAACGGCGAGGGATTTTTTGAAAAAAAAACAGATAGAGGGTATAATTGTCTTATTTTCAATATTTGAGGGGTAAAATTGGCCCTTTTTCAAGGGTAAATAGGCATTTAAGAAAAATTGAATCTTGCTTTCTTCTTTTGAACATTTGTTTCCCATGGTTTCATGATGTGTGGTACTGTACAGTATGGTATGATGCTATGTTGTATTGTAAAAATAATATTTGGATAGACTGTATCGTTCACTGTTGTTTAATAATATTTTTGTTGTTTGGTTTGACTGTATCGTACGGTATCGTAACTGGTAAGTTTACTAAAATGTCCTAAAATATAAATGTGAATTTATCAATAATTGCTAATAAAATAATTAAGACAATTTTTATGCTAATTTATCACAAATTATGCCTTGTAAATATATTAAATTGTTAAATTCATGTAAATTCTAACAAAATTAATAAAATAAAATAGATAAAAACAAATGTACTCGGATTCATTTTTTTTAATAGTAATAAATTTCATTAGAAGAAGAGCAAAAATAGGATAAAGGGTAAAATAAAATTTGGGTGAAGTTAAATAATATAGGGTAAAGGGTAAAAAATATGATTATGTAGTATTAAGTAAGGGCATAATTGGAAAGTAAAATTAGATAACCATGAAATACCATCAAATCCATGGTTACATAAAATCAAGATTTTCATGATTACCTAATCATGGAATCAAACCATACCATACCATCTATTTTAAGTTACAATCAAAACAAACATGATTTTGTTAGTAACCATACCACACCAATACCATGGGGTACAACCATCCAAACAAGGTATATTTTAACAATTTACTAATTGTGCATTGTGTATTTTCAGTAATATAACAAGTACTAATATTTTTGTCATTTAATACACTGATTAAATAAAATGTATTCACACTGAATTCGATGTAAATAATAGCAATATTGCAAAGGTTATGGAGATATTAATTGAACCCTAGATTGACAATGTAAATAGCTTTATACTCTTATAGCAGCTGGGCTTTTGGAGTGATTGCGGTTCCCAAACCCCAAGTAGAGATGTTGTAATCACCAAATTAAACACAGGCAGCATAGTTGATCCAAGAGACAAATGGGTAAAGCATATCTCATTATTCTTTGAAGAGGTAAAAAAAGACTTCACAATTTTTGGGGAGATTTGTTTACAGGTAATATATATGTTTGTGAATTGAAAAGGTGTTTAAAACAACACAATTTTCTGGGAGATTGTTACACAGGCATATTTGCAAAAAGAATAGTACGAATATATATGTTTTGTGTTTGTTTATCTTCCTTCAATCTGCACACTGGTTTCCATTTCCATTTACAACAACAAAATTATTAAATCAACTCCATCACCGTATGTGCGTCCTGCCTAAAGACCATAGTCCTGTGTCCTTCACTGCTGCCTGGAAAAACAAGAGGTTAAGTAATTCAGCTGGTCCTAAATGAATGTTTCCAACAGTGAAAGGGTTAAAAGATATTCGTAAGTCACTCGAGGACATTCTGACTTACAGGAGTTTTTACTGAGGGAAATACATTCCAAAAGCGCAGCGTCTCATCTCCTGCTCCAGTTACTATTGTCTGCGAGAGCACGTTAAATTGAAATTTAAGTATGATCCTTTCTCTGATAATGTAATCTCCTTTCCATGATAATGTTTCAAACTTGTAATATATTTTGCATTACCTGGCCATCAGGTGACATGGCAAGATATAGGACACGCAGACTATGGCCAGTTAGAGTGGCAACCTGTCAATTTGGCAATAATCAAAATACCAAATTTACAATCTAAGAGAATAAACAAAGAATAACTTAGTTTACCTTTGACATAGATGGATACTTCCACACCATGATTTGGTTTTGGGAATACCCATGTGTGCTAACTATCTCATTCACATTTCTACTCCAGGCTAGATTGCATACCTGCAGCATGTTGGCAAATTTCCACAAACTAGGTTATTTTTCCTATAACGAAAACAAAAGTAGGCATTGCAATACAAACAAACCTGGCTTCCTGTATCGACATGGTTCAACTGATTGCCATTGGTTGTGTTCCAAAAACGAATGCATCGATCAGCTGTTCCTCCTCCTGATGCCAAAAGGCCACATTGGTGAGGAGACCAGGTAATGGCCTTGACAGCGGCAGTATGCTCCGTTAGCTTCAGAACTGGTTGCTGAGATCGTTGATTCCACACTAAGAGCTGAACCACCAACATACTTGAGCAAGTTTTTTTGTTGAAGACAAGAGGGGTACGATCAGATGTGTGTTAGCTATACCTGATTGTCATTTCCCCCTGACGCAAGCTCTCTATCATCATGAGACCATTTCAACCCACATACCTGATTGTGACTAAAATTATTGTCTCTTAAAGATGCTTTTGCTTTCAAGTTGTGTTCTTCTATGTTGTGAGAAATTACCTCGGACTTGTGACCGACAAATTTGCTAACACAGTCACTTGGAACACGAACGTCATGCTGAAGGATGTTTCTGTCTCTGCTACCAGACGATAGAATGCGCGAACTCCATGCAAGGACTCCAGTTCTTGTCTGATGTCCACCAAATGTTCTAACCTTCTTGCATTGAGTTCCATCCCAAACCTGAAAGAGGGCCAAGAAAGAAATTCAGTATCTCTAGACAAAGCTGGACTTTCGATTTGTGTACACTCTCTACCTGAACTTGCCCGAGACTTGTACCGATTGATATGTAAGACCCCTCCCGGGTCCATTGGACTGAGCAGACACTATCAGTGGGTCCTAAGTCGCACAACTTTGTCACCTATTCAGATGCAATATTCAGTTGAAATAGTTGTTGACTATATATGATACAAGTAGAAAAAGCATTTTATACTCACTCTACTATTTGAGGCTGTCCATAAATAAACACAAGTTCCTAGCCCAACAGCAAGGACATTCTGAGAGGACCAATCAACTAGGTTCAAGTAGAAGTCATCTTGAAGTGCTGGTGCATCCAAAACCTGCAAGCAATTGTAGGATGGAAAATCAGAAACTGTTCAATTAAACAGAAAATGAACTACTTGTGAATACAAAAAGCATATACCTTGTGGGGTGTCTTAGGCACTTTCCTAGGGGGTTTAGGAGGGGTAGAAACCTCGTTAGAGAGGGAACTGTCTGTGTGCCCCAAAACCGAAGGGGAATAAGGAGAATTAGGTCCTGAATTTTCCGTCTTGAACCTCAGCATATTCTTGCTGGGACTCATGGGCGAGCCGCCTTTAGAACCTGCAGGAGAAGAGAAACAACCAAAATCAGCCCCAAAAAGCTCAGATTTCAACAACCTGGAGTATGTATCGTTTGTTCCTCCTCCTCCTCCCTCCTTCATTGGTGACGCCTTCTCCACCAGCCCAAAAGTGTGTAGCCTCGACGAAGATCTACAGGGAATGAATCTATCACTGCAAGTTGCAGATTTGGATGACGGGGATGATGACAGGTTGGATATAGTCCGAGGTGACCTGTTGGACATTGGAGATGATACCAAGTTGGTTGTTGTTCGCTTTGAGCTGGGAGGAGAAGAAAAGGCGTCAAGCCGAAGAGAGGTTTCCGACATTGTAGATGGAAGATTAATTCCACTCTTTCTTCTTTGTGTTGTCGATTCCATGATTGTTCTGTTTTTTTTTTCTTTCTTGAGCTTCAATTGGGGAAGACTGTATATTATCGTATAGAAAAAACCTCTCTGTTGAAAAAACAGAGAATGGGTTTTGTCGTAGGAGAATGGAAGCTAGTAGCTAACGGATAGTTTTCTGAGAAAGGAAAGAGGATTTCATGATATATTAGGAGCCTCTTAAGTCATAACGGTTACTTTTGTGTTGGCCAAGGAGAAAATGACAAAAATGGTCCTTTATTTTTGAGAGTAGGTACAAAATAGTCCCTTATTTATGCACTTATCAGTTTTGGTCCTTTAAGTTTACCACAAATTAACAAGAATGGTTTCTTGCGCTTAACAGTTTTGGTCCTTCAAGTTTGCAAAAAATTAACACTTTTAGTCTCTGGCAAAATATTCATCGAACTCTATTTATTAAATTTGACGAGAACTATGAAAAAGATTAGCAAAAAATCACATTTAGAGATACACCTTACTAGAAAAGGACAAATACTAAGAGATAAAATTGACGAACGTCTGTCAATTATAGAACAAAATTGAGAAAAAATTTGACAAAATAAATATACTAATCTCAATTTTTATTGAAAAATCGATATAAAATAATTATTTTCATCATTTTTATTTATACTCTTCAACTACAGTTTAGCACTTTAAAAAATAATACCCGTCCATCGGAATTTCATAAAATAAACTGATGGATTCCTCTATTTTATTTTCAAAAATAAAAAATAATCATAGTTATTGCGCTAAATTAGCCAACGAACGTCCGTAGGTTTTTCCTTTAAAAAGTTATAGTTTACAAGCATTTTTGCACGAAAAAAAATGATAGATTCGTCCGTCGATTTTCATAAAATAAAATTTTAAAAAATCATTGGCTTTCCTATAGTGTTCCTCGGTTTTTGTCTGTTAGTTTTTCTCTTGTTTTAGTAGTGAATTTTTAAATAGTTTCTGCTATTTCTAAATTATTTGTAAAGTTTGGTATTAATTTTTTGAGGTGTAATTTCTGCTTATTTTTTAAATATTTTGTTAGTGTCTTCTAGTTTTTTTGTGTTGCATATTTTAGGATTTGATGTGACTTTCTTAGTTTTATAATTAAATTTTTTTTTCATAGTTTCCGTCAAATTTAATAGATAGTTTGATGAATATTTTGCCAAACACTAAAAGTGTTAACTTCTGGTAAATTTGAAGGACCAAAACTGTTAAGTGCATATTTAAGAGACCGTTTTTGTTAACTTATGGTAAACTTAAAGGATCAAAATTGATACATATATAGTTAAGGGATTATTTTGAACCAACCCTCAAAGATAAGGGACCAGTTTTGTCATTTTCTCATTGGCCAAGCTTTTATTTTATGTTTTTTTGTCTCTCTTGGTCTTACTAACTCTACTAGCCGTTGCTTGATTCTTTTGATAGATCAAACTAGTTCTAGCTTTAATATAGATTATTAATTATTACTAGTGAAATATTTACTCTTATAATTATTAAAATCGAATATAAAAAACGTTATTGTAGACACGTAAATAAGGTATGCACTATGTCTACATTTTGTTATATTTGTTCATACAAAGAAAAGGAAATAATATAAATATACAAAAATAAAAACTAACATGCTAATGACGTAAGTCTCACGGAACTAAGTCCCACGCTTGAGCCCCGGGGCGTTTTTCCAGTGCCTCGCCTCTGGACGAGTCCCAAAACTGCCTTTTAAAATATTAAATTTTATTGATTGACGTGAGACTTTGCACGTACACTAAATCTTTTATTTCTCTAATTTAAAAATTGAAAATTCATTAAAGTTTGGTTATTAAACTTACTTTATTTAAGGTTTCTACTAAAAATATAATTCCTAAGTAGGTTTCTAATAAAAATATAATTCCTAAGTTCTCTAAATAATCAACTAATTATGGATTTTTGTCCAAAAAAAAGACCGACAAAAACTTCCAGGTCGGCAAAGACCGACAAAAACTTTCAGGTAAATTTATGAATCTTCCACCTCTATAAAAATCCTTATAATTTCAGGTTTTATTCATTGAGTTTCTTCGTCAATTTCGTTTTCGGGTTGTTGTTCAACCACCTTCAACTTTTATTCATTATAGTTTATCATAATTTTTATTCATTGATCTATTGACCTTCTTTAGCAATTTTGTTGTCAGGTTTTTATTCATCAATCAGCTTCATCAATTTCGTTTTCAGGTTTTATTTTATCCACATTCACCTTTTATTCATCATAGTTTTTATTCATTGATCTTCTTTATCAATTATATTAATTGCTATGCCAGCTTAAGTTGCTTAGTTTAATTTAAAACGAATTATTAGTTGAGTCTCATTAATTTTTTTATCAATTATATTAATTGCTATGCCATCTTAAGTTACTTAGTTTAATTTAAATCGGATTATTTCTACCAACAACAAGATATCATGCATTCGTGTATTAAGGTAATATTCTCATCTAAACAAAAAATTTGAATCACATTATAAGGTGTTTCACGCTTTTAATATAATATAGATTATTATTATCCTAATTTCACCTAACTATTTGTTTAAGGTAATCTTATAATGGGCTCGGATTCGATTATCGAAGTTGTCGCTCTTAACACGTTAAAAAGATACGACTGTATCTGGATTATCAAAGTCTTGGTGATCGGAAGCCAACCAACAAAACATTATTCGCGAGGTTTAAACGAAGGCACTCTAAAAACTATAACATTAGTTGATAAAGAGGTAATAATATTATTTTTCATCTTATATTTTATATTTTTTCATATATGTTCTAATCATTACATATTCATTTATTTTTAGACAAAATTATTTTTTTACTATTTTTCTTCAATTATTGTTATTTAATTATTATGCTAATATTAAGGACCTTAGAATTAATTATAATTATAACTATTAATATTTTATTTATTTATAATAGATAAGAAAATGTAAGAATATTAGGACTTCGATTATCAAAAAGGGAAAAAATAAACTGACAAAAGGAAACAATTGTGGGAAATAAAGTCTGCCAAAATAAAATAGGTAAAAACCCTTCAACAAGGGAAACGATTGTGGGTTTTTTAAAGCTTTAACCCACTCTAAGATTTTACATTATTACAAAAAGACAAAAGGAAGAATAGTAATTGTCTCCCCAACTGTTAGGAATAATGGGGTCGTTTTATCCGCCGCCAAAAAGTCATCTTACATCTTTTGTTGTTATGTTTTTGCTCTATTTTTGGTTGTGTTTGACAAAATTTCGATGGCAAATAAATTTTAGCTATTTTTATTATGCAATTGTATCACATGCTTAGTGTTATTCTCTCTGTTGGTTGGTACTAGGTTTTGATATATGTCTGATGCTTTGTTCTATTTAATGCAGGTTGAATATTTGGTCGGGATTAGAGGAATTTTTGTGTAAAGGTTAGGTTTAATACTATTGTTTTGATATTTCAATTATTACATTGTTTTGTTGTACTTTTAATTCTGTTACTGTTTCGATCGGGCTTTGAGAAGTTTTTGTGAAGGTTGAGTTTAATTGTATAGTTATGATACCTCAATTATCGTATTATTTTATTGTGTGATTTTGGACTAATGAGGTGCTCTCCCATTATTGCATGTGGCATGACCAACATGCCCAGGCTTTAACTCTCATTATAATCTCTGCCTTAGATAAAATTGTCGTTTTACTATTTTTCTAATATTTTTAATAGTTAACATTTATTTAAATTTAGTCATTAAACCTTTCCTTGTTTGAATTATATACCTTAAATTTAGTACTTTAAAATCAATTAAAATATTACTTTAACTAAATGTTTAAAAAAGTCAATTAATTGAACAATAGTACTTAATACTTCAAATTTGTTAGTTT
The DNA here is from genome assembly GCA_003996215.1 of Jaltomata sinuosa. Lineage (NCBI taxonomy): Eukaryota > Viridiplantae > Streptophyta > Magnoliopsida > Solanales > Solanaceae > Jaltomata > Jaltomata sinuosa. Next base: position 410,231 of record QJPP01001688.1, on the reverse strand, counting down.
TTTGGTAAACTAATATATATATTTCTTTTTGAAAAAAAAATGAAAAATTGCTATAGCTTTTGGTTAATTTTATTTAATAATAATTAGTTTTATACCTTTTTCCCCTTCCGTACGTAAAAAGAAAAACTAAAAGACTTTAAAAACTCATTTGTTTACTAATAATAATTAGTTTTATAAACATCTTTTATGTTATAAATATATTTATTGTATTATAGTGAATGTCTACTTTATTTCTTTAGAGAAAAGATAGGAATCCTAACTTTGAGAATAAGTTAGTTTTTCTCTATAAATAAAGGGTTTTCCTTCATTGTAATTCATCTCTCAAGAGAAATAAGAACTCCTCTCCCTCTCTACTATACTCTTCCTCCTTCTTAATTTATTATTTTATAATATTTTATTAATTTTTAATATTCTCATTCGTTCTGTTGAATATTACTAATGCTTCTTTAGGTACATATGGAGTCATACGTGTTCGGGTTCATAAGTTTCGTAGAGTTTGAATTTTAAATTTTTTGTTCTTTGTTAGTATGATCTAAGAGTTGATTTTTATTCTATGAGAAATTCTTGTATATTTTTGTATAAATTTTGTTTAAAAAGTATTTGCTATAAGCTTATCGGATGTTTTGTACATATGCAGTAGGAGACTAATGAAAATTGAAGAAGACCATGAAATATGATTAAACTGCATGTATTTATTTGTTTATGAAATTGCGTATTGTTCTTCTATTTTTTCCAAAGAAGAACTAACCAATGAAAATTGTGATGAAATAGTAAAAAATAAAATATATTTTAAATGAATTATCATTTTACTACAAATAGACATGACTGATTGATGAAAAGGTAAACAGTAAAATTGATAATCGCTAATTTAATTTAGTAATGGATTAGCAACGAATTATTAAAAAAAATTCTTAGCTAAAGTTATTTTACTACAAATAGACATGACTTATTGATGAAAAGGTAAACAGTAAAATTGTTCATCGCTAATTTAATTTAATAATGAATTAGCAACGAATTATTTAAAAAAATCTTAGCTAAAGTTATTTTACTACAAATAGACATGACTTATTGATGAAAAGGTAAACAGTAAAATTGATCATCGCTAATTTAATGTAGTAATGGATTAGCAACGAATTATTAAAAGAAATTCTTAGCTACGAGCAATTTAGTGACGAAGTTCGTAGCTAAGTCCTATTTTATTCTTAGTATTTGTTGTTAAATAAGGTACGCGTTTTGATCACGCGCAAAGCGCGTACACTAAACTAGTTAATATAAAAAACGATAGATTTATTGAAAAGAAAGAAAATGTGGAGAAAAATAAAAATAAAGGGAGATAGAAAATAGCACGTAGTTGTTAGCCTCAGACATCTCTTTAAACATCGACTTGATACCAAAATAAAGAAATCAAAATTTTAAAGCACACAAAATGACCCAATAACTTGCCTTAACAAAAAAAAAAAGAATATAATATAGTTGCATAGGTGCTATAATTGTTCTTTGCATAAAAGATATTCCTGTGTTTTTCTGTTTTAATTTTGACCAATATAAGATTTTAAGGGTTGTTTTATTGTGGTGGCTAATCATCAAGATCTTCAGCATATTCTGCAAACTCTTGAATCATAAGTATTTATCCATGTGAAAGAAAAATTGACAGGATGTGCTTTTCAATCCTTTTTGCAGTTTGATCCTTTTTGTATCTTCATTAGGTTGTTTATGACTAACGGATATGAGTGACGTGATTTCCGAGGTGATTGAATGTGTTTCAAAGAAAAATTTTATTTTTGAAAGTTTGAAAATGGAAAGTTTGACCAAAGCCAATACTTTGGGTTGACGGGTTCGGTTATGAGTTTTGACATCTACATTAGGTCCAGATGGTGATTTATGACTTGGTTGGATGGTTTGCACAAATTTCAAGATACTCGAGAGTTATTTGGACCATTGAGTTAATTTCTAATTTTTTTAAAATTTAGAATTGACCATAGTCAACATTTGATCAAGACGGCCTCAGATCGGTGATATGATGTTTTCAATGGTTTGAAACATGTTTTATGATTGATTTGCATACATCATTTTGTCCGGAGTGTCTCGGATGAGTTTCGGATGCTTGTTCGAAGATTGGTGTTTTGACGTTGTTGAGTTTAAAATTTAAATGGTACCATCTAAAGCAAATAGGCTCCAAAAGAATCGTCGAATTCAGAGTTCATATGAGGAAGTTATGGTGCTTGTTTGAACATTGCAAAGTTTTTCTCTCAATAGCGAGGCTTGCAAATGCGAATCAGAGGTTGCAAATGCGAAGGTATCGCAATTGCAAAGGTTGGGGTCGCAATTGTGAAGGCCCACATGTATAAAAATTTTGACTTCACATTATTCACTAAAAAATGATTTTTTGGGAGTTAGGAAGCCCTAATTTAGGCAATTTTTACAGTGTTTTTCTCATATCAAAGAGAGAGTGAGATCCTGTTCTTTATTTTTACGATTCTCCGTGATTACTTTAGTTTAGAAATGTATTACTCGTGATTTGGTTGGATAAAGTTGAGATTTTAAGCCCTAGAGTTAAGGAAATGAAAATCATTGATTTGAATATCGATTTATAGATGGAATTGGGTAATTTTCCATATTTAGAGCCTAGGGGGTATGGATAACCTGTTTTTTAGAAAAATACTATTTTGACCTTGGCGGCTCGCGATTGACTTTGGGTTGACTTTTTGAGTCTGGGATGGAAATATAAAAATAAGGGTATCGATAGACTCGTATACTCACATAGAGTACATTCTTGATAGATTGGGAGTATTTCGAGGCTGATCGGAAAGGAAAGACGCATTTGTGAAGGGTCGTGGTATTTTGCTCGGCATTCGAGATAGATTATGGCTTACTCCTTCTAGACTTGACTTGAGCGATAACTTATCGTATAAAACATATTATGAGTTGGGAGAAATGATGGGATTGGAGTATTGAAGAAATTGAATCATTATTGTGGAATCTGAGTTGGGATTTAGCTGATAGATGTTATAAGACTTGAAAATGTATACTTGTTGAGTGCAATGGATCATCGGAATAATCGACTAGGACAACTAAAGAAAAAGGAAAGGTCACTAATGGACAAAGGAAGAAGAGGGCCCACACTAGGCAAGGCTCGGGCAACCAAGCTCCTCCTCAACCCACTGCCCCGCCTAGAGAACAGAAGCAATATGGGATGAAGTGGATGAAATCCCACGAGAGAGTATAGTTTAAAAAGTTCGCAGATGAGAAGTACCACCTTCAGGTACGAATTAATGGGGGCAAACTTCAGGATGAGTACCCAGATATTTGGGCGAGCATACATCAGAAAGGGCTCTAGTTTATCTTTGTGAATCATGGCGAGTGCAATCTCAGTCTTGTCCAAGAGTTTTATGTAAACTTGGCCCCTGTGGAAGATCCCAATAAAGTTAGTATTCGAGGTATGTTGGTGTCGTTTACAATAGATAGCTTGAATCAGTATTTGGTAACTCCTATAGTGTCATAGGCCCAATTTTATCAGATATATGACCATCTGCCATATTAGGCCATCCAACACATATTGTGCGGGTGTATTCTACTACTCGATGGGTGCATCCAAAGGACACGAGGACCCACTTGACTTTAGCTATGGTTCATTTTATTAAAGAGGCTAGAGTGTGGCTGAATATTATTTATGCAAGGCTGCTACCATGTGAGCACACCATTGTGGTGTTTCGAGACTGAGTGTGCTTAGTTTACATGCTTATGATAGGACAACCCATTATTATGAGGCATATTATGATATCGATGATGAGTCATGCCAAGATTAGGCCCTAATAGGAGATTATTCTTCGTAGCTTTTGAGGCAGTTCTTGTGCTTTCAACAAGTATTTGAGGACCAGGAATATTTCAGGCTGGTTAGAGTTGAGATAGATGTGGATGTGACCACGGGCAAAGGACCAGAAGATATATGATTTGGGTCTGAGATATACTCATTTTCACTAGTTTTCCCCATATTTTAGTCACGTTTTGAGGACATTCTTGCTTAATTCTTATATTTTATGCTTGATTTCATAATTTGGCACTTATGTAAGGTGTTTTATGCATTTAAGGTGAAATAAGACAAAAAGATAAAAAGGGAGCATAAACGGGCAATTTTCACAAAGTTGAGTTCCATAGTGACATCAGAGCTTCACATGACAAGTTCTTTCGCGAAGTGGGATTAAAAATACCCCCCCCCCCCGCCCGAAAGTTTACACCCTAAAGAAATCATCCCTAGGGCGAGCAAGAGGAGTTTGCAGCGCGAGTAGTAGCAGTACAGGGAAATATTTGCCCCACTTTTCCTAGTCTGACTTGGAGAGATCTCAAGGGTATTTTTAAATGCTACATATACCCCCTAGGTCATTTTAAACGTAGTTTTCGTAAGTTTGGATAGTTCTAAATAGTTTTTAGTAGAGGAAGGATTAAGGAGCATAGAACTTCAACTCTATGCTAAGGTTATCTTTGTACTCTTTTACATAGTTTAATTTATTATTGTTATTATTCCATTGATTTGTAATCAGATTATGAGTGGCTAAAAGCCCTCTTACTACGGTTGTGGCCATAGTATGAACATCCTTATGTTAATCTAGTTTGATTTTGTTGAACCTACCATTATAGTTTGATCTCTTAACCTTCTGGTTACTATTTTATTGCTTTACGGCCAATAAAATAAATAGATAATTTCTAAAAGAACTCGAGAGACAGAGGCTAGAAATAAACCATGGGTTAAGTGGAATATGATGCGTCAACTGACAGATTTGTGGCTAGGACGAAGACGTACGTAGATCGCCATACTTAGGTCAAATACAGGAAGATAACTTAATGCATTCAAATTGGTTCATCTATCCCCGCTCAATGATATAGTTAGGCATCCAATTCAGGTAGAAGGTTAAAGGAGCAAGATCTCATGACCATAATATCAACCTTGTGATACATCAATTTGGTAGATATCTTAATCATACTTAAATAACTGTATGAAACATACAATGTGAATACTCCTAGAGACATAACCCTAGGTCTTAATAACTTTGTGAACACCTTTAATTCTTTCTCGAAATAACTTTTATTTTCTTAAGTAGAATAATAAATAAACTCACTCTCATAAAATCAGTCAATGCTTATTTTTACAAATAGCAGTAGCCTATAACAACAAGTTCCCATGGGAATCAATAACCCTGATTGTTTCACAATCATTTTATTACATGTGATCACATATGCTTTTGTGAGAGCGACTATCTCAGCCCCCTACAATATACATGGACAAATGTTGAGCACCGCAAAGCTCTATGCCCATGATGATAGCTTCTTGGGGAACCTTTATGACATGATGGATCTTCATCTGAGGCTAGATGTTAGAGCAACCATAATAGATGAGAGAGAACAACTTAATGAGCAGTATTTGCTCAATGCGCATGCACATGTGTAAGATTGGTCTGGTAGACGAGGAGTCACTGGATGATGATATGCCTAATCTAGAGTCACCGATCCATGATGATGATAATGAAGTTTTGGAGAGAAAAATAAGGACAGTGACACTGATTGCACCCCCACTGAGGATGAGGTCGACGAGTAGATAAAGAGTTCTTTTTTCTCCATCTTTGTTCTATTTTTGTTATATTTTGAGCACTGAGGGAAGTGATAATTTTTATGTGTGGGGTGAGAGAAAAGAAACTTCTAATTCTCTATATAAATTTTAATTATGTATTTTTGTTTTGTCATTTAACATTGTTTTGGTTTGTTTTTTACTTTCTATGACATAAATTTAACCCGTGATTTGTAATAGTAAGTAGAAAGTAATATATAGTAGTTTAACTATAGTGTGTCGTGCTAGCAATAAATTTTGTTAGTCAAACCTTTATTTTATTTTTGATTTTTTTCGAGGGAGTCCTTTAAATTATAGTCCTTTTTAGTCTTAATTATGTCACGACCCAAATTCATCGCAAATGACACCCACACTAACTCTCGTGTGGGAGAATCACCCAACACAATTACTCAATATTCATACTTAACAATTTGTAAACATTAAGTAAGCAATCCCATTATAAATCAATAAATTTAGATAAGTCTAATAATCAAACAGTGCAGAATATCTCAAATTATCTAAAATGCCCCCAGAAACTGAAAGTTATTATACCAAAACATCTACATATGAATATCTACGGGTACAACTCGAGAAACTAGAATAACTAAAGTATCTGTGTCTGAAACAAATAGACAAGAACATAGCCTATGAAGACTCATGGCTGCTCGGAAGATGAAGCTCACCCTTGAGTCAAAAATGATCGCTGACTATGACTGAGGTCTCGTCAAAGCCACTGAAATATGTTCTGCACTCAACAAAAGAAGAGCATACGTAGCATCAATACAAAACCACTATGTACTGATAGGGTCTTCGGCTAACTCAACTTAATAAATATGAATACATAATCAATAATTTATAAACAAGTACAACCATATAACACTTAGCATTATACTTTCACCTAGTCCCTTCTAGAAAATTACCAAGTAAATCAGACAAGTGTATGACAGTTACAAAAAATTCATTAAGTCAAACCATGACTAATAACAGTTCACTCAACCTTGCTACAATTATTTTTTTACTCGACCATAACAAATGATTACACAATTCAAGTAAGTTACTACCAGCCAAACTGACTTTAAAACTTACAAAGCCACACAAAACCAAAACGAGCACCCAGACCCAAACCAGTGGTCCCACAAGACCAAAATCCCCATTCTGGAACCAATGGAACTGTCAAAATTCGATTCTGAGTGCGTTTACAAAAAAATTGACTGAAGTCAAAGATTTTCCAACTTTAAGTTCTAAAACAGGGAAATAGTCATAACAACCTAATGAACTGCTCCGGCACCAAACCGTCAATCCCGATAAGTCCTAAATGACTTGTAACCGCTGAGGGAAAGCTCGAAATGCAGAAAAAGCATGAAAAATAGAAAATGACCTGGAGGGTAATTACAACATCCACTACTAAAAGAACTTTCGTCCGTGAAAGTTTGAGTAAGGACAGTACCTGAAGACTCAAAAAGGCGAGGATAACGGGTCCACATGTCGGTCTCGACCTCCCAAATAGCCTCCTCGATAGGACGATGCCACCACTGAACCTTAACTGACGGAATCTCCTTGGACCTCAACTTCCTAACCTGCCTGTCCAAAATAGCAACAGGCTCCTCCTCAAAGGCTAAGGACTCATCCAACTGAACCGACTCCCACTGAAGTACATGAGACTCATCCGGAATGTACCGCCGCAACATAGAAACATGGAATACCGGATGAACACTAGAAAGAGCAGGAGGCATGGCCAACTCATAAGCAATCTCTCCAATACAACAAAAGATCTCAAATGGACCAATGAACCTCGGAAGCCCTTCCTCTCAAATCGCATCACGCCTTTCATGGGTGATACCCGAAGGAACACACTGTCACCAACCATAAACTCGAGATCTCGAACTCTTCGGTGAGCATAACTCTTCTTCCTACTCTGGGCAGTATGAATCCTCTCCTGAATAACTCGAACTCTATCCATAGAATCACGAAGCAAATCAGTACCCTACGGCCTAACCTCGAAAACATCAAACCAACCCACCGAAGATCTGCACCGCCTACCATACAAAGCCTCGAACGGAGCCATCTGGATGCTGGAATGGTAACTATTATTATATGCAAACTCTGCCAAGGCCAAACACTGGTCCCACTGATCCCCAAAATCAATCACGCAGGCTCACAACATATCCTCCAGAACCTGAATGGTACGCTCTGACTGGCTGTCTATCTGCGGATGGAAGGCAGTGCTAAGCTCAACTCTAATACCCAACTCTCTCTAAATAGACTGCCAAAAGTGCAAAGTGAACTGAGTACCTCGGTCTGAAATGATAGAAACTGGCACCCCATGCAAACGGACAATATCTCAAATATAGATCTAGGCCAACATCTCAGAACTGTAAGAAGTCTGAACTGGCAGAATGTGGGCAGACTTTGTGAAGCTATCCACGATAACCCAAATAGCATCAAATCTCCGCAAGGTACGTGGCAATCCAACTACAAAATCCATGGATATATGCTCCCATTTCCACTCCAGAATGGTTAGTCTCTGTGATAAACCACCTGGCCTCTAGTGCTCAAACTTTACCTGCTGATAGTTCAAGCCCCTGGATACGAAAGCCAAAATATCCCTCTTTATCCCACACCACCAATAGTGCTTCTCAAGTCACGATACATCTTAGCTGCTCCGAGATGAATGGAATATCTAGAACAGTGGGCCTCCTCCAATATCAATCTGACCAAGTCACCAACTCTAGGAACGCAAATACGACCCTCTATCCTCAGAACACCCTCTGAATCTAAAGTCTCCTTCCTAGCTCACCACTCGACACCTTGTCACGAATGATCCTCAATCTTGCATCATCAAACTGCTGTGCTCGAATCTTCTCCAACAAGGAAGACCTAGCCTCAACACAAGCAAGAATACGGCCCGGCTCAGAAATGTCAAGTTGAACCAATCTATTAGCCAAGGACTTGATGTCCCAAGCTAATGGTCGCTCCTCCATAGCTAAGAAAGACAAGCTACCCATACTCACCGCCTTCCAGCTCAAGGCATTCGCTACCACGTTTGCCTTGCCCGGATGATAGAGAATAAAAATGTCATAGTCCTTCAGTAGCTCCAACCACCTATGCTGACTCAAATTTAGATCCTTCTAGCTAAAAATGTACTGAAGACTACAATGGTCAGTAAAGATCTCACAATGCATGCCATAAAGATAATGCCTCCACATCTTCAACGCGAAGACTACCGCTGCTAACTCCAAGTCATGTGTGGGGTAGTTCCTCTCGTGAACTTTCAACTATCTGGAGGCATATGCAATAACCCGACCCTGCTTCATCAACACACAATGCAAACCAATACCTGATGCATCACAATATACGGTGAAACCCTGACCCTCGACCGGAAGAGTAAGAATTGGAGTTGAAGGCAATAAGGCCTTGAGCTTCAGAAAGCTCGCCTCACACTCATCTGACCACTAGAATAGAACATTCTTCTGAGTCAATCTAGTCAAAGAAGCTGCTATTGAAGAAAATCCCTCCATAAACCATCTGTAATAACCTGCTAACCCGACAAAACTGCGAACCTCGGCAGGAAAAGTAGGCCTAGCCCAATCACGAACTGCTGCAATCTTCGCCGGATCTACCATAATCCCATCCTTGGACACCACGTGCCCCAAGATATCTGATGGTCTCTCAGGGCCTGAAGTACCAATCTCAGATGCTGCTCATGCTTCTCTCTACTCCTCGAATAAATCAGAATGTCATAGATGAACACAATCACGAATGAATCCAAGTAGGCACTGAACACACGGTTCATCAACTCCATAAATGCAGCTCGGGCATTAGTCAACCCAAAAGACATGACTAGGAACACATAATGATAGTATCGAGTCCTAAATGCAGTCTTAGGGATGTCCTCAGCCCTAATGCTCAACTGGTGATAACCGAACCTCAAATCTATCTTAGAAAACACGGCTGCACACTATAGCTGGTCGAACAAGTCATTAATACGCGACATCAGATATCTGTTCTTAACTGTCACCTTATTCAACTGCCTATAGTTGATACACATACGCATAGACCTGTCCTTCTTCTTTGTAAACAGAATTGGAGCACCCCACGGAGACACACTAGGTCGGATAAACCCTCTACTCAACAGATCTTGGAGCTGATCCTTAAGCTCCCTCAACTCAGCATGTGCCATCCGGTATGGAAAAATAGAAATGGGCATGATGCCCGGCTCAACATCGATACCAAAATCAATGTCACGATCAGGAGGATGACCAGGAAGATCAGAGGGAAACATATCTGAATACTCGTAAACCACATGAACAGACTCAAGAGGAGATGTGGTGGCACCAGTATCACAGATGTAGGAAAGATAGGCTAAGCACCCCTTCCCAACCAACCGTTGGGCGCTCAGAAATGAAATAACTCCCCTTGGCATGTGGCCATCGGCCCCCTTCCATATTATAGGAGAGATACCAAGCATCTGAAGAATAATAGTCTTGGCCAAGCAATCAAAGACCGCATGATAAGGGGATAGCTAATCCATGCCCAAGATCACATCAAAATCGACCATATCAAGGACAACCAAGTCTACCCACGTGCCATACCCCAAGATAGTCACCACACAAGCCTGTTACACCTGAACCACTACTAAAGAATCACCTATGGGAGTAGATACACGTATAGGCACATGCAAGGACTCACAAGCAGACCCCAGATGAGTAGCATAATAAGCAGATACATACGAGAATGTAGACCCTGGATCAAACAAAATAGAAGCAAGATGATGGCAAACAGAGATCGTACCTGTGATCACAGCATCTGAAGCCTCGGCCTCTGTCCGGCTCGGAACTGCATACATGTGGCCCCGACCTCCATGACCACCTGACCTACCGGACTGAGGACCACCTCTAGAACCCTAGGAGCCACCCCTACTACCCTGTGAACTGCCTTTAGCTGGAGGTGCTGGAGCCTTGGGGGCCTGAACAAATTGATCTTGTCGCCTAGGATGCTGTACCGACGGCACTCTCTAGCAAAGTGGCCTATCTCGCCACACTCATAACAACCCTGACCATATGTAATCCACTGTGAAGACCCAGCCAAATTAGAATGACCACCACGACCTGTGGACCCTGGATGACCACCTCGTGGAGCATGAACAATACTCTGGCTACTCTGACCCTCAGTAGTCATTAAATCTGCCTGAACAGGCTGGCTCGACTGAAAATGCTGCCGGTGCTGACCTCTACCATAGTATTCCCTACCAGGGCTCTGTGAACCGCTGAAACTACCTTGATAGCAGGGCCTTTTATCACTGCCCCCTTGGTCCTTATGAACTATACCCTCAATAGTACGGGCATGATCAACTACCTCCAGAAAGGACTGACCTGATGCTACCATACCCTTCGTAGCTAAGAAAAGATGCAGAGTCAAACCTCGAACAAATTGGCATACTCTCTCGTGCTCGGTGGGCAGGATCATAGTGGCGTGACTAGATAGCTGGTGGAAAAAAACCTCATACTCAGACACTATCATGGAGCCCTGCTCCAACCCAGTAAACTGATCCATCAGATGCTCCCTCATGCTACATGGTACATACTTCTCCAGAAAGGCTGCAGAGAACTGATACCAAGTAAGCGGAGGTGACTCGGCTGGTCTACTAGCAATATATGACCTCTACCACTATTTTGCTAGACCATCCAGTTGAAATGCAGTGTAATCTGCTCTGTGAGACTCGACTAACCCCAAATTATGTAACCTCTCCTGGAAGCTAGTCAGAAACTTGTGTGCATCCTCCCTAGCAGCACCTAAAAACCTTGGAGGACCCAATCTCAAGAACCTACCCATCATCTTCTGCTCCTCAGAAGACATAACTGGCATGGATGGAAGAGGGGGAGAAACTGTAGGGACCGGTAGTACCTCCAATTTGGGAGTCGCAGCAGCAGGCTGCGCTCCTGAACCCTATGCTACCGCGTAAGCTGAAGTCTGAGCCTCACCTCGAACCTGGGAGCCAATTGGAGTGCTCGGTAAAGCGGCTGGTGGAGTCATACCCTCAAGAAACCCCAACAATCGAACCAAGGTGTCCTGCAACACTGGAGTAGCCATAAAATTGGCCATACTAGGCTGGCCTTACATGCTTCGGCTTATACTGAACCTCATCTGCTCTAACCTCTGGATCTGGTGATGGTACTCTAGCCCAGGCCCGAGCTGGTGCCACAGCCCGTGCCCTACCTTGACCTCAGGGCCGATCTCTACCCCATCCCCTAGATGGGGCTCTAACTATAGGCGTAGGGGTCTCGTCCTCACCCGCTGCAGATCTTGTCCGAACCATCTGAGAAGGAGTGAAATAAATATACTTAGAAGTTGGTCAACTTAAGTAAGCACGATAAGGAACCAAACAAAACAATGATTTTCCTAAGGAATGCCCTATAGCCCCTCGCAGATAGGATACAGACGTCATCGTACCTTATCCATGAGGCTCTACTAGACACTTTCTCTTGTACTGGCGAGACTGGTGAACCTAAAGCTCTGATACCACTCTATCACGACCCGAAATCAGGCCATGATGGCGTCTACATACCCCCCCCAGTAGACAAGCCTAACACAACATGCGAAAAGAAATAAATAATAATTTAACTAAAGAAAAGTGGAAGATATAAACAAGGGATAGGGCCAAAAGCATATATACATACCAGCGTACAAAATATACAAAAGATGACCCTAAAGTGGCCGAAAGACAATATGACCTGAACACCAACCCGGACCTGGTGTCACTAGTACAAGAGCGTCTAAGCAAGGAGTAGCTATACAACAACCTCTGTCTATCCAAAATACAAAATATAGACAGGATGTACAAGATGGAAAGCAAGTAAAGTGTCCAAAAGCGTTGGGAGCTCACAGCGATCCAAACAGCAACGGGCCTCGAACGACAGAAGATCAGCGAGGGTGGCTCATACTAGGTGCTGCATCATAAAAAGAGATGCAAAGTGTAGTATGAGTACCAAAAACAATGGGTACTCAGTAGGCATCATAGGCCGACCGAGCATAGAAAGATAATATATAAATATCAATTATAGGAAAGCAACTAACTATATAGGGATCCACCTAAATCTAGTTATAAACCGAAAGACAAGCCGATAAATCAAAAGATAAAGGAAAACAAAAACAAGCCATACCAGAGTCAATCCACGTGCCAAGGCAATTGCAATGCTATGCACGATGATGCATATACGTATGCAATATAATATAAACCCAAAATACCACATCGGGCGCCCAGAATACCTCATCGGACTGTGCATATATATGAAATGATAAAAATACCCAGAATAACGCATCGGGGGTCCGAAATACCGCATCAGACTAATATATATATAAATAAGAGTAAAATACCCGGAATAACGCATCAGGGTATGAAATACCGCATCAGACTATGAATTTATATACAAAAAATAATAGTTCCTCTTTCCCTCTCAAAAACCAAGGTGATACTCAAAATAGCTCGATTTAGTCCAAAATCCATCACAATAGTAGAAAAACCTCTTTTCAAACCCAAAAGCCTTTGAAAAACCATTTACATACCGTAACAATGATATGCCATGCGATATGAGTATGAATGGTCACAAGCAGAGGAATAATCACACCATCAAATCAAACAGGGCAAAGTACCCTTCAAACCAAGGGAAACTGACCTGGAATCCGTCCAAATCCTAGCCATAGCCTCGGGTCCACAATTACATATAATTATAAAAATAAAGTGGTAGAGTGGGAAAATAAAAGCGGAAAATGACGGGCAAGATCTATTCTACCTCTAAAGCCTCGTTAAAGCATGCTAAGGATCTTAGACTAGTCACACAGAGGAAACAAGCTCCTAGGCTAAGGATAACATACAATCCTAGACTAAAAACTCGAAATGGCCAATTAACATGATAAACAGGATTAAAGCCTAAAGTCTATCTAAAATCCAACCTAGCATTCCAGTAACATATAAACATATATAACCTAACTAACTCAGTCTATAAAGTAAACTGTAACCTACCTCGGGGATGAACTGCAAGTACGAACCGTCACTCGTGTGCCTTCTTCTTTTGAATGGCCTCATAAAGATGCCACGCTATCAAGAACATAACCCAGGTGTCAAGACGAGAAAAATGACACCCATATTGATATACGAAAAATCGGGTTGGAAAAATGACCCTCGGGCCCGCGCGATGAAATAGAAAACAAAATTTACAATTGTGTTTGTGGTGTGTTAAGGAACCCGTACCCAAAATTTGGGCGCGAACGGAGTTCGATTCAAGGCCCAAAACAGCCCCGAAGTGATACTAATTCCCTGGATTAAGACAAAAAAGTTCAAAATTTAAAAATGAAAACCAACCTCAATAAAGAGGACACACTACGGGGCTGAGTTGCACAATTTTTGGAGCATGCAGTCCCCAACAATCAGATTCCACAAGAATTCTCCAACTCTAAGGATTTAGCAATAAGGGAATTTAGCAGGAGAATTATGGGAATTTACATGGAACGAGAAGAGGGGTGAGGAGGGAACTTACCGAATGAAGAGTGATGAAGCAAAGAAGCTGGGAAAAGGAGTTTTGGAGCTTAACAATGGAGTTCTTTAGTTTTGTGGAGAAGAAAACAAAGTTGGGACTTAATATAACTGCCAGGGGTCCTTCATTGCGATCGCGACAAGACCCCTATGTTCGCGGAGAAGAGTCGGCCCAACCATCGCGATCGCGATGGCCCGACCACGTTTGCGAAGAAGAAGCCAAGCTGGGTCCCAGCCGTCTACATTGTGAACGCGATGGACCCGTTTCAAATGCAATTGTCAGGAAACCAGACCATCGCGAACGCGATGAGATCTTCGCAATCGCGAAGAGCAATTGGGGTCTGCAACTTAGTGCAACAACCAGCAAATTCCAAGTCCAAAACTCTTTCGATAGACCCTTGGGATTTATCCAAAACAACGTGAACACAAACCAAGCATGCTACCCTATCATAAATGGCATTCCAAACTCAATAGAATCGATGAAACTCCCAACGGAGATTGTTTTAACAAAAAGTGGGCCCCATGCCTAAAACTAACTCGAAACTCAAAACCCAAAAATGAGCCTGGAAGCCTCGAGACCCGAACCAAAGGACCCCCTAGCCGAACATTGATATTTTGGAGCTAACGGAACTGACAAAATTCCCATTCGAGGTTGTGTTCCCCGAATGTTGACCAAAGTTAACCCTACCAGCCAAACTGACTTCAAAATACACAAAGCCACACAAAACCAAACCAAAATCACCCAAACCCAAACTAATGGTCCCACCAGACCAAAATCTCTAACTTGGAGCCAAAGGAACTGTCGGAATTCAATTCTGAGTGCATTTACCAAGAAAGTTGACCAAAGTTAAAGATTTTCCAACTTTAAGTTTTAAAACAGGGAAATGGTCATAACGACCTAACAAACGGCTCGGGCTCCAAACCGTCAGTCCCAACAAGTCATAAATGACCTATAGTGTAACACCCCAGAAACGTATCCAACTTTTAAACTCAGACTTGCAGAAAATTTTGGACTTCCAGGGACCACGGGTCAAGTCCACGAGTCGTGGGAGTGACTTGTGATCCCAGTCCTGCAGACCGACCTCAATACTGACAACCACGAGTCACTTTCACAACTCGTATAAGTTTC
Source organism: Jaltomata sinuosa (assembly GCA_003996215.1). NCBI lineage: Eukaryota > Viridiplantae > Streptophyta > Magnoliopsida > Solanales > Solanaceae > Jaltomata > Jaltomata sinuosa. The sequence goes on along the minus strand of QJPP01001688.1, from coordinate 394,973 downwards.
TATGGGTCATACTGTTAACTCGTGGAAGTTAATCAGAGGTCAGTCAATTTACCTGACTTCCACGACTAGGTCTTATGACTTATGAAATCTTCCACGAGTCGTCCTGTTGAATCGTAGAAAACCTTCTGCAGGTTGAAATCATGAGCAGTTTCCACGATAGGAGTCCATGAGTCGTGGAAAGGTCTACGAGTCATAGACTCCACTCGTGGTCACTGAGGTTGACTATTTTTTAGCTTTCTTCTAATTAAATCTCAGGGGCTTTTTGGTTATTTACCACCCTTTTAACTACTAAGTGAAGTCGTGTTGACTACTTTTAGAAGGGTTTTCACCCATATTATCCTAAGTCTCTTCTAAGCTCCTCATTCACCTCCCAAAAAGGAAAAGCTTCTCTCAAGCTTCAATTCTCCAAGCTCCAAGTCAAGTCTCCTAATCTTTTCCAAATGAAGTGGGTAATCTTCCACCAAGGTATGTGGGTATTTAACAATGGGTTCCTTTCACCCTTGTGCCCAAAATCCCCAATTCTTATGTTGAATTATGAACTTATGAAATTAGGGTTTTGATCTAAAATTTAGGGAAAGTTTATGAAATCAGCTTCTATATTTAAATTCATGGTTTATTAATGGTTATTCATGATTTGATTATGATCCCTTCATTGGTTTTAAAGACCCAAGCATGAAAGTTGATTTCTAGCATGAAACTATGAATTTGCATATTTTCAAGAGAAAGTTGGCATGATTAGATATCATGGCCTCTATGTATTTACGAAATTGCATGCCTAATTCTTCAAGTATGAATTTAGAAAGAAAAGCATGTTTTGAATTATGGCTATGCTAAGTTTTATGAACTATGTTATGAAAGTTGCATGATACCTGATGTGTTTTCATGCTTTATGAACTAGATTTGGCATGAGAGTATGCCCTTACAAAATTATGAGCTATATGTGCATGTTTTAGGAGTAGTATTCAACACCGAGTTGGACGGGGTGAGAGTACCCTTAGTTCCAGAAACTATGTTACCAGCGTAGGTATGACTATGATATGATATGTGCCTTCAAGGCTTATGAGAGTGGATCCACATCTTTATGTATGGTGTCCTTGCCTTAGCGGGGCATAGGACAGCGTTGCCAACTAGGGTTATATAGTTGGGTATGGTGACTTGTTCTCCGGCAAGGTCAAAGTCAGCTTTTCTAACTAGGGTTATATAGTTAGATTTCATGTAGCTTACATGGTCTCATGTCGGTTATAAGAAACTCCCGTATGTATGTTCTTTTTTCATGTTTTCTAAGACTTATGGACTTTTTTATGAACTATGACTTTTGAAGTTCGCTTTGGCCTTACGACTTAGCTTTTCATTACAATTTTTTCTCTTGATACTTCATTATGCATGGATCATGTTTAAGTATGTTTTAAAGTATGTTTTATCATACTTATGCATTGCTCATATACTTAGTACATTCCATAGTACTAACGCATATTGTGCTTCATCTTTTGATGATGCAGATTCAGGTGTCCCTTCACCGATTCATGGCTAGAGTTCTCGGCCACTCTCAGTCAGCTTGGTGAGTCCTCATAGTTCGAGGAATAGACTCTACTTTAGCTTTATGTTCCCATTTCTTTGAGATATGTCGAGTTAGTTAGGGTATTGTCCCATCAACTCATTATGCTAGTTTTAGAAGCTTTCAGACATAGATGTATATGGGATGATCGTTGAGTTGTATTTCCTATTCGACTCTCTATTTATGATATGTATTCCTGTTTTGGATTTCCTTATGATGTTTCCGCTATGATTTCCTTTACGTTGCTTGAGAATGCTATGACGAAGAGTTAGCTTGGGATCCTTGTGGTCCTGAGTCCCGTGTTACGTCTAGGGAGTAACCTCGGGGTGTGACAAACTTGGTATCAGAGCCTTAGGTTCAAGGGTCCTAGGATGTTTGAAAGCCGGATCAAGTAGAGTCTTTTTCATGTGTGTGAAGAGTGCCACACATATGAGAGGGAAGTTAGGAGATATCTTAGGAAAAACTTCACTTCTTCCATGATCACGTCGTGCGATAGAGCTTAACTTTAATTTCTCTCTAATCCTTATCTTATGTGTTTCAAACTATGCCTCCTCGATGTGCTATGCCTCCCCGAACCTCCCGAATGCTGCTGCTCAAGTTCCAATTCTTGATGTCAGGAATGATGAGTTCAGAAATGCCATCTAATTGCTAGCCCAGACTTTGGACACTCAGGCCAATTATCAGGCTCCTGCCCCCGTCTATCCTCAAGGTGGGGTAGCGTTTCGAGTTTGTGACTACATCTGTATGAACCCACAGAGTTTTGGGGTTCAAAAGTGAGTGAGGACCCGTTAAACTTTATTGATGAAGTGATGCAAGTGGTTGGGTTTGATTGTGTTGAGCTTGCATACTATCAACTCAAGGATGTAGCTCATATTTGGTTCACGTAATGGAAGGAGGCTAGGGTGAGGGATGCGATCCCCATGACTTGGGAGTGTTTTGAGAGGGCCTTTCTTGATAGGTTCTGTCCCCTTGAGTTGAGGCAAGCAAAAGTGGAGGAATTTATGAAATTGAGGTAGGATTCGATGTCGATGCAAGAGTATAGTTTGAAGTTCACTCAGTTGTCTAGATATGCTCCCTCTATGGTAGCAGACCCGCATGATCAAATGAGCAAATTTATCTATGATATTTCTGATATGGTGAAAAAGGAGTGTAGGTCCGCTTTGTTGTTGAGTGATATGAATATCTCTCGACTCATGACCCATGCCCATCAGATTGAGGGTGATAAACTTAAGGAGATGGCTAGGGAGAATGAGAAGGGTAGATCTGAGGGATTAGGTTTTGGTCATCACAGGTCCGGAGGTGGACATCGCTCTTCTTTGCAGAAGAATTCATCCGGTCCTGTTCACTCGTCTGCTAGTGATCCTACTCAGGCTCAGAAGCCTCATCATGATCAGGGTGGTAAAGGATCTGGTTCCTATTTCTAGTCTCAGGGTAGTGTTACAAAAGTACCTTCCTACCCAGCTTGTGTTAAGTGTGGGAAGAGTCATGTTGGTGAGTGTTTGGCCGATTCAGGTGGTTGCTTTATTTGTGGTTAGGTTGGACATCGCATCAGAGATTGCCCTTCAGCGAAGAAGGGGCAAGGAGGTGGTAGGACTCAGTCTACCCCAGCAGCTTTAGGTAGTAGACCAGCCCAACAGGGCACAACTTTTAGTTTTGGTAGTCAGCGCCAAAACCGTCTTTATTCTATGTCCTCCCATCAGGATCAAGAGAGTTCTCCAAATGTGGTTACCGGTATGTTGAAAGTTTTCTCTATTGATGTGTATGCCTTGTTGGATCCCGGTGCCTCCTTATCTTTTGTAACCCCTTATATGACTTGTAAGTTTGAGGTTCATCCTAAATTGCTTTTAGAACCCTTTCATATTTCTACCCCTGTTGGTGAGTCAATCCTAGCCAAAAGAGTTTATCGAAATTGCCCTATCTCAGTCCTTCATAGAGTCACTTCAGTGGATTTAGTAGAGTTGGAGATGGCTGATTTTGATATTATTCTTGGTATGTACTAGTTGTATGCATGTTATGCCTCAGTTGATTGCCACACTTGTGTGGTTAGTTTCAAGTTTCCTAATGAACCTATCCTAGTGCGGCAAGGTAATCCCACTTCCTCGAAGGGTCGTTTCATATCTTATCTTAAGGTTAGGAAGATGATTTCTAAAGGTTATGTCTATCATATAGTTTATGTTGTGGACACAGAGTCTGAGACCCTGACTATTCAGTCTATTCCTATTGTGAACAAATTCCCAGAAGTGTTTCCCGGTGATTTTCCCGGAGTCCCTCCCGAGCGGGAAATCGAACTTGGGATAGATCTCCTTCCGGATATGAATCCTATCTCTATTCTTCTCTATAGAATGGCCCTTGCGGAACTCAAGGAGTTGAAAGATTAGTTGAAGGACTTGCTTGATAAGGGTTTCATCAGGCCCAGTATCTCTCCTTGGGGTGCCCCAGTTTTGTTTGTTTGGAAGAAGGATGGTTCTCTTAGAATGTGTATTGATTACCGCCAATTGAACAAGGTCACAATCAAGAACAAGTATCCCATTCCGAAGATTGATGACTTGTTCAATCAACTTCAGGGTGCTAGTTTTTTCTCCAAAATCGACCTTAGATCCGGTTATCATCAGCTTCGAGTTTGGGAATGTGATATCCCTAAGACAGCCTTCAGGACTCGATATGGTCATTATGAACTTGTTGTGATATCTTTTGGTCTAACGAATGCTCCTGCAGCCTTTATGGATTTGATGAACTGTGTGTTCAAACAATATTTGGATATGTTTGTGATTGTTTTCATTGATGATATCCTCATTTACTCTCGGAGTGAGGAGGAGCATGTCAGATCACTTGAGGGTTGTTTTGCAAACTCTCAAGGATAGGCATTTGTTTGCTAAGTTTAGCAAGTGTTTGTTTTGAATGCAGTTTGTTGCTTTTCTGGGTCATATTGGGACTAAATATGGTATTCACGTTGATTCTCAAAAGATAGAGGCAGTAAAGAGCTGGACTAGACCTACTTCTCCGTCTGATATTAGGAGATTTTTAGGTTTAGCTGGCTATTACAGGAGGTTTGTGGAAGGTTTTTCTTCCATTGCTTCCCCTTTGACCCAATTGACTCAGAAGAAGGTGAAATTCCAGTGGTCCGACTTGGGTGAGAAGAACTTTCAGGAATTGAAGACTAGATTTACCACCACTCCAGTGTTAGCTCTGCCTGAGGGCTTAGATGATTTTGTTATGTATTGTGATGCTTTTAGGATTGGTTTGGGTTGTATTTTGATGCAGTGTGGTAAGGTGATTGCTTATGCTTCTAGACAATTTAAGACTCATGAGAAGAACTATCCTACTCATGATCTTGAGTTAGAAGCTGTGGTCTTTGCTTTGAAGATTTGGAGACATTACTTGTATGGTGTGCATGTGGATGTTTTCACCGATCATAAGAGTCTTCAATATCTGTTCACTCAAAAGGAATTGAATTTGCGACAAAGGAGGTGGCTTAAACTCCTTAAAGATTATGATATGAGTGTGCTTTACCATCCGGGTAAGGCCAATGTTATGGCGGATGCTTTGAGTAGTTTGTCCATGGGAAGTCTAACTTCTATTGAAGATGGAAAGAAAGAATTGGTTAAAGAAGTTCATAGGCTTGCTCGGTTGGGAGTTCGCCTTATGGACTCGACCGAAGGTGGTGTGATTGTTACCAATGGTGCTGAATCATCCTTGGTGCCTGAGGTGAAAGCCAAGCAATACCAAGATCCCGTTCTACTTTAGCTTAAGGGTGCAGTTCGTCAGCAAAGGGTTGAGGTTTTCTCCCAAAGGGGAGATGGTGTGCTTCGTTATCATGGTCGCTTGTGTGTGCCAAATGTTGACGTGTTGAGATAACAGATTTTGTCCAAGGCCCATAATTCTAGATACTCCATTCATCCGGGTGCTACTAAGATGTACCATGATCTATAAGAAGTCTTTTGGTGGAATGGTATGAAGAAGGACATAGCCGGGTTCGTGGGTAAGTGTCCCAACTGTCAACAGAGTAAGGTGGAACATCAAAGGCCATGTGGTATACTTCAAGATATTGACCTTCCCACTTGGAAATGGGAAGCAATCAATATGGACTTTATTACGAATTTGCCTCGTACTCGAAGGCAACATGATTCCATTTGGGTAATCATTGACCGGATGACCAAGTCATCCCATTTCTTGGATGTTAAGACTTCGGATAAAACGGATGATTATGCCAGACTCTACATTCGAGAGATAGTCTGATTGCATGGTGTTCCTTTGTCTATCATTTCTGATAGAGGTCCTCAGTTTACATCTCAGTTTTTGAAGTCGTTTCAGAAAGGTCTTAGTACTAAGGTGAAGCTTAGCACAACTTTTCATCCTCAGATAGATGGCCAGGCAGAGCTTACTATTCAGACTTTGGAGGATATGTTGAGAGCGTGTGTGATTGATTTCAAAGGTAATTAGGATGATCACTTGCCTCTTATCGAGTTTGCCTACAACAACAACTTTCACTCTAGCATCCAGATGGCTCTGTATGAGGCACTTTATGGACGGAGGTGTAGATCTCCTATTGGTTGGTTTGAGGTTGGTGAGGCAGTCTTGATTGGTCTAAATTCTATACATGAGACCACGGAGAAGGTTCAACTTATTCGGGAGAGGTTGAAGACCGCTCAGAGTCGATAAAAATCTTATGCAGATGTGAGAAGAAGGGAGTTGGAATTTGAAGTTGATGATTGGGTTTTCCTTAAGGTCTCACCCATGAAGGGTGTGATGAGGTTTGGCAAGAAAGGAAAGCTTAGTCCCCGTTTTGTAGGTCCTTATCGGATTTCGAGGAGAGTTGGTAGTGTTGCTTATGAGTTGGAGTTGCCAACGGAGTTGGAAGCGGTTCATCCAGTTTTCCATGTTTCCTTGTTGAAGAAGTGTGTTGGTGATCTAACATTGATTGTTCCTTTGGAAGTTGTGGGTGTGAAGGATAGTCTCACTTATGAGGAGGTCCCCGTGGAGATCCTTGATCATCAAATTTGGAGGTTGTGGAACAAAGAAGTCGCTTCGGTGAAAGTCCTTTGGAGGAATCAACTTGTTAAGGGTGCTACTTGGGAAGCAGAAGAGGCCATGAAGGCCAAATATCCTCATCTCTTTCCTTCCGGTTCAGTTCCAGCTTGACGTACTAGTTCCCTCCTTAGTATGTCCCTCTGATTCTATTCCATCAGTTCCTCTCATGATCCTAGCATGCATGCATGTTTTATGAAGTAAGTTTATCGTGTTTTCAAGTTAAGAAATTCGGTTCTAATGATTACCCCTTGATTTCTATGTTTTGATGTTGGTTGGGTTGTTTTCCCCTCAGTTTCCCTTTTTTAGTCTTCATTTGAGGATAAATGATCCCAAGGGGGAGATATTGTAACACCCAGGAAATGTATCCAGCTTTTAAACTCAAACTTGAAGAAAATTGTGGACTTTCAGGGATCACGGGTCAAGTCCATGAGTCATGGAAGGTTCCACGAGTCATGGGAGTGACTCTTTATCCCAGTCCTGCAGACCGACCTCAGTACTGACAACCATGAGTCACTTCCATGACTCGTAAAAGTTTCTACGGATCGTATTGTTGACTCGTGGAAGTTGATCAGAGGTCAGTCAATTTCTCTAACTTCTACGACTAGGTCCTACGACTTCCACGAGTCATCCTATTGAACAGTAGAAAACCTTCTGCAGTTTGAAATCTTGAGCAATTTCCATGATAGGAGTCTATGAGTCATGGAAAGGTCTACGAGTCGTAGACTCCACTCGTGGTCACTGAGGTTGACTGTTTTTCCAGCTTTCTTCTAATTAAATCCCAGGGTTTTTTTGGTCATTTTCCACCCTTTTAACTACTAAGTGAAGTCATTTTGACTACTTTTAGAAGGGTTTTCACCGATATTATCCTAAGTCTCTTCTAAGCTCCTCATTCACCTCCCAAAAAAGAAAAGCTTCTCTCAAGCTTCAAGTCTCCAAGCTCCAAGTCAAGTCTCCTAATCTTTTCTAAATCAAGTGGGTAATCTTCAATATTTAACAATGGGTTCCTTTCACCCTTGTGCCCAAAATCCCCAATTCTTATGTTGAATTATGAAATTATGAAATTAGGGTTTTGATCTAAAATTTGGGGAAAGTTGATGAAATCAGCTTCTATGTTTAAATTCATGGTTTCTTAATGGTTATTCATGATTTGATTATGATTCCTTCATTGGTTTTAAAGGACCAAGCATGAAAGTTGATTTCTAGCATGAAACTATGAATTTGCATGTTTTCAAGAGAATGTTGGCATGATTAGATATCATGGCCTCTATGTATTTATGAAATTGCATGCCTAATTCTTCAAGTATGAATTTAGAAAGAAAAGCATGTTTTGAATTATGTCTATGCTAAGCTTTATGAACAATGTTATGAAAGTTGCATGATACCCAATGTGTTTTTATGCTTTATGAACAAGATTTGGCATGAGAGTATGCCCTTACGAAATTACGAGCTATATGTGCATATTTTGGGAGTAGTATTTAGCACCGAGTTGGATGGAGTGAGAGTACCCTTAGTCCCAGAAACTACGTTACCAGCGTAGGTATGATTATGATATGATATGTGCCTTCAAGGCTTATGAGAGTGGATCCACGTCTTTATGAATGGTGTCCTTGCCTTAGAAGGGCATAGGACAGCTTTGCCAACTAGGGTTATATAGTTGGGTATGGTGACTTGTTCCCCGGCAAGGTTCAAAGTCAGCTTAGTTAACTAGAGTTATATAGTTAGTTTTCATGTAGCTCACATGATCTCATGTCAATTATAAGAAAATCCCATATGTATGTTCTTTTTTTATGTTTTCTAAGCCTTATGGACTCTTTTATGAACTATGACTTTTGAAGTTGGCTTTGGCTTCATGACTTAGCTTTTCATTACGATTTCTTCTCTTGATACTTCATTATGCATGGATCATGTTTTAGTATGTTTTAAACCATGTTTTATCATACTTATGCATTGCTCATATACTTAGTACATTCTATAGTACTAACGCATATTGCGCTGCATCCTTTAATGATGCAGATTCAGGTATCCCTTCACAGATTCGTGGCTAGAGATCCCCGCCACTCTCAGTCAGCTTGGTGAGTCCTCATAGTTTGAGGACTAGACTCTACTTTAGCTTTATGTTCCCGTTTCTTCAAGATATGTCGAGTTAGTTGGGGTATTATCCTATTAACTCATTATGCTAGTTTTAGAGGCTTTCAGACATATATGTATATGGTATGATCTTCGAGTTGTATTTTCTATTCGACTCTTTATTTATTATATGTCTTCCTATTTTGGATTTCCTTATGATTTTTCTGCTATGCTTTTCTTTACGTTTCTTGAGAACGCTATGACCAAGGGTTAGCTTGGGATCTTTGTGTTCCCGAGTCCCATGTTATGTCTAGGGGGTAACCTCGGGACGTGACATGTTACCGCTGAGGGAAATCTTGCAACGCAGAAAAAGCACGAAAAATGGAAATTAACCTGGAGGGTCATTACAACAATAATATCTAAAATAAAAAATGGCTAGATAAAGTATGCTAGCCACCCCCAACTAATACAGTGCAGTTCCCTCATTGCATCAAAAAAAGATAAGAGTTTGAGGGGGCTCCTTGAAGGGTGTATCACTTAGAACCAGAGCTTCTAGGCCTAGAAAGGACCCAATCTGCCTCGTCAGCATCATCCTCTACCTCAGATCCACATAGCTTCCTCAAAGTGCTCATCATCTTCGTGAGGAATTTGCTTTGCTTCCTATCATGGTCCCTTTGATTTTTCTATCACCTCTCTACCTTTTCCAACCTCTCCTTGATATGCTATTGTTGGCCCACCACACTAACTAGTGTAGGGCCACTAGGAGTAGTGAAGATGAAGCACCAGGTGCTGGTGTGGTGGAACTCTCTCGGACCCGAAGGTAGCCCCACTACAATCTGGAAAATCTGGGCATCCATGCCATAGACCTGGATAGAGATGGTGCAGAGTGTCGGGTGCCCAATTCTGAGTGGACCGATATCTATAGCAGCAGCGGCTGAATCAACTGCCTCACTTGATCCAGAGAATAGACCGAATAACGGTGAGTCCACGTCGATCTTTCTCTTCTTTAATGCTTTCTCGACTCCTCTCTTCTTCAATGGATGAATCTTCTTTTTCGGCTTTCTTTCATTTTTGCCATCCCTCTTTTCAACCCCGGGTTGGTAGCATAGGTATGTGATCAAAGAAGGAAAGAATAGACTTTTGCTACCTTCTAGCACCACCTGTTGAATTTCTTGCACAATGAGTTCCCCTACATTCACCGGGAGGCCTTCCATCATAGCACATATGACCACCTCCTTTTTAGGTGTCATATCAGATTCATTCTTTAAAGGCATGATTCGGGCACAAATGATAGAGAGCCAAGTGCGGGCTTCGAGGGTTATTTTGGAAGACTCAATCCTTGTGTTCAAAGCTATCCATTGGGGGACCTTGCCTTTATGTAAGTGTTGCACAAACCAATCGGTCCCCAATTATTTGGCCCGGTCTTTCATTGTGGCATTATCAACATTTGGGAGGCTATAGTATTCATTGATCAACTCTGGATCAAATTGCACCAACTTGCCCCGAACTATCACAACGAAGTCATTGGCGAAGTTCGTCTATACTGCGTTAGCATAAAACTCATGGACTATGGCAAAGTTTGCCTTGATAGGCTCGGCGGTGAAGCATAACAACCCACTTGTAATCAACTTTCCATGGAAGTCGACCCATTTCTCTTCCAATCTATCCAACACAATACCTCGATCCCTTATGATAGGTTTTGTCAAATGACGATATATAATTAGAAGCATTTGAGAGAGACAAAGGTGCCTTGGTCAAAATATTCCTCTTCGGCCACTTGGTTGGCCTTATTTTGTTCAACTTTATTCAATGTCGGAGCCATTTTCAAGCTTTAAGTACCTACACAAGGAACAAAATTGTCAAACAAAAATATAGGCCTGTAAAATAATGTGTTGGGACATGATTAGGCCAAAGAAATGAGGCAAAATGACCCCGAACAGAGCTGGGCAGATCTACTATTTTTGGGACTGCCACAACTGGTCATCGCGATCACGGGATTTTTCATCACGATTGCGAAGACCAAATTATTTTTTTCAAAAAATTTAACTCATGGCGATTGCGGGATGGGGCATCATGATTGCGGAGTTCAGAGAAGTTGTTCCCCACGATTGCAAGATTTGGCATCGCGATCACGAGGGTCATCTTCTTGCCCAGGAAAATTTTGTTCAAGCCTTTCATTGAACAGGTGCTTTGCATCCTTTTGTTCGTCCCTTTTCACACTCTCTTGGGGTCAATTTTTATCATAAAAAGCAGTAAACCAATAGCCCTTAACACCCTCATTCATCCTCGCTTATAAATTAGAACACAAACAACCGATTCACATCCTTTAGGACAACACATTTACACTACTTTGGGCTCTTGAAGCCATTAACTTATGCACAATTGGAGAAAAATCCAGGAAGATAATAGGTTATGGCGCACATACCTTTGAGGTTGAAGACACTACAGAATTGAATTGATGGAGGATTTGTTTCGTGCTTTAGGAGAGAAAACTAATCAAGTTGAAGGCCACTTCTTGTTTGTGAAAGGTTCTTTTGAATGTTTATTACCTAGAAACTGTTCATTGCCTCACGGTCACATGGCCTTATCACGTGATCATTGATGAACGCTCAAATTATGCTCTCCAATTAGGAGGCCACGACGATCGTGCAACAAAATAAAATTTATAAACCAAAGGATGTCGGGTTCATACCCAAGGGACTTGACGTAGCCAACTAGAGATTGTATAAGTTGATTTCAAGGCGAGAGTAATTGATCAAACTAAAACAAGTAAAAATTGGGGGGAATTGGGAATGTTGTCACTACAAACGCAATTCAATTAAAAGCAATAAAACTAAAGGCAGGTGTACCAAGATTGACTAGATGACTAGGGATGCATATCCGATGGGGCATTAGCTATAGGATGGGGTAATCATTAATTCACTTCTACTCTCACCTATTGACATGAATATCATTGGTCATAGGTGTGAAATGCTATCTCTCAATCAACATCCATATTTCCGATAATTTCGGTTAGAACATCATCGGTGTGATAAACAATCAACCAACATTAGGTTGGGGAAGTCATCCTATTTCTAGCTCAGACCCTTAAATGCAGATTCCTGTGATTAGAGCTATTTCTATCCTCTAATATAGATGGATTCCCAAGTACCCACTAGCAATTTCACATCCACAACTATGAAATTCTCTCCCGAGCAATCACATAGGTAAGTAATGTAAATTAATGTTTGCAACCACTAATTTTAGGATTAAAACTTGGTGAAATTATGAGACCTATGTCAAATAAGCAAATATAAAGGTGAATTAACAACACCCACACCCATTATCTAAGCACCCATCATCAATACACCCCTAGACAAGAGAATTTAGCCACTCATAGTAGGATAAGAAGAGATACCATCTGGGTAAGTCAAATTCCCATCCATTATAGCTGAATCTCAAGTTCTAGAATCAAACTAGGCATAAAAATTGTTAACCAAGAGATTTGTATTGAAAACCCTCTCTCAATGGAGGTGGAAAATTGTTTACAAAGCAAAACTATTCTCTAAGAATCAAGTCTGAAGTGTTGTCTATACAAATTGAGCCTAAAATGGCCTTTTATATGTTCCCAAGTCATCACATAAAATTAGGACAAGTTTGACCTTTTGGGAGGTGTACGGTGCGACATGGGGTTCGCACGTCACAATGTGTGCGCCGTACACCTACTTCAATTCGACCAGTGACTTCAACAGCATTAGTGAGCTTCGTGCGAAGGTGGTGCAAAAAGCACCATCGGATATGCGCGTCGCACAACGGCTGCACTCTTTTGCTGAATCTTCAGCAACTTTAGCAGCTTCATGTGGAGGAGGTGCAAACCGCACCTCAGCTTGTGTGTGTTGCACAACCACTGCATCTAGGTTCAGATTCTTAAGCTTTTCTCAACTCTTCACACTTAGCTCCTTCTTGCCTCTTTTTGGGTCCATATCCTTGTTCTTCATCTTCTATCAAAAGTACCTGCATAGATATCAATAAAGGCCATAAGAACCTCTAAATCGATTCAAAACATAGCAATAATTCATGGATATAGGCTCAATAAGTTGGTAGATTACCGACTTATCAAACCCCCAAACTTGAACTATTGCTTATCCTCAAGCAAGATACTCACAAGGCAAGGAATGAATTATGCTAAGGCACAAAAGACTACTCTACACTAAAAATTTAAGAAAAAGAAACAAACAAAAGACTCAAACAAAGGACTCAACTACTATTCTCATCTCAATTTGGACCACCAAAAACTCAAGGCAATTGGTAATTTCAAAACCTTTTTCAAAAGGACATCATTTCTCATTTAAAATCAAGGGAATTTGCTATTCAAAACAAGACATTTAAGCTTTTCAAGTCATTGGCATGGACCATCAAGGTTTGACTCGAGATTCGCCACGCAACTTGTCTCATTCATTCCCCTCAATTGAAATAAAGACTCTATGCTTCAATTCGAGTGCATGATGCCACTCACCACAAGAGAGAATCTCACTCACAATCATTCAATTCTCAAAACATGGGATCATAAGAGAACCAAGAAGACTCTCACTCTCTCAAGTAAGTTCAAGTGCATACGCGTCAAACCATATGCTTGCTCTTTATATAAATCGCCACTAATGTAGGGTAGCCAAGCTCAGAATCACCAAGAACTTGCGGGTTACAATGTTGGCTAGGGTTAAGGTGAGGATATCATTTGGTTCAAGTGACTACACCTCCCTAATGCTCTTTGTTTTCATTTTGAACACCGCTCATATTTTTCTATTTCAACTTCACCTCATTCCTCCCTCGCACAACCCAAGATTTCTCCTTTTTAACTCATGATCATTCACACCTTATATCACCTTCATTTGGTAGCACCAATTTTTTCTTTTCAATTTGCTCATTAGATTGATATTTTGGAGCAATTTTCAATTTGAAATTAAGGTGCTACCTTGCACTTGAAGTGCACTTCTTTTCTTCTCATCATTTAATCATATGCACCCCCAAACTTAGGCATTTGCCTATGTTGTCTTTTGTCCCCTACCCAAACTTAGGCTTTTAGCCTACATTTTATTTTCAAGCAATTAGAGAGGATGGGTGCCAAGATAGAGGTTCCAAAAAGGTCAAGGTGTTGACAAGGTGCCAAAGAACGGTCACAAGCTCAAATAGGTTCACTAGGATTTGATGTCATTAGGAAGTCATTTGGGTGAAGTGGCTTATCAAAAAGGGCCTAAAATCATCTTCTAAGCTCAGTTACACCTAGAATTTCGCCTTGAATCACATTCGGGGAAAATTCTAGACGACACTTATGCACAAGAATCAAGGTATAGCCTCACCACACAAGGCATCATGCCACAAGACTTCATTCATTAGTCCCATAATCAATTGGGGCAAATGACTTTTGACAAGCTATTCCGAGTTCATTACACACTCATTTGTGATTCAATCAAGCCAAAGAGAGAGTGTGCAAGTCATGACAAGAGAATGCTTTTCCTCAAAAATTCATTTTCCTTCTTCCTTTCATTTTCAATAATAAATTGCCATGATTTTTTTTGGTGGGCCCATTTCGAGACAAGCACTTATAGACTCAATTCTAAACTAAGACTTGGCAGTTTTCCTTAAGAAAGTTGCCTCTCAATCTATCATAGGGAAACACCAATCCGATTCGACACATAAAAACAAAAGAAAAGAAAAAGAAAATAATCAAACTTTCGCTCCTTGGAAAAGAACCATGGTATTAAGAAAACCCTCAGAGTTTATTTCTACACTACTATTAATAAGGCGATAATCGAATTTCGCGCTCATGATTTCATTCAATAACAAGCCTCGGCGTTGACATTTAGCGCATTTGCAAGGCACGGGTAGTGGAATAATAGGGCATGTAAGACCAACCCGGCACACACTCAATAAAATTCAAGCTCGGCGAGGGCACAATTAAGCTCAAAGTAAAAAATAAAACAAAAACATAATCTAAAGAAAAGAAAAACAATGGCATCACAATCATCATCTAAAATATGCCTGACAAGGGCCAAATAAAACTAAGCAAAAATGTCAACTAGGCCCAACAAGGGCAATAAATTGTCTCAAGCCCACTCACGAGCACCAAAAGCAAGTAGGTAAAGCCACCCCCTCCCCATAAATAAAGCATTTCCCTCAATGATCATAGTGCAATGGGAAAAAAGGTGGAACTCCCTGGAGGACTTAATCCTCATCATCATCATCCATCTCTTGATCGTCATGACCGGGCAGCTCCTTATCTGCATAGGAGGAAAATAAGCTACCCAAAGGACCAGGAATTTCCTGAGGTGGGGGTAATGTGGTCAAATCTTCATACTCTATCGGGTTTTTCCATTTTTCCTTGTCCATGTCTTTCTGAAGGGACTTGAGAGATTTCTCGCAAGCATCCACTCATTTACTCATATTTAGAGTGCTTTCCACAACTTCTTTCATGGCTACTTTGACTGCCCTATTAATTAAACCCGGTAGATCATTTGATAGATCTTGCAACTACCTCTCGTGATTGTATGACTTGTTAACCATGTCTTGGAGGCTGAGTGGCTCCCTAGGTGCAGTGGCTATGGGTGTGTGTCCTTCTAAGGTAGAATGAGAAGGAGGAGGAGAGGTATGCATTTCCACATCTGAATCATCATCTTCGGCTTCCACCGATGATTCCACTCTAGGACTTTTAAATCGGGGAGCATCCCGGTCATTTTTCTTGTCAAGATCCAACACACCAACAACAGAAGTAGGGGTGTCACAATCAAAGAAGGAAACACCGACTTGTACACATAGCTTGCTGATCAACACCGGGAAGGGAAAGGCATCACTACTCCTTCGAGATTTCCTCTTTATCACTAAGGGTATGACCTCTCCCACATTGCTATGATCTCCTACCATAATTGTATCTATCCACATGGCTCCATCGTGTGTGATCTTTTGGTCGTTCTGAGAAGGTATAAGACGGGAGCGCACAAAGTCATACCACAACGAGCCTCAAAGTACAAAGTTAGGCAGGGAATATCGCCTCCCATAGTAGCCCAGGAAGGAGAATCAGGAGCAATGATGGGGGCAGCCCATTCGAGAGGTTTGCACCTGAGAAGTAACTTCTCCATGAGGACAGGTGCTGACTCGATTGGATTGCTCCAGGCATTAATTGCAACTGGAGTGATCTTAACCTCTTTTCCCCGAACCATAACTGAGTCCAATGCGGGGAATTTCTCACAACCCCCTTTATAGCCCTGAGCATCTTGCGTGGCCTGATATGAGGTTAAGAATTCCAGGACCAACTCCTTATAATAGGTCCTAGGCACTTCCTAAAATGGGTGCCACTGGCGGTTAGCAAACTGAGTGGGGATGTTGGGAAGATTATCGCCCACCGCATTCAGATTGAAGCTCTGCTCCTCATTGAAGAACAATCCCTGTCACGTTCGTAGATCACTTTCATGCCCTCCATTCCAAACCGAACCCTCTCCTCCTCTGTGACTTGGCCACGGGAGTATGAGAATTTCTTCTTCCCCTTTGAAGTTGGCTTGAAGGAGGAGGGAGCGGTTGGCTTGCATGAGCTCCTCTCCGCGTTACCCCTATTAGAAGACATGTTCTGAAACCAGATATTGTGAGCCAAGAGACAAAAACACAACCTAAAAAGAAGTTAACAACTACAAATGATGGAATGCAATGGATTAGAAAAACAAAGTAGGTAGTTGTTGTCTTTTACGGACCACATGCGAAATGCACCAGGAGGAGTGCGCGTCGCATGTGCTGTCGCATAAGCCCAAATAACCTTCAAGGATTTTTTCAACTAAGGTGCGATGCTGGTGTGATTCGCACCACTAGAAGTGCATGTAGCACTACGCGTCATACCTCAGACCAGTGACCTGCTCCTTCTTTTCAACTTGGTACGATGCCTTGTGCGCCCCGCACATCAAGATATGTGCATCGTATGCGAAATGCACAATGGCACAAATGGAATTTCTAGTTCTTTGTGTTCTTGTGAGTTACGTATATGATTCATAGAGCAATATGTGCTTTGGAACTTTGCACCACACAACAACCAAATCACATTAAACAAAAGGGGAAAAGGGATTACGACCTAAACTTCTGGGTACTTAGACTTCCCCGAATTTCCATTGACACAAAAAACAAGCAAGAAAGGACTCAACGACTTCCCTTAAGATAGACGTTACCCCATCTATTATCGGGAACATCATGCCCTTCTTGAAACAATGGGCACCAATAAGCCTGGCGATAATCACCCTTTTATTCACAGAATATACACCCCAAATAGGTTTTCAACAAGGATCATGGGCATACAATCAGCAACATTCAACCTCAATAATCAGCTATCAATCAAAACCTCATGACAAATGACGATTTGCCCTTAAGAACGACGTCACCTAATCTATCATCGAGCCAAATCAAGCACTAGTCACAAGTGGGTTACTCAGACTTCACCCCAACATAGATTTTAAGGCTAAACATTACTACCAATCAACATGCATATTCAAGTTACAATCTACCAAGTTGACACTAAGACATATCATCACTTCAACTCAAATTTGGGGACCCAAAATTTTTGGATCCCACCCAAAATCAACATGGCGATTCTACTAAGCATGCTTCACAATATGAGTTCCCAACTATCATAAAAACAACTATTTAATGTCAGAGAACTTACCACAAGTGAATATTATAAAGGGAAGAGTGAAAATCAAAGCTTTTTGAACTCCCACAATGGTGACCTACAAGACCATTCCGAAGAATGACGGCAGCGACAATGGAGGCATAGCGGAGAAGATTGGGTAAGAGGAGACGAAGGTTTTGGGAGAGTTTGAGGGTTTAGAGAGAATTTTGAGAGGGAGTTTTGGGAGTTGTGGAGAAAGATGGTGGAAAAAGAAGAGAAGAGGTGATTTTAAAAGAAAATGAAAAAGAAAAGTCAGTCGGGTCAACTCTAGGTCGGGTTGGTCAATGGGTTAGGTCAATTAAAATTCAAATTTACCTTTTGTGCGCCACGACATGCGATTCGCACCAGGCAAGGTGCGGGCCGCATGGCGTATCGCACATGCCCCTTGTTTCAACCCTGGGTTTGCCCAGGCATCTGTTTCATCGTGCGATGGAGGTGCAACACACACTTGGGCTCGTGCAGTCCATACAGCCCGGCGCACATCACCTCCTATTTTTTAGATTTCCTTCAGGTCTGCTGGTGTGGCATGCGATAGGTTGTGTGACACACACAATTGCTTATGCGGTCCGCACAGTCCACCACATGGCCCCTTTTCCATTGCTTTCCTTTGTTCATTTTTTCCATCCATGCATTCCCTACAAAAAACACCAAAAACAACAAAAGATAACCAAAAACAAATAAAGAAACTTGGGTTGCCTCGCAAGCAGCGCTTGATTTAACGTCGCAGCATGACAATACTACCTCAATCCTCATTTATCTTAGGGTTGGCGATGGTGTCGCTAGGCAACGTCCCTTTCATCCTCGGGTTCATTTGGCTTGAGAGATGGTTCATTTGGGCCTCAAGATGCTTGATCGAGGCACTGTGGGAGCTCACCATTTGGTGAAGTGTTGAGACCTCACTCTTTAGCTTGCTCACTCCCTTATTTGTGGTGTCTACCTTCTTAAGAACCAAGAACAGCATGTCCTCTAACTTAGATTGGCCGGGGTTGCTAGTGCCCAGTTGGTAGAGAGAATCAGATTTGTTTGGGGGGATGTTAGGATTAGAAATCCAGTAATTGAAGCGATCACCATCCTTGTCTCTGTCATGCCAATTTCCATCCCTCTCTTTGTCTCTAATCCAACCTTGATTCTCCTCCCGTGGGCAATAATACCCGAGGCAAGAACCCGCCGACATAAAAAATAGCTTTCCATCAACCCCATTCATTAGCTCATCAACACTAGCTTTGATTTATGGTGTACTCACTGCATTCACTGACTTAGCACTGCCAGCTCCCATCACATGTTTGGCCATCAAGTCAATTTGCATCATCATTTGGCTATTGTCTCATCTCGCTCTTCCTCCTTTTTGCTCATTTTATTAACCAAGATGGATGAGGGTCCTCCCGAAGATGACACGTACGCTTCTCTTGTATGCAAGGCTTGATTTGTCTTTGTCATTCACTCTAACAAAGTTGAGGCTATGGGAAACTCCAAGTCCATGAAGGTACCACCTCCAAGATTGTCAGCCACTGATTTGTTCATAGAGTTCAATGACTGATAGAAGCTTTGTAGTAGCACATTGTTTGACAACTCATGATTTGGACACAAGAGAAGCTTCTTTTTGAATCTTAGCCAAACTTCATGAAGAGACTCGTCCGGAAGCTGCCTAAAGTTGGTAATCTCATCTCTTAGCTTCATCATTCGATATGGAGGAAAGAATCTCAAGGTAAATGCCTTAACCAACTCGGCCCAAGATGTGATAGAGTCATTCAGCATTTCTTCCAACCACGCTATGACTTCCCCCATCAAGGAAAAAGGGAATAGGCACAATCAGATGGACTCTTGGGAGATATGTTGGAAGATGAATGGTTGGAAAATCTCTACAAAATTCCAAATATGCCGATTGGCATCTTTATGTGTTGCTCTACCAAATAGACCTTTCATTTGGATTAAGTGGAGCATGGTGCTAGTCACATGAAAAATAACATTTCCCACCGTGGGGGGTAGGCGGATTGCACCTACACCCCCTTGCATCATAGGCTCAGCCTCGTTGACTTTCATAAAATCGTCAACATTCTCGTTGTCGTTGGCTTCGTTCATAGGCTAGCATGCTTAATCACAACATAAACAACAAACAAAATTAAAAGAAACAAGTACTCTCAAGGTGATAACAACAATCAAAAATAGCTAACACTCAAGTCCCCAGCAACGACGCCATTTTTGATGAACGCTCAAATCGTGCTCTCCAATTAGGAGGCCACGATGATCGTGCAGCAAACCAAAATTTATAAACCCAATGGATGTTAGGGTCATACCCAAGGGACTTGACGTATCCAACTAGAGATTGTATGAGTTGATTTCAAGGCGAGAGTAATTACTTAAACCAAAACAAGTAAAAATTGGGGGGAATTGGGAATGTTGTCACTTCAAACTCAATTCAATTAAAAGCACTAAAACTAAAGGCGGGTGCACCAAGATTGACTAGATGACTAGGGATGCATATCCGATAAGGCATTAGCTATAGGATGGAATTCACTTCTACTCTCACCTATTGACATGAATAGCGTTGGTCATAGGTGTGAAATGCTATCTCTTGATCAACATCCACATTTCTGATGATTTTGGTTAGAACATCATCGGTGTGATAAATAATCAACCAACATTAGCTTGGGGAGGTCTTCCTATTTCTAGATCGGACCCTTAAATGGGAGATTCCTACGAATAGAGTTATTTCTAGCCTCCAATCTAGATGGATTCCCAAGTACCCAGTAGCAATTTCAGATCCACAACTATGAAATTCTCTCCCAAGCAATCACATAGGTAAGTAATGTAAATTAATGTTTGCAACCACCAATTTTAGGATTAAAACTTGGTGAAATTACTACACCCTTGTGAAATAAGCAATTATAAAAGTGAATTAACAACACCCACACCCATTAGCTAAGCACTCATAATCAATACACCCCTAGACAAGAAAATTTAGCCACTCATAGTAGGAGAAGAAGATATATCATCTGGGTAATTCAAATTATCATCCATTATAGATGAATCTCAAGTTCTAGAATCAAATTAGGCACACAAATTATTAACCAAGAGATTTGGATTGAAAACCCTCTCTCAATGGAGGTGGAAAATTGTTTACAAAGCAAAACTATTCTCTAAGAATTAAGTATGAAGTGTTGTATATACAAATTAAGTACAAAATGGCCTTTTATATGTTCCCAAGTCATCACATAAAATTAGGACAAGTTTTCCCTTTCGGGAGGTGTGTGGTGTGACGTGCAGTTCGCATGTTGTAATGTGCGCATCGCACACCTACTTCAATTCAACTAGTGACTTTAGCAGCATTAGTGAGCTTTATGCGAAGGTGGTGCAAAATGCACCACGGGATGTGTGCGTCGCACAACAACCGCACTCCTTTGTAGAATCTTCAGCAACTTTAACAACTTCATGCGGAGGAGGTGCAAACAGCACCTCAGCTTGTGCGTGTCACACAACCACTGCATCTAGGTTCAGATTCTTCAGCTTTTTTCAACTCTTCACACTTAGCTCCTTCTTGGCTCTTTTTGCGTCCATATCCTTGTTCTTCATCTTCTATCAAAAGTACATGTATAGACATCAATAAAGGCCATAAGAACCTCTAAATAGATTCAAAACATAGCAATAATTCATGGATATAGGCTCAATAAGTTGGTAGATTGCCGACTTATCAATCGTGATGAATTAAAATTCCTTAACCTCACGTAATCGCGTGACATGTCCACGCGGTCGTGAAGAGTTACTAGAATCTTACTTCATTGCAATCGCGATGGTCAGGGCTCGCGATTGTGATGCTTTAGTAAAATTTAATTTTCCACAATTTGCACATTGTACTGTTTTATCATGCAAAGTCGTATGCGATGCACACAATTCTATGTGTGAAATACACAAACCCAAATTTTTTTACCCAACCTACTGATTCCTTGTGCGATGGAATGTGCAATGGGCGCTCTTCCAGGTGCAAAATGCACATTTTTCAGAGGTATTTTTGGTGATTCTCAACACTTGGGTCCTCTACTCATTCCTTTGGGCACCTAAAAATAAATTAAAAAGAAACAAAAAGTGAAGTATAACATAAAGAAAAAGAATTCAACCGATGGGTTGCCTCCCATCAAGCATATAATTTAACATCGCGGTGCGACGCAAGATGTTTCACCATTTGGATCTCCACTTTGAGTATTAGAACCTTCGACCCAATTTTGAATCAAACTTCTGGTGACAATCATGGGGTGAAGGTGAGAACATGAGAATGCCATTTTCTTGGTATCGTATTTTGCACATTTTTGCCTTCAAGTGAGGAAGGTCATTTTTCCTTCTTTAAACAACAAATTGAAAACTAGATAAACCCCAATCCATCCTCCTTCCAATGTCTTCCAAAAGCTTGATTACCTCGACTTTCGTCCATTCAACCAAACATAAGGTTGAAAAGCCATTGGAATGAGATTTGGGCATCTCCACCTTCAAACTTGCCTCATTCATAACATCCTCACTTTCGAATGAACTAGAGTCTTTCAAAATAAACCGTTGGACTTTGCATTGCAACTCCAGTATCATTCGTTTGATTTTGGCATCATGATTCATGTATGGGGTAGTTGGTTGCCACAGTACCTTCAATTCATGAGCATCCCTTGTGTCCTCCTCTTTAATAGGGAACAATTCAAAACTACTACCCACAATCATGCATGTTTCAACACGAGCATTCACATTGGTGTCTAAATTCCGTATAGCAATTTCAAGTAACCCTTCTTTTTTACTTTTCTTGGCATGCCTTTTCAATAATATCTCAAACATTGGTAGCATTATTTCACGTTGTTGCCATAGGATTTAAGTTGGTGAGCTCGACTTAACACCCATTCTTGGCTCACAATCTCAACTAATTTAAGTTTTTTCTCTTATTGGGTTTCAAGCATTACCGGTACAAACTCACTCTCAGGAGATTCCATATTTTGCAAATATTCATCATCATCCCCAAAATGAATTTGATTGAGCTCAATGTTCGAGACATACTCATGTTTTAGGCTTGAAGGGTCTTCTTCATCAATTTTACCAAGAGAAGTGGACAAATCCACCATGGATTGCATGGCAGAATTTCTCTCCTCTTCTTCTTTAGCTCTCGTGTACACAAAGCTTTGGTTTATGGACTTCAGACCCTCCTCTAAGATGTCTTGCATGGCCAAGAGAATTTGAAGCTTGGCACATATGCCTTCTTTGCTTTCTAGGTTATGGTTCCTATTAAGATCACAAGCACCACTAGCACTATTGTTAGCATAAGAGAGGGGGAGGACGGTCATTATTAGGGCAATTTCTCTAATGTCTATCACGACCACCACATAAATAGCAATTACTCCCATCATAGGAGAGAGAAGGTGAATACCTCCCTCTCCTAGGACCAATTTTACACCTTTGCCCAAGATGGGGTCCTCCACAATAATAATAATAGTCAGGAATATAAATTGGGTTGCGATAACTAACACTTATAACATTCTGAGATGCCATGGAACAAATTATCAAAATAAAACTAAACAAAATAAAAACAAATATTCACAAATTTGAACTAGAGTAAGTAAACTCAAATTCTAAGCTAACTCAATACGCCAAATTGTTCATCAGCAATGGCACCATTTTTGATAATGCTCAAATGTATTCTCTAAGATAGAGGTAATAGTGATCGTTAAGCAAAATATATTTATATTTCCAATGGGAGTCAAGGTCGATCCCACAGAGAACAATGTAATCGTGATTGAGATAGTAAAGAATTCAAGCAACTTATTCAAGTTCAAGAAGCAAAGTAAGTAAAAATGATTGGGGATTTTGTAGTCAAAAACACGAGCGATATTGCAATTATGAGGTCGACCAACTCTTCCCAACGCAAGGATCGCAAGGGAGATTTGTGAATGGGTATTATTTCAAATTCATATGATCCATTACAAGTTTACCAAATACAAACTAGATTAATCATGGGTCAAATAAAACAAGCCTTGGAAGTATCGGTAATTTACCAACGTCTCTCGACCATCGACAAATATACCTCAACTAGTTATATCAAACCCATCCAAGCGTTAACAAAGCTCTTCCAATTGAGGCAACACTAGAATTACTATTTTTATCCAATTCCTTAAATGAGGGATAGATCCTTAAGTTAGCGCTAATCAATCTTTTTCCACCTTAATTCTCTCTTTCAAGCCAAATCAAAGTAAAGAGGGCAAGTCCAAGGGTTGATCACTCCCTTTAGATTCAATTCAAGCACAAGATTAATTAGATATTCAAAGAGCCAATTCATAAACTAGAAAATATTTAATAAATTTTAAAATTACAAGATAAGAAATCACACCCAAATATTATTTATATCTAACACAATATCCAAATCTCAAATCAACCAACACACCAATAAATTTAGCAATACAAAGCAAGAGTTGAAGAAAGGAACTAAAGATTTTACAGTAAAAGCTTTCAATCTTTACTCCAATGGTGTTGGAGGATGAACTTGATCCCCAATCTAGCCCTAAGTTGTTCACTCTAAGACTAAGGATGAATTGGTTGAAGAATAATTGTGTAAGATCAAAAATATCTCTCTAAAATGGCTTGGATGTGCTTTTATGTGGATTAAGGTTTCCAAAAATAGAAATTTCCAATTCTGCCCTATAGCTGCTGACTTCTTCATCGTTGTCGCATGACCTCCCATCACTATCGTGAGGATTTAACTTCTCCTTCAATGTGATCGCGTGACCTCCCATCGCGATTGCGAGGCTTTAACCTCTCCTTCAACGCGGTCATGTGACCTCACTCTTGCAGTCGCGTGGCATTGTTTTCTTGTGCATCGCGGTTGCATTCCTTGTAGCTCGTGGTCATGATGAAAAACTTGATATCAGTGGTCAGCAGTTCCTTTTAGCTCCATTTGACTTGTTTTCACCCAAATCCTTTCTAAACACAGAAACTTGTAAAATAGAAGTAATCCGTGTCGATTGCACTATTTTTCCACTTTATACTAACAAAAGCATAAGATTAAAAGCTAAATAAGTAGGTAGATACCAACTTATCACCTTTTATCATCCCTCAAGACTCCCCCATATAATATTTTCCACTAGATGGATAATAGCTTCCGTTAGCATTCAATTTAAGGACACCATCTTTTTTGGAACTTTCAGCATACAATATAAAGGTTTAAGACAGGTTTTAACTTCACAACTTTTTTAACAAAGATTGATCCAAGAAGAGTAACTTGCTCGAAGAACCATTTAACGCTATTCTTGATAATCGCGAGGAATTAAATATCTACATCAAGTTATTTAAGCTTAAATGTGAGGTATGTAAAGTCTTTCTCTTTTTTTTCTTGGCATGGTTCCTTGATTTTAGAAATTTTAAATCTATCGTGCTTTGAGGTACTATTGTAGAACTTTTGAATTAATATGTTGTTGTATTCCTCTTGTACCATTATTCTCCATCATGAACTCGTATTCCATAGTATCGACTCCATGTCAAGTGGGAAAATAGTGACTATGTATGTAATCTTGTTGAGGGGCTGACTTAGGATGTGTATATCTCCCAATCTATAAAGAGTTAGAGGGCCTATTAAACATAAAATAAAGGAATTTGGGTATAGGTTCTAGAACATCAAACCATTCATTCATACGACATCAAGGTAAAAGGTTATGACCATTTTACCATAGACTGTCTGGGCAGAACTGGACAAGGCTAAAAATATCATAAAGTTGTGTTTTGACATAATTCGGATGTAGTAGCAGTAGTCGTTCCTTCTAATAGCTTGTTTGATTTGGGATTTTGAAGTGTTTGTCAAGATAATCACTCTTCCATGATCCTCCTTCATAGTTTCATATTCTAGAATTATTTTTATAGATTGTCGAGCCATGAGGCGGTGTTTTGCATATTGTGTCTTTGGGAAGCCCTTTTCTCATTAAGTTGAGTTATCATTTTTGCATATTCATGGTGTTAAGGTGCTGGAGGGACTAGTGGGTTAGTGCGCTTCTTTTCAAAATCGTATTCGATGATTATCGGATTAAATGGAGTGAAATACACCTTATATTGCCTTCGGAGCTCATCGCTCTTTGAGGTGTTGATAGCTTCTTCTAATTATTATTAGATTTTTTGGTAGAAATTGAGATGTTGTTTATCGAGTTAAAGTGGGCTGGTCATAATGATGACCTTCACTCCGTACCAATTGGCTCTAGCTAGTTCTTGGGCCTTATTGATTATCGCATTTGTTGCATTATGATCTATTGATTGAGCTTCACAGAAACACCTTTGAGTCTTCAATGGAAAGGTTTTTTAAGGCCATCCTTTTTTTGTCATGTTCCTTTATAAGTCCATAGTGTGATAAGACTGGCCTACTATTGATGAGTGACTTGTAGTCGTTGTTCTACATATTGGCCATTTGAGTAGATTATTACATCCTTGATAGATCTCTTTTCTTTTGTTAGAGACCGAGCTCTAGACATGGCCCAAAATTTCTTATAGGTTGCATATGGTATATTCCCGCTTTTTTTTCCTTGGGCTATATTACTTGTCGGTTCACCTCCCATAAAATAGTATTGGCTACTATAGGTCGTAAGCTTTATTGCTAGTATATTAAAGAAGAGCTATTTATATCCATAGTGGTTGATTATGTTGGCTGTCGGAGCAGATAAATTTACCCCTTGTTGAGACTCTTACTCTATAGATAGTGACCTCGTACTAAACATGACTTAAATTACTTGTACAGTCACTTGTATCTAATCTTGTGGCTTTATTATTTTCTTGTGGGGCTATGTGTGGTTGCCTTTGGGACTAAATACATTAACATGATTACCTTGCATGATATCCAAGGTTTAGTATATCTAACCCTTGGGGGAAGGGATTTTTTAAAGTTGAAATTATTATCCTACAGTTCCTTGGGTCTAGTTGAGCATGATGTTTGAGTCGTAGACGGTGCTCAAAATGTAAGAAATGTGATTCATTATAGCTGTTATAGACTTCTAGTCTAGCTTATCACTATAGAGTCATTCATAGAAATTCAGGATTGGTTTTATCCCACTAAAAGTCGATGAGAAAAGTATGCTAGGGCTAGTCCCTTATTTAGGCAAGTGTCCTTAAATCATAAAGAATAATAAAGCTAGTTATTGTAGCCAAATTACTCATACTTTTATTCGATTGGTTGGCTACTTAAATTGATATAGACATCCCTCATGGGGATTTGTATTCTATTGATAGCGACCCTGAGCTTAGATACGACTTAGACATTATTTGTATAGGTCGCTTATGACTATATTATTTGTCTTTGGGTCATTCGATGGTTTGTTGTTTCCCTCAAGGATATTATCGTTAGCTGTAGAGATACAATTAGTGCCTTAGGGGCTATATGTGTGTTTTCCTAAGGGGCTATGATGAAGCCTGTTCACTCACGAGCTATAATGTTTGCCTTAGGGGCTATGATAAAGCCTGTTCACTCACGGGCTATAATGTTTGCCTAAGGGGCTATGATGAAGCTTGTTCATTCATGGGCTATAATGTTCTCCTAAAGGATCTAGATTGAGTCTTACGGGCCAAAAGAGATGCCTTTAGGGCTATATAGATATACTATTACCTTTGGGGCTATGTGCAGAGTGCCCGAGGGGCTATTATGATATAATGAGTGCCTACGAGGCTAGGGGATTACCAATAGGGGTATACAGATTGAATTGGCACCTCTCGGGCTGTTGGGGGCCCAGGTAGGTGGTCTTGTTTGCTTTTTGTACTTGTCATACTTATGGGGGGCAGTTAGGTTATTGTTTAATTATTATTGTATAATCTGTGTTAGGAATAGTTAGGTTATATTATGATGATTGTTGACCTTCTTCTCCATGTACTTTGTTATTTGATGATATTAGTTAGCTCGATTCAGGTAAGCGAACTTCTAAGTTGATTATGGTTTGTAAGGCTAAGTCGAGAACATGCAGGTACGTTCTGGATAACCTCTGACTCTCTACTTGAGTATTTACAATACTTATGATATTAGTCTCATCTACTTATAGATTCAGGAGAAGGTAAGTATGCTCAGATTATCTTTAATTCTCCTATTTTATTACTTATTATGTTTGTGACATTAGGTTCAGTTTCAGCTTTCATTTGCCTTACATACTTGGTACATTATTTTATACTGATTTCCCATTGCTTGGGGGGTGCTTCATTCATGCCTATAGATCTTGAGCAACGATTAGACAGACCTGTTAATTAGCACAGCAGAGTTTTCAGGGAATTGGTTGACTCTTTTTCTTCCAGGGGTAGTCAGAGTCTCAAAGGTTTTCCTGTTTTACTATTTATAGCTTTTGGGTAGGCTGGGGCCTTGTCCCTTCAAGTATTGTATTCATAGAGGCTTGTAGACTAGTTTGTTGGGGTTGTGTAACTATGTTACTGGCCAATTAGGCCTTGTTGTTATTGTTGATAGTTTAGCAGCTTGTTGGCCTAGCTTATATCTTATATACCTATTTCAGTTTCTATATAGAGATCATGGGGCCTGGATGACTCGCATAGTATTTATCCTTTCTAGGTATCATGGTGGCCTCGACGGCCCAAACAAGACTTACGTGCTACTTATTTATTACTTTATATGAATTGTTAGGAGTAGCTATTTTAGTCATAGAGCTGTTGACATGGGCCTTTCCAGCCAGAGGATTATTTTTAAGCCAAGATATACTTGTTTGTTTTCTTGATTATGTGTGGCTGCTATGCACCATTAGCAATTGGCTCAGCAGGGTCAGCCCGAGCCTAAGTTTTGGCATCAGGTTCCAGTTGCACCCCTCTAGTTTGAAGCATGATAAACTTAGTATCAGAGCAATGTCATATCATAGAATGTCTGCAAATCGTGTCTAGTAGAGTCTCATTTATGGGTGTGTTGTGCACCACACTTATAGTCAAAAAGCTATAGAGAATTTTGTATTGGTTACTATTCTTTCATCTTTCAAACTGTGCTATAGAGCTGAGTCATAAGAGTTGAGTATTAAAATCATGCGACAGAAATTTATGATTGCCATACCTCAATAGACCTTGTAGGAAGGTGAATTCTGATTCAGGGAGTCATTGCATTTTCAAAGATGGAGTTTCTTGTGTTTAGGTAAGTTTCGTTATATATTATGTAATGACCCTCCAGGTTATTTTCTATTTTTCATACTTTTTTTTTCTGTTTTGAGCTTTTCTTTAGCGGCTACAGGTCATTTATGACTTGCCGGGACTGACAGTTCGGTGCTTGGGCCATTCATTAGGTTATTATAACCATTTCCCTATTTTAGAACTTAAACTTAGAAAATCCTTGACTTCAGTCAACTTTCTCGGTAAATATACTCAAAATCGAATTCTGATAGTTCCATCTGCTCTAGAATGGGGATTTTAGTCTAGTGGGACCATTGGTTTGGGTCTGAGTACTTTCAATTTGGTTTGGTGTTGCTTTCTGTATTTTTAAGCTAGTTTGGATGGTAGGGTTAACTTTGGTCAACATTCGGAGAAGATGACCTCGGATGGGATTTTTGTTAGCACTGTTAGCTCTAGAATGTCAACTTTGGGCTAGATGGACCTTTGGTTCGGGTCTCGAGGCTTCCAGGCTTATTTTTGGGTATTGAGTTCTGAGTTAGTTTTGGGCATGGGACCCACTTTTCGCTAAAACAATCTCCGTTGGGAGTTTTGTCTATTCCATTGAGTCTAAAGTGTTATTTCTGGTAGGGTAGCATGGTTTGTTTGTGTTCACGGGGCTCTGAATGAATCTAGAGGGTCCATTGGGAGACTTTTTAGTCTTTGTGATTTGTTGGTTGCTGCTATAAAGTTGCAGACCAGTCTGGTCATCGCAACCGTGAGGTGGCCATCGTGTTCGCAATGGTCTAGTTTTTTGATTATCATGATCGCATGGGTTGCTCCTCACGATCGTGATGAGATAGGCTGGGACCCGGTCCAGCTTTCTCTATGCGATCGCATGGCTAGACCATCGCAACCGTGATGGTCTGGCCAGTGTTTCCTCTCAAATGCATAGGGTGCCTCGCGATCGCGATGAAGGACCCTAGAAAGCTATTTAAGTTTCAAACTTCATTTTCTCCATCAATATTTCAAAATTTCTCCATTGATAAGCATTCAAGCTCCAGTCCCAGCTCAATTTTCTCTGTATAATTCATCTAGTAAGTCCCCTCTACACCTCTTCTCTCTTTCCATTGTTTATTTCTCGTTAGAGATCGTTAATTCCCGTTGGTTTCCTCTTGTAAATTTCTTTGAATTAGTAGCACTTCGGGGCTATTTAAGCCCCAAAATGAGTCCTTTTTGGGCTCAACTTTTGTGCATGGGTTTTTTAACATGACGCGAGCATATATGTGAATTTTAATTCTTGTTTCATTATGCAGTCCCCGAGGGTCATCTTTTTGACCTAATTTTTGGCCCAATTTTCTGTATAGCAATATGGGTGTCATTCTTCTCATCTTGACACCTAGATTATCTTCTTGTTAGCGTGGAAGTTTTTTGAGGTTGTTTGGAAGAAGAAGGCACATGAGTGATAGTTCGTGTTTGCAGTTCAGCCCCGAGGTAGGTTACAGTTTACTTCCTAGACTGAGTTCAGTTAGATTTTATTTATTCATATGTTATTGGAATGTTAGGTTGGAATTTAGGTAGACTTAGGCTTAAATCATGTTAACTGCTTTAAATTGGCCATTTCGAATTATAGTCTAGAATTTTTATATTTATCCTTAGCCTAGAAGCTTGTAGTATCGCTGTGGGTAGCTTAGAATCCCTAGTTTGCTTTTAGCAGGTATTAGAGGTAGAGTAAAGTTTCTTGGTGATTTTTGGCTTTACTTTTCTGTTTTATCCACTTTATTCTACCATTGTGTGTAATTGTGGGCCCGAGGCCATATCTTGGATTTGGACGAAGCTCCAGGTCAGTTCTCTTTGTTTGGAGGTTGTTTTGCCCTGTTCTTCTTGGCTGTGTATGGTTTTCTCTGGACATGGATGTTTCATGCTCATACTGCGTTGCATATCATTGATGACAAAAATGAAGTATTTTTCAAGGGTTTTGGTTCCAAATAAGGTTTACTATGGCTACGGTGATTTTTGAATTTGAATTAAATTAGATTGGATTTTACTATGTATTTTGGAAGGAAGAAGAGAAAAAACTATTTTATGCATATATTTATAGTCCGATGCGGTATTACAGACCCCCGATGTGTTATTCTGGGTTTTACTTTCCATTTACCTACATATATATATATGCATAGTTTGATGCGGTATTCTTGGCGCCCGATGAGTTATTTCGAGTTTTACTTTCCATTTACCTACATATATATATGCATAGTCTGATGTGGTATTTTGGGCACCCAATGTGGTATTTCGGGTTTATACTGTTATTCATTCATACATTACGTCATCCTCCATCGCATTGCATTGGCTTTGGTGCTTTTGGATTTTTAGTTGATTTGGGTTTGATCTTGTTATTACTTTACCTTTACTGGCTTGGTTGTTTCAATTTTTGGCCTTATAACTAGATTTAGGTGGATCCTTGTATTTTAGCTGCTTTCCTGTATTTTATATTTATATATTATCTTTCTGCGCTAGATCGGCCTATGATGCCTACTGGGTACCCGTTGTATTGGTACTCATACTACACTCTGCATCTTTTTCTGATGCAGCACCTAGTACGAGCCACCCTCACTGATCCTCCCTTCATACGAGGCCTGTTGTATAATGGATAGACAGAGTCTATTGTATAGCTACTCCTTACTTTAGTCTCTCTTGTACTAGTAATACCAGGTCTGGGTTGGTTCTCGTGTATGTTTTATCTCTTTGGTCACTTTAGGGACATCTTTTGTATATTTAGTACAGTGGTATGTATATATGCTATTGTCCCTATCCTTTTCATTTATGTGTTCTGCTAACCTTACTTTAATTGCTTTATTGTCTTCCACATTGTTGGGTTTGGCTTGCCTATTGGGGGGTTATGTAGCCGCTATCATGGCTCGATTTTGGGTCATGACAGAGTGATATCAGAGCTTTAGGTTCACCAATTTCACCAGTACAAGAGCAAAGTATCTAGTAGAGTCTCGTTGATTTGTACGATGATGTTCGTATCCAATCTGCGAGAGGCTATAGGACATTCCTAGGAAATGTGTCATCTTTTTTGATTCCTTGTCATGCGTTCTTTACTTATTCAACTTCTAAGTATCTTTGTTTCACTCTTTATCAGATGATACCGATGAGATCTGTAGCGGGTGAGGACGAGGCCCCTGCACCTGCAGTTTGGGCCCTAGCTAGGGGAAAGGGTAGAGGTCGACCCAGAGGTCGAGGTAGGGCACATGCTGTGGTGCCAACTCAAGCCTGGGCTAGACTACCATCGTCGGAACCTGAGGTTAGAGTTGATGAGGTATAGTATAAGCCAGAGCATGTCAATATCTGGTAAGTTTTGTGGCTACTCTAGTATTGTAGGACACTTTGGTTTAGTTATTGGGGTTCCTTCAGGGTATGACTTCACTAGCAGCTTCGCCGACCACTCTTATTGGTTCTCAGGTTAGAGATAAAGGTCAGACTTTAGCTCAGGCAGCAGCACAGGGTTTAAGAGCGTATCCTGCTGGTGCGGCTCCTAGATCGGAGGTATTACTGGTTCCTATAGGTGCTCTACCTATTTTAGCTAGGCTAGTTATGTCTTCTAAGGAGCAGAAGATGCTTTGTAGGTTTCTTAGATTGGGTCCTCCGAGGTTTTCGGGTGCTTCTAGAGAGGATGCATATGAGTTTCTGACTAGATGCCAAGAGAGATTGCAAAATCTGGGGTTAGTTAAGTCATAAAGGGTAGATTACACCGTGTTTCAGCTGGATGGTCCAGCAAAATAGTGGTGGAGGTCATATGTAGCTTGCAGACCAGCCGGGTCACCTCCGGTTACTTGGGATCAGTTCTCCACAACTTTTCTGGAGAAGTATGTACCGCGTAGCATGAGAGAGCGGTTGATGGATCAGTTCTTTGAGTTAAAGCAAGGCTTCATAATTGTTTCTTAGTATGAGGTTCATTTCCACCAGTTGTCCAGATACGCCATTATGATTCTGCCTACCAAGCACGAGAGGGTGCACCACTTTGTTTGAGGTCTGACTTTGCAACTCCATTTGACTACATAGGGTATGGTAGCATCGGGCCAGTCTTTTCTAGAGGTAGTAGTTCATTCCTGCACTATTGAGGGCATACTTCGTGATGCCTAAGAGGGCAGCGATAAGAGGCCCCGCCATCAGGGAAGTTTTACTGGTTCGTAGGCTCATGGTAGAGGCTACTATGGTAGAGGTCAGCACCAGCAACATTTCCATCCGAGCTGGCCTGTTGAACGGCATTACAGACTGTCGAGGGTCAGAGTAGCTAGAGTATTATTCCTTCCCCACGAGGTGCTCATTCTGGGTCCACAGGTCATGGTATTCATTCTGATTCAGTCAGGTCTTCATAGTGAAGTACGTTCGGTCGGGGTTGGTATTAGTGTGGCGAGATAGGCCACTTTGCTAAAGAGTGTCCAATGGCACATCACCCTAGGAAACATGATTAGTTAGTTCAGGCCTCCAGGGCTCCAGCACCACCAGATAGAGACAGTTCACAGGGTGGTAGGGGTGCTCCCCAGGGTACTAGAGGTGGTTCTTAGTCTGGTAGGTCGGGTGGTCATGGCGGTCGGAGCCACATGTATGCAATTTTAGGCATGACAGAGGCCGAGGCTTCAGATGCTGTGATCACAGGTACGATCTCTATTTCTCATCTGTCTACTTCTTCTTTCTTTGATTCAGGGTCAATATTCTCTTATGTATCTACTTATTATGCTACTCGTCTGGAGTCTGCTTGTGAGTCTTTGCCTGCGCCTTTGTGTGTATCTACCCAGTAGGATATTCTTTAGTAGTGGATCAGATGTATTGGGCTTATGTGGTGACTATCCTGGTGTACGACACGTGGGTAGACTTGGTTGTACTTGATATGGTTGATTTTGATGTTTTGGGCATGGATTGGCTATCTCCTTATCATGTGGTCTTGGACTGCTTTGCCAAGACTTTTTCTCTTCAGATGACTGGTATCCCTTCTATCATATGGAAGGGTGCTGATAGCCACATCCCGGTGGGAGTTATATCTTTCCTGAGCGCCCATCGGTTGGTTGGGAAGGGGTGCTTAGCCTATCTTGCCTATGTCTGTGATACTATTGCCACCACACCTTCTCTTGAGTCAGTTCCTATGGTTTGTGAGAATTCGGATGTGTTTCCTTCTGATCTTCTGGGTCTTCCTCCTGAGTGTGACATTGACTTTGGTATTGATGTTGAGCCGGGAACTCAGCCCATTTCTATTCCGCCATATCGTATGGCACCAGCTAAGTTGAGGGAGCTTACGGATCAGCTCCAGGATCTGTTGAGTAGAGGGTTCATCATGCCTAATGTGTCTCCGTGGGGTGCTCTGGTTCTGTTTGTGAATAAGAAGGATGGGTCTATGCATATGCATATTGACTACAGGTAGTTGAATAAGGTGACAGTTAAGAACAGATATCCAATGCCGCGCATTGATGATTTATTGACCAGCTAAAGGATGTAGCGGTGTTCACTAAGATGGATTTGAGGTTCAGTTATCACCAGTTGAGGATTAGGGCTGCGGATATCCCAAAGACTGCATTCAGGACTCGATACAACCATTATGAGTTCCTAGTTATGTCTTTTGAGTTGACTAATGCCCCAACAACATTAATGGAGTTTATGAACCGTGTGTTCAGTGCCTACTTGGACTCATTTGTGAATGTGTTCATCAATGACATTCTGATTTATTCGAGGAGTAGAGAGGAGCATGAGCAGTAATTCAGAGTTATACTTCATACCTTACGAGACCATCAGTTGCATGCCAAATTCATTAAGTGTGAGTTTTGGGTTGAGTCTGTGGTATTCTTGGGACATGTGGTGTCCAAGGATGGGATTATGGTAGATCTGGAGAATATTGTAGCATTTCGTGATTGGGCTAGGCCTACTTTTCCCACTGAGGTTCACAGTTTCATCGGGTTGGTGGGTTATTACAGACGTTTTGTAGAGGGGTTTTCTTCGATATCAACTTCATTGACTAGATTGATTAAGAAGAATGTTCCCTTCCAGTGGTCAGATGAGTGTGAGGCAATATTTCTGATGCTCAAGGCTTTGTTAATTTCAACTCGGATTCTTACTCTTCCGGTCGAGGGCCAGGGTTTTACCGTGTACTGTGATGCTTCAGGTATTGGTTTGGGTTATTTTTTGATGCAGCAGGGTCGGGTTATTGCATATGCTTCTAGACAGTTGAAGTTTCACGAGAGAAACTACCCCACACATAACTTGGATTTAGCAGCGGTAGTCTTCGCATTGAAGATTTAGAGGAATTATCTTTATGGCATACATTGTGATATCTTTACTGACCATCGTAGCCTTTAGTACATTTTCAGCTAGAAGAATCTAAATTTGAGGCAGCGTAGGTGGTTGGAGTTACTGAAGTACAGTGACATCTCTATTCTCTACTATCCGGGCAAGGGAAACATGGTAGTGGATGCCTTGAGCCAGAAGGCAGTGAGTATGGGTAGCTTGGCTTTCCTAGTGACAGAGGAGCGACCTTTAGCTTGGGACATACAGTCCTTGGCTAACAGGTTGGTTAGACTTGACATTTCTGAGCTGGGCCATATTCTTGCTTATGATGAGGCTAGATCTTCCTTGTTGGAGAAGATTCGGGCACAACAGTTTGATGATGCAAGTTTAAGATCATTCGTGATAAGATGTTGAGCAGTGAGGCTAGGAAGGCAACTTTAGATTCAGAGGGTATTCTAATGATCGAGGGTCATATCTGCGATCCTAGGGTTGGTACTTGGTTAGATTGATCTTGGAAGAGGCTCATTGTTCTAGATATTCCATTCATCCTGGGGAAGCTAAGATGTATCGTGATTTGAGGCAGCACTATTGGTGGTGTGGGATGAAGAGGGACATTTCATCTTTTGTGTATAGGTGCTTGAACTGTCAGCAGGTGAAGTTTGAGCACCAAAG
This sequence comes from Jaltomata sinuosa, assembly GCA_003996215.1. Classification (NCBI taxonomy): domain Eukaryota; kingdom Viridiplantae; phylum Streptophyta; class Magnoliopsida; order Solanales; family Solanaceae; genus Jaltomata; species Jaltomata sinuosa. Next base: position 359,640 of record QJPP01001688.1, on the reverse strand, counting down.
GCAGGTAGTTTGTCTCAGAGGCTACCCATTCCAGAGTGGAAATAGGAGCGAATAGCTATGGACTTTGTAGTCAGATTTGCTGCTATTTGGGTTATCGTGGATTAGTTGACGAAGTCTGCTAACTTTCTTCCAGTTCAGACTTTCTACAATTCTGAGAGGTTGGCCCAGATCTACATTTGAGAGATTGTCCATTTACATGGTGTGTCAGTTTCTATCATTTATGACCGTGGTACTCAGTTCAATTTACATTTCTGGAGGTCTATTCAGAGAGAGTTGGGTACTAGAGTTGAGCCATCTAGAGGCTGAGCCTTCAGATGTTGTCATCACAGGTATGATCTTCGTCTGTCATCAGTCAGCTTTTGTATTGTTCGATCTGGGGTCTATATTTTCGTATGTAGCTGCTTACTTTACTACCCATCTGGAGTCTACTTGTGAGCTATTGCCTATGACTTTGCATGTAATTACCACAGTAGGAGATTCTTTAGTATTGGATGATATATATCAAGCTTGTGTAGTGACTATCCTGGGGTATGACACGTGGGTAGATTTTATTGAGCATGACATGGTCGACGTTGATATGATTTTAGGCATAGATTGGTTGTCTCCCTATTATGCCATCTTGGATTGCTTTGCTAGGATTATTATCTTTAAATGCTTGGTATCGCTCCTCTTTTATAGAAGGGTGCGTATAGGCACACACCGAGGGGAGTTATATCTTTCCTGAGCGCCAAGTGGTTGGTTGGGAAGGGGTGCCTTGCCTATATTTCTTACATTTGTGATACTAGTGCAAGTACACCTTCACTTGAGTCAGTTCCTATAGTTTGCAAGTATTTTAACGTGTTTCTCTCTTATCTACTCGGTCTTTCTCCTAATCATGATATCAACTTCGGTATTGATGTTGAGTCAGAAACTCATCCCATTTTATTCTGCCATATCGTATGGCACCAGCCGAGTTGAGGGAGCTTAAGGATCAACTCCGAGATTTATTGAGTAGAGCCTTCATCAGGCCTACTATATCTCCATGGAGTGCTCCAGTTCTGTTTGTGAAGAAGAAAGATGGGTGCATGTGTATGTATTTTGAATATAGACAGTTGAATAAGGTGACCATTAAGAATAGGTATTTGATGTCGCATGTTAATAATTTGTTTGACCAACTACAAGGTGCATCAGTGTTTTCTAAGATTGATTTGAGGTCAGGTTACATCAGTTGAGGATCAGGGTTTTGGACATCCCAAAGACTGCATTTAGGACTCGATACAACTATTATGAGTTCCTAGTCATGTCTTTTGGGTTGACCAATACCCCAGCAGCCTTTATGGAGTTGATGAACCGCGTGTTCAGAGCCTACCTAGATTTCATCATTATTGTATTTATCAATGACATCCTGGTATATTTGAGGAGTGGAAAGGAGCATGAGCAGCATCTGAGAGTTTTACTTCAGACCTTGCTAGACCATCAGTTATATGCCAAATTCACTAAGTGTGAGTTTTGGCTTGAGTCTGTGGAATTCTTAAGGCACATGGTGTCGAAGGATGAGATGATGGTGGATCCGGCATATATTATGGCAGTTCATGATTAGGCTAGGCCTACTTCTCCTATCGAGGTTCGTAGTTTCATCAGGTTGGTAGGTTACTACAGACAGTTTATGGAGGGGTTTTCTTCTATAGCAACTCTGTTGACTAGATTGAATCAGAAGAATGTCCCTTTCCAGTGGTCTGATGAGTGCGAGGCGACCTTTTTGAAGCTCAAGGCCTTATTGATTTCAACTTTGATTCTTACTCTTCTGGTTGAGGGCCAGGAGTTTACTGTGTACGGTGATGCTTTTAGAGTTGGGTTAGGTTGTGTACTAATGCAGCTGGGCTGAGTTATTGATTATGCTTCCAGACAGCTGAAGGTTCATGAGAGGAACTACCCCACTTATGACTTGGAGTTAGCAGTGGTAGTCTTCACGTTGAAGATTTGGAGGCATTATCTATATAGAGTGCATTGTGAGATCTTCACTGACCATCGTAGTCTTTAGTACATCTACAGCGAAAAGGATCTAAATTTGAGGCAGCGTAGGTGGCTGGAGTTACTGAAGGACTATGACATATCTATCCTTTATCACCCGAGCAAGGCAAACATAGTAGTGGATGCCTTAAGCCAGAAGGCAGTGAGTATAGGTAGCTTGGCATTCTTTCCAGCGAAGGAGCGACCTTTAGCTTTGGACATCCAGTCCTTGGCTAACATATTGGTCAGACTTGATATTTCTGAGTCGGGTCGTATTCTTGCTTATGTTGAGCCTAGATCTTCCTTGTTAGAGCAGATTCAGGCACAACAGTTTGATGATACAAGGTTGAGGATCATTCGTGATAAGGTGCTCAGCGGCGAGGCTCGGAAGGCGAACTTAGATTTAGAGGGGATTCTGAGGATTGAGGGTCGTATCTATGTTTCTAGAGTTGGTGATTTGGTCAGGGTGATCTTGGAGGAGGCTCATTGTTCTAGGTATTCCATTTATCCCGGGGAAGCTAAGATGTATCATGACTTGAGCCAGCACTACTGATGGTGTGGTATGAAGAGGGATATCTCAGATTTCATGTCTAGGTGGTTGAACTGTCAGCAGGTAAAGTACGAGCACCAAAGGCGAGGTGGTTTTACTCAGAGGCTACCCATTCTGGAGTGGAAATGGAAGTAGATAGCTATGGACTTTGTGGTAGGCTTGCCATGTACTTCACAGGGGTTTGATGCTATTTGGGTCATCGTGAATAGGTTGACGAAGTCTGCTCATTTTTTTTCGATTCAAACTTCTTACAGTTAAGAGAGGTTGGCTCAGATTTACATCTGTAAAATTATCCATTTGCATAGGGTGATTATTTCTATAATATCTGACCATAGTGCTCAGTTTACGTTGTGTTTCTAGAGGTCTCTTTAGAGAGATTTAGGCACCTGAGTTAAGCTTAGCACTGCTTTCCACTCGCAGACTGATGGTCAGTCAGAGCATACTATTCAGGTTCTGGAAGATCTATTGCGGGCTTGTGTTATTGATTTTAGAAGTCAGTGGGACCAGTTCTTAGCTTTGGCTGAGTTCACGTATAATAATAGCTACCATTCCAGTATCCAAATGGCTTCGTTTCAGGCTTTGTATAGTAGATGGTGTAGATCTCCAGTGGGTTAGTTTGATTCTTTTGAGGTTAGGCCATGGGGTACCGACTTGCTACATGATTTTATGGATAGAGTTCGGGTCATTTAGGAGAGATTCTATACTGCCCAGAGTAGGCAGAAGAATTATGCTGATCAGAGGGTTTGAGTAGAGTTTATGGTTGGTGACTGTGTGTTCCTTCTTGTGTCGCCCATGAAGGGCGTGATGAGGTTCGGGAGGAAGGGTAAGCTCAGTCCTAGGTTCATTGGGCCATTTGATATCCTTCATCGCATTGGGAAGGTAGCATATGAGCTGTCCTTGCCTCCTGCTCTTTCACCTGTTCACCCCGTTTTCCATATTTCTATGTTGAGGCGGTATATACCAGATGAGTCACACGTTCTTCAGTAGGATTCAATTTAGTTGGATAAGTATCGAGATTTTAAGGAGGAGCCACTTGCTTTTTTGGATAGGCAGGTTAGGAAGCTGAGGTCCAAGGAGATTCCATCGGTTAAGGTTTAGTGGCGGCATCGTCCTATCGAGAAGGCTACTTGGGAGATCAACATTGATATGCGGACCTACTATTCTTACATTTTCGAGCCTTCAGGTACCTCCCTTTCATTAATTTTTGAGGATGAAAGTTCTTTTAATAATGGATATTATAATGACCCTCTAGGTCATTTTCTTTATTTACATGCTTTTTCTGCATTTCGAGCTTTCCCATAGTGACTACAGTTTATTTAAGACTTGCTGACTGACGGTTCAGTTCCTGGGCAGTTTTTTTGTGTTTTAAGCCTATTTCCCTGTTTTGAATTTCTTAAAGCTAGAAGAGTTGACTTTGGTCAACATTCAGAGAAGATGGCCTCGGATGGAAATTTTTGTCAGTGTTGTTAGCTCTGAAATATTGACTTTAGGCTAGGGGGCCTTTGGTTCGGTCTCGAGGCTTCTGGGCTCATTTTGATCTATCAAGTTACTTTTGGCTATCATTATGATATCACTCCTGCAATGTGGGCACAATTTGATCCAAGATCTCTGAACCAGTACAATGGAGGATTTTGAATTTGGATTTTCCCTTGTCATCCCACTTTCCCCTAGCTCTACTTTATTATTTTTTTCATTTCGGCAAAGAATTATAGTAGATCAAAGTTTGATTTAATAAATGGTTTACTTCATTTATTATCTAACTCTAAACTCTGACTAATATTGAATCTTGTCTTGGATTAAAATATCATGAATCATATATGTGTCGTTTTAGGCCTACCTCTGGCTCAACGAGGCCCCTTGCATTTAGGACGTTTATTTTTCGCTATCAATGTGTTTATCTTTAGAATAAATATTTTACTACTAACTTGGTTTCTGTTGATTTTGTATTACTCTTACTCCCTTCCCAAAGGTTGATTTGTGCATGCTGGGATATCATACTAGATCAAAAGGGACTCCTCCTCCTCCTCCTCCGAGTCCAAATCGTGAAAGGAAAGATAAAATGGGTGACAATAGTGCTAGTAAGAATAAGGAAGTCTCAGAAAGTTATGGTGAAGACCGTGATGAGCTAATCTTACGAATGGAGCAGAGAATCCTTGACTTACTGGATAAACTGGCGCAAGTTCGTAATTTGGCCAAGTTGTCCTTCACTTTGAACAGTCCTCGTGACCTGACGGTCGAGGACAATACTGCCGCAAAACTCCAAACCATACCCAATGTACCACAACCACAAAATGACTTGCAGCATACTTACGTTCTTCCAAGGACTAGCCAATGTCCTCCACCACAGTATCCTACCCTCTCAGCTCCACAAAACTCCCAAACCACTCCAAATATAGTCCATACCCACGTTCCAGGAAATTATAACTTGAACCCCATATACGTGAAAACTGCTCCTTTTGTTCAGCACCAGCTTGAGCCAGAGCCTTCAGAAAAAGACCGGTTAATACAGAACATGGCCGAAAAGTTAGAGCAGGTCACCAACAGACTGCAACATATGGAGGGCATTAGAGGGGTGAAGGATCTGAATTATAAAGACCTATGTATGAACCCAGACGTTGAATTACCGGAGGGGTACAAACCTCCCAAATGTGAGTTATTCAATGGGACCAAGGATCCCAAAGCACACGTAAGAATGTACTGTGATAAGCTGGTGGGAGTAGGAAGATATGAGAAAATACAGATGAAGTTGTTCATGAGAAGCCTTACCGGGGAGGCCTTAACCTGGTACATTGAGCAGGATGACAAAAAGTGGTCCAGATGGATAGACATGGCCTCCGATTTTGTAGAAAGATTTGGATTCAACATGGACAACGCCCCAAATTGGTTTCACATTCAAAAACCTAAAGAAGAAGCCTAATGAATTATTTTGGGAATATGCCTTGAGATGGAGAGTTGAAGCGGCCAGAGCCCGACCTCCAATGGACGAGGCTTAAATGAAAGATTATTTTATTCGGGCCCAAGAACCACAGTACTATGAAAAGATGATGCTCATCACGGAAAAGAGTTTCGCCGAGATCATCCAGGTTGGGGAAAGACTAGAGGAAGGCATCAAAATTGGTAGCATTATCAATCTAGAGGATCTACAGGCTACCAGTAAGTCCCTACAATCTGGCAGAATTGCTGAAAATCGAAAGAAAAAAGAAGGGGGGACTGTGATGATGGCACAGGATTTCAAAACCCCACTCATTTCCCAAACGCCTACAACACACCCTCTACTATACCAAAAATCTACATACCCTATCCCTCTTTATCAAATGCCTACATACTCATACCAAATTCCCTCTCACCCCATTTATAATGCCTAGCCTTCTCAATTCCAATCTCCCCCACCTAATCTAAATTACAGACCCCGGGCTAATTTCGAGAAAAGGCCAGTCAAGCAGTATACTCCTTTGGTTGAACCAATTGCCCAGTTGTATGAAAGATTGAGGGTAGCTGGACTTATCACTCCCGTTCTCGCTTTACATGTAGACACTCAGGCCAAATGGTATGACCCTAACAAAGTCTGTGCGTACCATTCGGGGATGATAGGTTCACATACTACTGAAGTATGCCGCTCACTGAAGGATCGAATTCAGAAGTTGATTGATACAAAGGTTATTCAGTTGAAAGACCCAGCTCCGAACGTCACCAACAATCCACTCCCAAATAATCAGGCAATATGTTAGAAGTTGGAGAGGCAGTGGATCTGGAAGGCTCTATTTGGGTTATCAAGAAAGAATGGGATGTCGAGATGGTGTCACAAACATCTGCTCTGGCACAGAAACAGGTTCTGTTTGAAGTAGAAGTGGCTGCTCTTAAATCTGCATTTACTGTATATCGAGCTACTCCAGTTGCTTATGATCCCCATGCAGTACCATGGAATTATGAACGTGATATTTCGGGAAAGGCAAAGGTAGCCGAGGCTGACGCCGCTCAGGGTGTGACTCAATCTGGCAGAATCTACATGCCTAAAAATCTGGCTTAGGGAAGTTCTAGCAAGGGAAAACAACCAGTTGTAGAGGTTGAGGAGAATGGCATTTGGAAGAAGGTACAAGCAAAGGAATATTCTGTTGTAGATCAGTTGAGCAAAACTTCGGCTCAAATCTCTATTTTGTCACTTTTACAGACTTCTGAGCTCCATCAGAAAGCTCAAATGAGGGTTCTTAGTGAGGCTTATGTTCTGGATAATATCACCGGTTGAGAGGTAGCCCATATGGTTGGGCAGGTATTCGAGGCTCATAAAATAACCTTTCACGAGGATGAGCTGTCGCCTCAAGGAAGAGTGCACAATGATGCTTTGCACATCACCATGCAGTATGAGGATAGGGTGATAACAAAGGTATTGATCGATCCAGGCTCTAGTCTAAACATATGCCCCCTCGCCACACTGACAAGGCTAGAGGTTGACACTTCTAAGATTCAGACTTGGAGGATGAACGTGAAGACTTTTGACGGCTCTCAAAGAGATACCATTGGTGAAATTACCCTCAATGCATTGATTGGACCTGCCACGTTCCCCATTCTATTCCAAGTAATAGATATCCCAGCCTCCTACAATATGTTACTTGGTCACCCATGGCTTCATATGGCAGGAGCGGTGTCCTCTACTCTACATCAATGCCTCAAGTTTGACTGAGACTATCAAGAGGTGGTGGTCCATGGTGAAAAGGGGCACTCTATATACGCGGTGGAAGGAAAAGAGAGATTGGATGGAGAAATGTTCCACACACTAGAAATGGTGGGATTTGTTGGAGAGGGACCATGGTGGAGCAGCACGATCATGAATATGTTGCTTTGCTCAGGGTTCGTACCTAATGGCGGCTTGGGGGCGAATTTGCAAGGCATAATGGAACCAATACAGATACAGTCACAGGAGACCACATTCGGGTTGGGTTATCTTGGCACTACACAAGAGTACAAAGATTGGAAGTCACTCGTGGGCAAATTCTATTATCCTTCGCTAGGACCGATACCGTCAATGCATCAGACTTTTGTCTCTGCAGGATTTCTTGATGATAGTTGATAACGCCCAAACTACACCTCAAATTAACGAGGCGTAAGCGGTCGTAGTTAAATATAGAACCCAACTAGGTTGGGGTCGAATCCCACAGAGAATATGGTGAAGATTAAGCCTTTAGTGAAGTACGTGACTGATGGTCAATAGTTTCCGGTAAAAAAAGGGGTTTTGTGTGAACAAAGCGTAAACAAAACAAGTAATAAACGTGTGAGTTTTAATCAATATGAGAGAATGCGAACTAGGGACGTGTTCACCATGGCATTGTAACAATCGATTCTAGGCGTTACAGGGTTCTTTCTATATACGTGTCACGATGTGATTGCGTCAATGGTATCGTCTAAACGTCTCTCGACCAAATAAACAAATTTCCTTTTCTATTCTCTCGACCTTGAAAAGATGTGCTTTTTAGCTTTCAATCCTAAACATCAAGTAGATTAATCCAGTTACGGCATTAATCATTAAGACGAGAGTTGGTAGTCTCGAATCCTTGTCGTTAATCAAGTTTCCCGGTTTTAATCTCTTTACTCAAGCAAATTAAACCTAGGCATGTTCTAATGTTTGCAACCACTAGAAAACGTGACATAAAGTATGATTAACAACGTGACTACATGTAAATTGAACCCGTCGCTACCCGGAATCTATATCGCTACTTTAGCCATGGCTCCCACAACCCTAGTTGCGGGAGTTTTAGTTACTCATGCTCAAAGAAGAAAAGAAGAAATTCATAATAAAGGAAAGAAAATTCTTACAATATGATGAAAATGCCCTTCAATAATCCAAGAACAAGAAAAACCAAGAACTCAAGAACGAATCAAGAACACGCTTGCAAGATCAAGAAACCGTGTTGCTTGCGCTCAAAGTCTCGACTAAACTCCTAAAAACTATTTTAAAAGCGTGTAAAAACTATTTGAAAGGTGATATGTAAAATAAAACTAACATAGGGTATTTATAGGAGTCTAGGAAACCAATCCAAAAAACGCTCGGATTCCGCGTCGCGCGTCTGCCTTAACTTGACGGCCAGGCTGACGGACCGTCAAGCCAGTGATGGACCATCGCCTGGACCGTCACTGCTAACCAGTGATGCTACCTCAGCTGCCTTGGTGTGACGGTCACTGTGACAGACCGTCACATGTGTGACGGGCCGTCACTCAGGCCGTCACTCTTAGGCAGAATGTTGTTTTTCGCGTATTTCCTTTGATAACGCCCAAACTACACCTCAAATTAACGAGGCGTAAGCGGTCGTAGTCAAATATAGAACCCAACTAGGTTGGGGTCGAATCCCACAGAGAATATGGTGAAGATTAAGCCTTTAGTGAAGTACGTGACTGATGGTCAATAGTTTCCGGTAAAAAAAGGGGTTTTGTGTGAACAAAGCGTAAACAAAACAAGTAATAAACGTGTGAGTTTTAATCAATATGAGAGAATGTGAACTAGGGACGTGTTCACCATGGCATTGTAACAATCGATTCTAGGCGTTACAGGGTTCTTTCTATATGCGTGTCACGTTGTGATTGCGTCAATGGTATCGTCTAAACGTCTCTCGACCAAATAAACAAATTTCCTTTTCTATTCTCTCGACCTCGAAAAGATGTGCTTTTTAGCTTTCAATCCTAAACATCAAGTAGATTAATCCAGTTACGGCATTAATCATTAAGACGAGAGTTGGTAGTCTCAAATCCTTGTCGTTAATCAAGTTTCCCGGTTTTAATCTCTTTACTCAAGCAAATTAAACCTAGGCATGTTCTAATGTTTGCAACCACTAGAAAACGTGACATAAAGTATGATTAACAACGTGACTACATGTAAATTGAACTCGTCGCTACCCGGAATCTATATCGCTACTTTAGCCATGGCTCCCACAACCCTAGTTGCGTGAGTTTTAGTTACTCATGCTCGAAGAACAAAAGAAGAAATTCATAATAAAGGAAAGAAAATTCTTACAATATGATGAAAATGCCTTTCAATAATCCAAGAACAAGAAAAACCAAGAACTCAAGAATGAATCAAGAACACGCTTGCAAGATCAAGAAACCGTGTTGCTTGCGCTCAAAGTCTCGACTAAACTCCTAAAAACTATTTTAAAAGCGTGTAAAAACTATTTGAAAGGTGATATGTAAAATAAAACTAACATAGGGTATTTATAGGAGTCTAGGAAACCAATCCAAAAAACGCTCGGATTCCGCGTCGCGCGTCTGCCTTAACTTGACGGCCAGGCTGACGGACCGTCAAGCCAGTGACGGACCGTCGCCTGGACCGTCACTGCTAACCAGTGATGCTGCCTCAGCTGCCTTGGTGTGACGGTCACTGTGACGGACCGTCACATGTGTGACGGGCCGTCACTCAGGCCGTCACTCTTAGGCAGAATGTTGTTTTTCGCGTATTTCCTTCCGGTTCCGTGTTTGTTTCCATTTCCTACAAATACAACATAAAAACATCAAAAACAACAACGGTTGCTTGAAAACGTACGATTGTTCTTAGTAAAAAGGAGTCGAAAGTGAGGTAAATTAGCGGCACATCAACACCCTCAATTTAAACGTTCGCTTGTCCTCAAGCAACATAACATAAAACAATAAAAAGACTCAACTAAGAACACGAACTCACGTCTCTAGCAACTCATGGCCATTCCACATCTTAATCCATTAATTCAAGCTCCCTCGTAGCACACGAATGTATGAAACACTAACTTGCAAGGATCCAAACATGTCATTCCGATATGATAGAACATTCTACATTCACACGCGCAGCTATCCTAACAATCAATAGACAATACAGACATCTTGGTGCCCTCACCACAAAGAAATCCCTCACACAAGATTTGGGACTAGGTAAGCGCTCACACTCACAAACGATTTCAAACAATGCACATGCAATACCATAGGCTTGCCCTTACTATTCTATTTCAGTTCTTCAGAAAGCCGCTCAGGATCACTACAGGACTTGTTTAGGCTTGTAATGAGGCTTCGGGTGCAGGTAGGATACATTTAGGGGTTAGTGACTAAGCCTTCCTTGGAACTACCGACGTCTTATTACCACATAACTTACTTTGTCCATCCTTATTCACCTTTTTATTTCTTTCTTTCTAGCTACAGGTGCGACCTCTTTATTTTGACAATTCTTTTTATTTCTTTTTCGATCTTTTTTTCATCTCTATTTTTTTTCTTTTCTTAGGCACACACCCGGATTTTCACTCTATTCACAACCAATCTTCACTATCCTCTTTTTCTTATCATTCACCTCTGTAGTAGCCACCCTCAACTTAGGCTGATTGCCTGGGTTGAGGTGCACAATGTCCATGGAAGGACCAGGGCCAAAACAGGGTTTACCTCTATAGTAGCCACCCTCAACTTAGGCTGATTGCCTGAGTCGAGGTGCACGATGTCCAAGGAAGGACCAGGGCCAAAATAGGGATTCAAAGTTAAACGGGAATGGTGACAGGTTATTGAAAGAATAAGGTCAATTATGGCTCAAACAGGGATCAAGGGATTATTTATATTTGGACGGTCTTTTAGGTTAAGTGGACTGCACACAAAAAGGGCCTGTGATCCTTTCCTAAGCAACCAACCTTCGAACTTAACAAACTAGACCGGGCAAGTTCTAGATGCATGCAAAGAGTAAGAATTTATAACAATCATCTCACACGCTCTTGGCACCAAGAAACTATATCGCTACCAACTATCAAACAACCACTCGGCTTAAGCATACTTATTCTAATCATAATCACACAATGACATTCAAAGATCCAGACAGTCAATCGTTTCAACATAAGTGCACAACCAGAAAAATTTTAAGGGGCCTCTTTTTAGTCCACAAAAACGCCATTTATCACTATAGATACTAAAAAAAATAAAAAAAATAACAACCATACTAAAAAAAAATTTAAACTAACAACCTAAACATGCTGGTTCTACTAGATAGCACACCGGAGGGAAAAGAAACACGGCAACAAAAACCCTCGGTGGTGACTCACAGGTTTCCCCACGAATTAATTAGATTATAATACAACAACAATTTATGGGTTGCCTCCCATACAGCGCCTGATTTAACGTCGCGGCACGACGCGGGTGTCTTGATTACTCAGACTTCATCAAGACACCCCAGATTTAATAAACAACCGTATGCACAACTATATACCCTATAATAAACAAAAACAACAAATAAAAGTAAAAGCAGGAAAGTATGACTAAGAGTCAAATAAACACACCAGACTTAATAAACAACTATATTCCCCGGCAACGGCGCCACTTTTTGATAACGCCCAAACTACACCTCAAATTAACGAAGCGTAAGCGGTCGTAGTCAAGTAAAGAACCCAACTAGGTTGGGGTCGAATCCCACAGAGAATATGGTGAAGATTAAGCCTTTAGTGAAGTACGTGACTGATGGTCAATAGTTTCCGGTAAAAAAAGGGGTTTTGTGTGAACAAAGCGTAAACAAAACAAGTAATAAACGTGTGAGTTTTAATCAATATGAGAGAATGCGAACTAGGGACGTGTTCACCATGGCGTTGTAACAATCGATTCTAGGCATTACAGGGTTCTTTCTATATGCGTGTCACGATGTGATTGCGTCAATGGTATCGTCTAAACGTCTCTCGACCAAATAAACAAATTTCCTTTTCTATTCTCTCGACCTCGAAAAGATGTGCTTTTTAGCTTTCAATCCTAAACATCAAGTAGATTAATCCAATTACGGCATTAATCATTAAGACGAGAGTTGGTAGTCTCGAATCCTTGTCGTTAATCAAGTTTCCCAGTTTTAATCTCTTTACTCAAGCAAATTAAACCTAGGCATGTTCTAATGTTTGAAACCACTAGAAAACGTGACATAAAGTATGATTAACAACGTGACTACATGTAAATTGAACTCGTCGCTACCCAGAATCTATATCGCTACTTTAGCCATGGCTCCCACAACCCTAGTTGCGGGAGTTTTAGTTACTCATGCTCGAAGAACAAAAGAAGAAATTCATAATAAAGGAAAGAAAATTCTTACAATATGATGAAAATGCCCTTCAATAATCCAAGAACAAGAAAAACCAAGAACTCAAGAACGAATCAAGAACACGCTTGCAAGATCAAGAAACCGTGTTGCTTGCGCTCAAAGTCTCGACTAAGCTCCTAAAACTATTGTAAAAACGTGTAAAAACTAATTGAAAGGTGATATGTAAAATAAAACTAACATAGGGTATTTATAGGAGTCTAGGAAACCAATCCAAAAAACGCTCGGATTCCGCGTCGCGCGTCTGCCTTAACTTGACGGCCAGGCTGACGGACCGTCAAGCCAGTGATGGACCGTCGCCTGGACCGTCACTGCTAACCAGTGATGCTGCCTCAGCTGCCTTGGTGTGACGGTCACTGTGACGGACCGTCACATGTGTGACGGGCCGTCACTCAGGCCGTCACTCTTAGGCAGAATGTTGTTTTTCGCGTATTTCCTTTGATAACGCCCAAACTACACCTCAAATTAACGAGGCGTAAGCGATCGTAGTCAAATATAGAACCCAACTAGGTTGGGGTCGAATCCCACAGAGAATATGGTGAAGATTAAGCCTTTAGTGAAGTACGTGACTGATGGTCAATAGTTTCCGGTAAAAAAAGGGGTTTTGTGTGAACAAAGCGTAAACAAAACAAGTAATAAACGTGTGAGTTTTAATCAATATGAGAGAATGCGAACTAGGGACGTGTTCACCATGGCATTGTAACAATCGATTCTAGGCGTTACAGGGTTCTTTCTATATGTGTGTCACGATGTGATTGCGTCAATGGTATCGTCTAAACGTCTCTCGACAAATAAACAAATTTCCTTTTCTATTCTCTCGACCTCGAAAAGATGTGCTTTTTAGCTTTCAATCCTAAACATCAAGTAGATTAATCCAGTTACGGCATTAATCATTAAGACGAGAGTTGGTAGTCTCGAATCCTTGTCGTTAATCAAGTTTTCCAGTTTTAATCTCTTTACTCAAGCAAATTAAACCTAGGCATGTTCTAATGTTTGCAACCACTAGAAAACGTGACATAAAGTATGATTAACAACGTGACTACATGTAAATTGAACCCGTCGCTACCCGGAATCTATATCGCTACTTTAGCCATGGCTCCCACAACCCTAGTTGCGGGAGTTTTAGTTACTCATGCTCAAAGAAGAAAAGAAGAAATTCATAATAAAGGAAAGAAAATTCTTACAATATGATGAAAATGCCCTTCAATAATCCAAGAACAAGAAAAACCAAGAACTCAAGAACGAATCAAGAACACGCTTGCAAGATCAAGAAACCGTGTTGCTTGCGCTCAAAGTCTCGACTAAACTCCTAAAAACTATTTTAAAAGCGTGTAAAAACTATTTGAAAGGTGATATGTAAGATAAAACTAACATAGGGTATTTATAGGAGTCTAGGAAACCAATCCAAAAAACGCTCGGATTCCGCGTCGCGCATCTGCCTTAACTTGACGGCCAGGCTGACGGACCGTCAAGCAAGTGACGGACCGTCGCCTGGACCGTCACTGCTAACCAGTGATGCTGCCTCAGCTGCCTTGGTGTGACGGTCACTGTGACGGACCATCACATGTGTGGCGGGCCGTCACTCAGGCCGTCACTCTTAGGCAGAATGTTGTTTTTTGCGTATTTCCTTTGATAACGCCCAAACTACACCTCAAATTAACGAGGCGTAAGCGGTCGTAGTCAAATATAGAACCCAACTAGGTTGGGGTCGAATCCCACAGAGAATATGGTGAAGATTAAGCCTTTAGTGAAGTACGTGACTGATGGTCAATAGTTTCCGGTAAAAAAAAGGGGTTTTGTGTGAACAAATCGTAAACAAAACAAGTAATAAACGTGTGAGTTTTAATCAATATGATAGAAGGCGAACTAGGGACGTGTTCACCATGGCGTTGTAACAATCGATTCTAGGCGTTACAGGGTTCTTTCTATATGCGTGTCACGATGTGATTGCATCAATGGTATCGTCTAAACGTCTCTCGACCAAATAAACAAATTTCCTTTTCTATTCTCTCGACCTCGAAAAGATGTGCTTTTTAGCTTTCAATCCTAAACATCAAGTAGATTAATCCAGTTACGGCATTAATCATTAAGACGAGAGTTGGTAGTGTCGAATCCTTGTCGTTAATCAAGTTTCCCGGTTTTAATCTCTTTACTCAAGCAAATTAAACCTAGGCATGTTCTAATGTTTGCAACCACTAGAAAACGTGACATAAAGTATGATTAACAACGTGACTACATGTAAATTGAACCCGTCGCTCCCCGGAATCTATATCGCTACTTTAGCCATGGCTCCCACAACCCTAGTTGCGGGAGTTTTAGTTACTCATGCTCGAAGAAGAAAAGAAGAAATTCATAATAAAGGAAAGAAAATTCTTACAATATGATGAAAATGCCCTTCAATAATCCAAGAACAAGAAAAACCAAGAACTCAAGAACGAATCAAGAACACGCTTGCAAGATCAAGAAATCGTGTTGCTTGCGCTCAAAGTCTCGACTAAACTCCTAAAAACTATTTTAAGCCCGAGATTGCATTTTGGCTCGAGAATCGCACTGCTCCCGAGAATTTTGATTGAGCCCAAGATTGCATTTGGCCCGAGAATTGCATTGTGCCTGAGATTGCATTGAGCCCGAGATCGCATCGAATCACAACAAGCTACCATGGAACAAATTATTCAGAAGCTACCAAACATCATGCTATGCCACTCAAAACAGATACTCTTTCTTTAATTTCTGCTTATCATGCTCCAAAGGCGTCATAGGCTAAAGGCATCATTTTCATGGCCTGCGGACATCATTTCATGGCCTAAGGATTTACTTTCTGCTTATCATGCTCCAAAGGCGTCATCGTCTAAAGGCATCATTTTCATGGCCCGCGAACATCATTTCATGGCCTGAGGATTAATTTTACGTATCATGACCCTGAGATATCATCACTTAAGACATCATTTTTACTGTTTTAAGCAACCTTCCATAGTCTTAAAGGGAACCTGGATCATGTTTTACTTTATTTTTATTTAAATGTTAATATTTTATCTAGTTATAATAGAAATTGCAGGCACCGAAAGCTGAACAAGCCAAGAAACGAGATTAACCGTCGTCTTCACTCCCAAAACATAAATCTTACTATCCCTATACCGCCAACACCGGACCGTTGCTCACGCCCTATTCTTAGCTAATCGCTCAAATCTCATCAACTCGTGCCAACTACGTCTTCGTCCAGAAGTTCGGTTGTATATCTTCTCTAGAAACCTCGTTCGTTTCTAAATCTAGAACTACACATGGCCTGATTCCTGTAAAAAGAGGGATATGTAGGCGACTTGAAAACCAAAGTCTCGGCCGCAACTCTTTTATAATTCCCCCTTGTTTCTCCGATTTCAAAGAACTACGCCTCCGGTCGGACAAAATTGGCTACGTCAACGTTCCTTGCCCGATAATTCATCCTTCATTCCCGAGCAAGGAAGGGGCAGCTGTTGACACCCAATTTTGACCTCCCTATACCTCTCTCGGGCTGTTATTTTAATAATAATAATTATTTTAAATATTAACTTATTGTATATTTTACTTGATTTATTAAATAAATTACGTGTTAACACTTTAAAATTAGTATATAAATATATAATTATTCTCTATTATTACTATTTTTATCATAAATTTCATATGATATTGCATTTCATTTATTTTATGTAAAATATATATACGTAATTTGTTTATTTTTTAAAATAATTTATCTTTTGATAATTATCGTTAATTATTATTTTATCTACTAAATTTTATATACGTAGTAGTTTATTTACTAAATAGCCGTCCGAATTCAATTTCTAATCTCTAATTATTTAAATCCTAGTCTCTTTCTACCCAATTTATTTCAAATTTTAGCCTAAATTGGGATAATTTGGCCCAATTTTAAATCCCAAGTTTAATCCAATCTCAAACGTTGATCTAATACGATCAACGATCGAGATCAAACCCCTTTTCTTCTTTCCTTTTAAACAAACACCCCCCAACCCTAACCCCATTCTCCTCCACCGCCCCATCTATCTCCCTCAATATCTCTCTCTCCTCTCTTCATCTTCTCCAACCACATCGCTGCCTCCGCCGGCACCACCTTCTCCCCTCACCTCTACGCCTCTGCCAGCCACCACCAAAACCCCACCAGCAGCGGTGAAACTCCAACGCCACCACCGCCCATCCCATCCTCTCTTGATCTCCATCATCTATTCCACTCCTATTTCTCCGGTGAAATCCCGCCGCAAACCACCAAACGTCCACCCTCATCTCGACCAGAAAACCCACCCAAAACCACATCTCCATCATCCTTTCTCTCCGTCACAATTTTATCGCCACCGGCGAAATCAGTCAGAGAACCACCAGTAAAAAATTCACTAAAAACCCCAACGACAGCAAAGCTCCGTCTCCCTAGTGTTGCCACCACTGGTTTCCCCGAAACCCCAAAGGCCGTGTCTTCTCCAGCGAATACTAGAGGAGATCCATGAAAGGAACCTTACGCATGGCTCAGTATTATTTTTCACAAGTCAAGTTTTGGTTGATCGATCGACCATTATTGTAATGACCCTTCCGGTCATTTCCACGTATAATTTTTGAAGTCAAGCAAATCGACAAAAGATATCGTAAGATCTTTAACAAATTTTCTGAACTTTGGGTCAAATGTCTCGGGACTTTTCTCTCAATATATAAAGAGTTAGAAGTCCCCCGAAATACCAAATCGAAGGTCTACGAGTCTAGTTTCCAACGCACAAAACCTCACGTCCAACTGATCTCGGAGTAAAAAGTTATGACTGTTTTTACCGCGGACTGTCTGGCAGAAAATGGGTTGCGAACCGGGTCGCGAACCGGGTCGGGTTAAACTCGATTTAAGCCTCGACTTCACGTTTTAAAACACCATTTCAGTTCTGAAACAGTGATAAAACATAAGGGAGGATCCCGAGAGAATTCTTGAGTATCAAAATCGTGCGTTGGCGAATTACGAGCCTAAACTTAAGAATTTTATTAGCATAGTGCGTGTATTTGAAAATATTTTATTTAAAAGATGAATTTGGTAAAAACTATATTAGTATTGCCTTTTCAAAATATTTTAAAGGTTTATGGGAAATATTTTTGAAACGTTATAATGGTTTATGTATTTATTTTATAAAGTTTGTATACATTGTAATATTTTAACGGAGATAGTAAAATTAGTGTGTTGAAAATTATTATTATAATCTAGTAGATTTTATTGGAAATGATTTTCTATGAATTATGATATATTTAAAATATTATATTTATTTTACCATGAATTTATGCAATACCCGAGTATATACTTAACGGATCGGATTGGTTGCCACCTCCACTTCCACGTGGAAGTGGAGGGCTAACACAACGCATAGCAAGTTGAAAGGTGGCATCACCTAATCATTTTAATAGTGCTAATTTCTAAATGATTACATTAATTAATTCACTTACCTACTGCCTATGACATATATATACTTATACGTAAAAGTGTTCTATAGTCACTGTGTGGGATTTATATAGAGCATTAGAGGGGTTTGGTAGAGAAATCATATTTTGAGGTTATGTTTAATTTCGGAAGGAAAATCAATTATCTACGTCAAGTTATTCAAGCCCAAATCCGATTCTGATCTAGTTTTGGATTTTCTCGGAGTGGTTCGAGCTTGGACATCGTTCTAGCATCTTGTCATCGGATGACAGGTAGGTTACGGTTTATTTTCCCTAGACTCCGTATATATAGAATAAAATTGTATTAATGGACATCCTTGGGTTGGTTTATTAGGTTGGTACCACAGACCTCGACCTCTTTATTCATGTCCGCCTACTTTTGTTCCTCCGTTGCTTGTAGTATTTGCCGATATATTTTATTTACCCTTGTGGTCCTGTGAGGCCTTGTTGACTCTGGAACATAGAAGGTGGGATTTTGGGAATGTCCGCGAGTCCCGGGCATAAAATTATCCTTCTAGGCTGGTTATGCTTGCTGAGTAGCTGTGGGCCTGTGCAGGGTCGATAGGTTGATTGTGAGCTGCGGGGCAGCTATTGTGTGAGATCATACCATTTCCATGCATATAAAGAGGTTTTATCCATGTTTTACTGTGGTTTTGGCTTCGGGCCTACTACACTATTTTCTAAACCTTGCATGGCCCTGGGGGGCCCGTTTTTTATGGAAATGATTTGGAAATGGTTGATTGACTTGTGAGTATTCTTGGGTAAAAGAGAGTAAAATTATGTTTTAAAACACCAGTTTTACTACTACGCTAGACTCGGCAGGGCCGGAGTGCTAGTTGAGTTTTTTTGCTGCTTGAGATGATTTTTAGTCTCGGTCGGACCGAGCACCTGAGATGACTTTTTACTGTTTAGACCCGGTTACGCCCGGGCACCCTTGGAGGGGTTTTTGGGACATTTTCCTACTACTTTAGTCCTGGACAGGGTCTGGGCATTGCATATTCGAGACTGGGTCTCCATCTTGATACCGGACTTGCTTCCGGGCGACATGTTATGATACTGAGTTTTAGTATGGGGTCTGGGACCTCCATGGACCTTGCCATCCGGGCCAGGGGCTACGGGCTACGTGTGCCGGAGGAGGGGTATACGGTGGAGTAGAGGTATACGGGCAGTGTCCTTCCATGGAACCTACCTGCTGGGCCAGATTGGCGCCGGAGGAGGTACATACAGAGATACCATGGCACTTGAGATCTTCATGCATCATATCATTCATTGTTTGAGGCTCCACCCTTGTTTGCTGTTTGCTGATTGTACGCTCCGGTAGTATGGGATGCCGGAGGGTTTGTTTTCACTTGTTTGTGTTCCTCGGTTGTATGGGCGGCCGGGGGACTGTAGGTAGACTTTTGCTTTTTACTTACAGAATTGCTCTCTATTATGGATAAGTATGAGATTGGTATGATTAGTTGAGTTTGATTCATGTCTCTGAGCATGCCTATTATTACTCTTTCTCTCTTCTTCTTACACTTGAGGTTACCGGTATACCGTCCATTTGGTAAACTTATTTTGTATACACTGTTGTTGCAAGGACCCCAGGTGCATTATTTCTTACTTTCACCTGTTCCTATGGCGTGTATATTCTGCTTACTAGCCTCATATGTGGTTCTGTTGATTTACCTCTAGGCTAGTTCCTATGTACCTTTCATTGATTTCTGTGACTACTTGCTTCTATTCTGTCTATTACTGCGCTTTTATCTTATATGTGCCCAGTCGGCCTATGATACCTGCTGGGTACCTTATGCTTCGCATTTGGTGCTCACCCCTACCCCCTGCATCTTTGGGTGCAGATCCTAGCGTGGGCCATCGCCGTTAGATCGTTGTGATTCGTGCTTTGAGATCTGTTGGAGACTACTTCAGGCTGAGGGTGAGCTCTTGGCGATCGGAGCTTAGCTTTAGTTTATCTTTTGCTTCATGTACTCTATTACCATTCAAAGACATTTGTATATATTGTTTTGGATTAGTTGCACTCCATGTATGTAGTTTGGCTCTATACTATGATACCAGGTCTTGGGGTTTGGTTTAGTTTCCGCATATGTATATATTTATATCCCTGTTATCTATTTTATTCGGCTTGTTCTCTTATTTGTTAGATAGTAGCCCATTACTAACTGTTCTGGGCTACGGGGATTGGTTCACCTACCGGGGGTTGTAGATGCCATCATGACCGAGAAATTGGGTCGTGACAAATTGGTATCAGAGCGTTAGGTTCACCAGTGTCATCGGTATATGAGTCAATGTCTAGTAGAGTCCTGCGGATCGGGGCGGAGACGTCCATACTCAATCTTTGGGAGGCTACAGTGGCATTTTAGGAAATTCGACTCTCTCATTGCTTCTGTGTCGTGCGTACTACCCTTGAAGTTTCTGGAGATCTCATTTATTCTACTTCACTCTTCCGCAGATGGTTCGTACGAGATCATCGACATCACGCGAAGATGAGCCTCCCACTCCAGCTAAGGGTCGAGGACGCCCTCGATCAGTGGCACCTGCTAGGGCTGCTAGAGTGGAGATAGAGCCCGAGAGACATGTGGTTCAGGGGGCAGCCCAGGCGGTGCCACCTCCAGCGCCAGCTCCAGTACCAGCTCCAGTGCCCACTTATGTGCCAGCTCCAGCCGCAGCTCAGTCTCCAGATATTCGGGAATTACTATTACAGCTTTTGGGTGTGATTGGAGAGCGGCCTTCTGAGGTAGCGCAGACATCCGCTCAGGGGGCAGCCCTGGGTGCACAGAGCTTAGGAGCGCAGCCGGCTACTATGGCTCCCCGTGCGGAGGTCATTCCGGTCCCATCTGTTGCACAGCCTCTTGCTCCTCGCCCAGCTATGACAGAGTCAGAGCAGAAGGCATTGGGTAGGTTTTTGAGGTTAGCACCTCCGAGATTTGCTGGTACTTCTGGGCAGGATCCACATGACTTTATTACTACCTGTGAGGAGATGTTGCATCATCTGGATTTGTTGGAGACTCACGGGGTTGGTTATACTACCTGTCAGTTGGAGGGCCCAGCGAAGTTATGGTGGAGGGCCCAGGTTGCTTGTAGACCACCATCGTCACCTCCTTTGACCTGGTCTGAGTTTTATGAGGCCTTTATGGCCAAGTTCCTACCCCAGAGTGATCGGGAGCATCGCAGGGAGCAGTTCACTCACCTTGTGCAGGGATCTATGACTATCTCGGAGTATGAGACCCGTTTTCATCAGCTAGCACCGTTCGGAGCTATGATCATTCCTACTGAGGCTGATAGGATTCGCAGATTTGTATGGAGTTTGAGGCCAGAGATTAGGCCGCCAGCTGAGATATTGATTGCCAGTAGTCGGTCATTCCAGGCTATTGTAGACTATGCCCGCACTGTGGAGGACTTACAGCGATATGATCAGGGGTCCAGAGATAAGAGGCCTCGACATCAGGGTGTCTATAGTGGTTCCAGATATGGTGGTAGAGGTCCTGGCCAGTGGAGCCGGAGTTATCAGCCACAGCAGTACCAGGGTCAGTCCAGCCGACCGGTTCAGGCTTCCCTTCAGACTTTCGGTAGTACCCAGTTCGAGCAGGGTCAGAGCAGCCATCAGGGCTATAGCGGCCAGTCTTCGAGGGGTACAGTTTCTGGGGCATCAGGTCGTGGTGGTCATTCGAGATTTGCGGGTTCATCTCGACTGAGTAGGCCGTCAGGGGCTTGTTTTATTTGTGGTGCGATAGGTCACTTTGCTAGAGATTGCCCTCAGCAGGGTACAGTTCAGTTGGCCGAGCCTTTACGAGTAGTTCAGCCACCAGCTAGAGGGGGTGGTCGTCAGAGTAGAGGTAGTGCTCCACGTGGCAGAGCAGGTGGTAGGGATGGCGGTCAGGCAGGTGGAGGTCATCGTCAGTTTTACGCGGTCCCTAGGAGACCAGAGGCAGAGGCCTCAGATGCTGTGATTACAGGTACGATTTCTATGTGCCATCAGTCTGTTATGGCTTTATTTGATCCTGGATCCACTTGTTCATATGTATCTGCCTACTTTGTGCCTTGTTTGGGGTTGGCTAGTGAGCCATTATCATTTCCTGTTTCTGTTTCGACCCCAGTAGGAGATTCTTTAGTAGTTGATCGGATCGTGAGATCCTGTATGTTATCTATTGGTTATTCAGAGACTTGGGGTGACTTGATGATTCTTGATATGCTAGATTTTGATGTGATACTGGGCATGGACTGGTTATCCCCTCACCATGTGGTTTTGGATTGTTATGCCAAGACCATTACCATAGCTGTGCCCGGTGTATCCCCGGTTGTGTGGCAGGGTTCTTTTAGCCATGCACCATCTGGGATCATCTCTTGTCTTCGAGCTAGGAAGTTGATTGCCCGTGGGTGTTTAGCTAATCTAGCATATGTCCGAGATGTTAGTGCTGACCCCACTTCTCCTGAGTCTGTTCCTGTGGTTAGAGACTTCCTCGATGTGTTTCCTACCGACCTGCCAGGCCTTCCACCTGAGAGAGATATTGATTTTGCTATTGAGTTAGAGCCGGGCACTAGGCCCCATTTCTATTCTCCTTACCGTATATGGCTCCTGCTGAGTTGAGGGAGCTTAAGGAGCAGCTCCAGGATCTGTTAGCTAAGGGGTTTATTAGACCTAGTGTGTCACCTTGGGGTGCTCTGTTCTCTTCGTGAAGAAGAAGGATGGGTCGATGCGCATGTGTATTGATTATCGGCAGCTGAATAGGGTGACAGTGAAGAATAGGTATCCGATGCCGAGGATTGATGATTTGTTTGACCAGCTTCAGGGTTCAGTCGTGTTTTTGAAGATTGATTTGAGGTCTGGCTACCATCAGTTGAGGATTAGGGCGGAGGACATCCCTAAGACAGCATTCAGGACACGTTATGGCCATTATGAGTTCCTGGTGATGTCTTTTGGGTTGACTAATGCCCCCGCAGCCTTTATGAATTTGATGCACAGGGTTCTTGGCCCGTATTTGGACTCATTTGTGATAGTTTTTATAGACGACATCTTGGTATACTCGCGTAGTAGAGATGAGCATGAGCAGCACTTGAGGGTTATACTCCAGACTTTGAGAGATCATCGGCTTTATGCCAAGTTCTCAAAGTGCGAGTTTTGGCTTGAGTCAGTTGCATTCCTAGGGCACGTGGTGTCTAAAGATGGGATTAGGGTTGATCCGGGAAAGATTTCAGCGGTTTGTGAGTGGCCTAGACCTACGACTGTTACTGAGGTTCGCAACTTTATTGGGTTAGCAGGTTACTACAGACGGTTCGTTGAGGGATTTTCTTCCATAGCAGCACCCTTGACTATGCTGACTAGGAAGGATATCCCATTTCAGTGGTCGGATCAGTGTGAGGATAGCTTCCAGAGGCTTAAGGCCTTATTGACTTCAGCTCCAGTTTTGACTTTGCCGGTTGAGGGTCAGAGCTTCTCCGTGTATTGTGATGCTTCTGGGGTTGGTCTTGGTTGTGTGTTGATGCAACAGGGTCGAGTAGTAGCATATGCGTCGAGGCAGCTGAAGGTTCACGAGCGCAACTACCCCACTCATGACTTAGAGTTGGCGGCGGTAGTTTTCGCGCTTAAGATCTGGAGGCATTACTTATATGGAGTTCACTGTGATATCTTCACCGATCACCGTAGTCTTCAGTATATCACGAGTCAGCGGGAGTTGAACTCGAGACAGAGGAGATGGGTCGAGTTACTGAAGGACTATGATTTCACTATTCTGGATTATCCGGGCAAGGCGAACGTGGTAGCGGATGCCTTGAGTCGGAAGACAGTGAGTATGGGTAGCCTAGCTTCTCTTTCAGTTTCAGAGCGGCCGTTGGCCTTGGACATCCAGTCCTTGGCTAACTGTTTGGTTAGGCTTGACTTGTCGGATCCTAGCAGAGTTCTTGCCAGTATTGAGGTTCGTTCTACTTTGGTTGATCAGATTCAGAGCCGTCAGTTTGAGGATCAGCAGTTGTGTGACCTTCATGATCGGGTTGTTCAGGGTGAGACCAGTCGGGCTACTCTAGATTCAGATGGGGTTCTGAGGTTTGATAGTCGCCTTTGTGTTCCGAGGATTAGTGATTCGATTCAGTTGATACTTCATGAGGCACATTGTACTAGATACTCCATTCACCCTGGCACAACAAAGATGTATAGAGACTTGAGACAGCTTTACTGGTGGGGTGGTATGAAGCGGGATATAGCGGATTTCGTATCTCGGTGCTTGAACTGTCAGCAGGTTAAGTTCGAGCACATGAGACCTGGTGGTTTGATGCAGCGACTTCCCATTCCTGAGTGGAAGTGGGAGGGATTACTATGGACCTTGTTGTTGGTTTACCTCGTACTTCTCATGGGTTTGATTCCATATGGGTGATTGTTGATAGGCTGACTAAGTCGGCACATTTCTTGCCGGTTCAGACTTCTTATGGCGCAGAGAGGTTAGCTCAGATCTACCTTCGTGAGATCGTTCGGTTGCATGGGGTCCCAGCTTCTATTATTTCAGATCGCGGCACTCAGTTTACATCTCAGTTCTGGAGGGCTATTCAGCGAGATTTGGGTACAGAGGTACATCTTAGTACCGCTTTCCACCCTCAGACAGATGGCCAGTCCGAGAGGACCATTCAGATTTTGGAGGACATGCTTCGAGCCTGTGTTCTTGACTTTGGAGGTTCTTGGGATCAGTTTGTTCCCTTGGCAGAGTTTTCTTATAATAACAGCTTCCATTCGAGTATCGGCATGGCACCTTTTGAGGCTTTGTATGGCAGGCGTTGCAGATCACCGGTAGGTTGGTTTGATGGTCTTAGTGCTGGGCTACAGAGCACAGATTTGCTTCGAGATTCCTTAGACGGAGTCCGAGTGATTCAGGACAGACTTCGGGCACCTCAGAGCAGGCAGAAGAGTTATGTTGATCGTAGGCTTCGTGCCTTGGAGTTTAGTGTCGGTGACTTGGTGTTTCTCCGTGTATCGCCCATGAAGGGCATGATGAGATTTGGTAGGCGGGGCAAGCTTAGCCCCAGGTACATTGGGCCGTTTGAGATTCTTCAGAAGGTCGGTAGCGTTGCCTATTAGCTAGCTTTGCCTCCGATGTTTTCAGCTATACATCCTGTATTTCATGTTTCGATGTTGCGTCGGTATGTCCCAGATGAGTCTCATGTGTTGCGGTAGGATTCAGTTCAGTTGGATGAGGGTTTAGCCTTTGTTGAGGAGCCGGCAGCTATTTTGGCCAGAGATGTCAGGAGATTGAGGTCTCGAGAGATCCCGGTTGTTAAGGTTCAGTGGAGGCACCGTCCAGTCGAGGAGGCTACCTGGGAGACCGAGAGAGATATGCGGGCCCAGTATCCGCAGCTGTTTGAGCCTTCAGGTACCCCCTTGACCTTGACTTTCGAGGACGAAAGCCCTTTTTAGTAGTGGATGATGTAATGACCCTTCCGGTCATTTTCACGTATAAGTTTTGAAGTCAAGCAAATCGACAAAAGATATCGTAAGATCTTTAACAAATTTTCTGAACTTTGGGTCAAATGTCTCAGGACTTTTCTCTCAATATATAAAGAGTTAGAAGTCCCCCGAAATACCAAATCGAAGGTCTACGAGTCTAGTTTCCAACGCACAAAACCTCACGTCCAACTGATCTCGGAGTAAAAAGTTATGATTGTTTTACCGCGGACTGTCTGGCAGAAAACGGGTCGCGAACCGGGTCGGGTTAAACTCGATTTAAGCCTCGACTTCACGTTTTAAAACACCATTTCAGTTCTGAAACAGTGATAAAACATAAGGGAGGATCCCGAGAGAATTCTTGAGTATCAAAATCGTGCGTTGGCGAATTACGAGCCTAAACTTAAGAATTTTATTAGCATCGTGCGTGTATTTGAAAATATTTTATTTAAAAGTTGAATTTGGTAAAAACTATATTAGTATTGCCTTTTCAAAATATTTTAAAGGTTTATGGGAAATATTTTTGAAACATTATAATGGTTTATGTATTTATTTTATAAAGTTTGTATACATTGTAATATTTTAACGGAGATGGTAAAATTAGTGTGTTGAAAATTATTATTATAATCTAGTAGATTTTATTGGAAATGATTTTCTATGAATTATGGTATATTTAAAATATTATATTTATTTTACCATGATTTTATGCAATACCCGAGTATATACTTAACGGATCGGATTGGTTGCCACCTCCACTTCCACGTGGAAGTGGAGGGCTAACACAACGCATAGCAAGTTGAAAGGTGGCATCACCTAATCATTTTAATAGTGCTAATTTCTAAATGATTACATTAATTAATTCACTTACCTACTGCCTATGACATATATATACTTATACGTAAAAGTGTTCTATAGTCACTGTGTGGGATTTATATAGAGCATTAGAGGGGTTTGGTAGAGAAATCATATTTTGAGGTTATGTTTAATTTCGAAAGGAAAATCAATTATCTACGTCAAGTTATTCAAGCCCAAATCCGATTCTGATCTAGTTTTGGATTTTCTCGGAGTGGTTCAAGCTTGGACATCGTTCTAGCATCTTGTCATCGGACGACAGGTAGGTTACGGTTTATTTTTCCTAGACTCCGTATATATAGAATAAAATTGTATTAATGGACATCCTTGGGTTGGTTTATTAGGTTGGTACCACAGACCTCGACCTCTTTATTCATGTCCGCCTACTTTTGCCCCTCCGTTGCTTGTAGTATTTGCCGTTATATTTTATTTACCCTTGTGGTCCTGTGAGGCCTTGTTGACTCTGGAACATAGAAGGTGGGATTTTGGGAATATCCGCGAGTCCCGGGCATAGAATTATCCTTCTAGGCTGGTTATGCTTGTTGAGTAGCTGTGGGCCTGTGCAGGGTCGATAGGTTGATTGTGAGCTGCGGGGCAGCTATTGTGTGTGATCATACCATTTCCATGCAGATAAAGAGGTTTTATCCATGTTTTACTGTGGTTTTGGCTTCGGGCCTACTGGCACTATTTTCTAAACCTTGCATGGCCCGGGGGGCCCATTTTTGATGGAAATGATTTGGAAATGGTTGATTGACTTGTGAGTATTCTTGGGTAAAAGAGAGTAAAATTATGTTTTTTTAAAACACCAGTTTTACTACTACGCTAGACTCGGCAGGGCCGGAGTGCTAGTTGAGTTTTCTTGCTTCTTGAGATGATTTTTAGTCTCGGTCGGACCGAGCACCTGAGATGACTTTTTACTGTTTAGACCCGGTTTACGCCCGGGCACCCTTGAGGGGTTTTATGAGACCATTTTCCTTTTTTAGTCCTGATAGGTCTGGCATTTTGCATATTTCGAGACTGGTCTCCATCCTGATACCGGACTTGACCATTCTGCGGCGACTGTTCGATTACTGAGTTTGTATGGTCTGGAACCTCCATGGACCTTGCCTTCTGGGCCAGGGGCTGCGGGCTGCATGTGCCGGAGGAGGGGTATACGGTGGAGTAGAGATATACGGGCAGTGTCCTCCATGGAACCTACCTGCTAGGCCGGGTCGGCACCGGAGGAGGTACATACAGAGATATCATTTCACTTGAGATCTTCATGCATCATATCATTCATTGTTTGAGGCTCCACCCTTGTTTGTTGTTTGTTGATTGTACGCTCCGGTAGTATGGGATGCCGGAGGGTTTGTTTTCACTTGTTTGTGTTCCTCGGTTGTATGGGCGGCCGGGGACTGTAGGTAGACTCTTTCTATTTACTTTGACAGAATTGTTCTCTATTATGGATAAGTATGAGATTGGTATTATTAGTTGAGTTTGATTCATGTCTCTGAGCATGCCTATCATTACCCTTTCTCTCTTCTTCTTACACTTGAGGTTACCGGTATACCGTCCATTTCGTAACTTATTTTGTATACACTGTTATTGCAAGGACCCCAGGTGCGTTATTTCTTACTTTCACCTGTGCCTATGGTGTGTATATTCTGCTTACTAGCCTCCTATGTGGTTCTGTTGATTTCCCTCTGGGCTAGTTCCTGTGTACCTTTCGTTGATTTCTGTGACTACTTGCTTCTATTTTGTCTATTACTGCGCTTTTATCTTATATGTGCCCAGTCGGCCTATGATACCTACTGGGTACCTTATGCTTCGCATTTGGTGCTCACCCCTACCCCCTGCATCTTTGGGTGCAGGTCCTAGCATGGGCCATCGCCGTTAGACCATTGTGATTCGTGCTTGGAGATCTGTTGGAGACTACTTCAGGCTGAGGGTGAGCTCTTGGTGATCGGAGCTTAGCTTTAGTTTATCTTTTGCTTCATGTACTCTATTACCATTCAGAGATATTTGTATATATTGTTTTGGATTAGTTGCACTCCATGTATGTAGTTTGGCTCTATACTATGATACCAGGTCTTGAGGTTTGGTTTAGTTTCCGCATATGTATATATTTATATCCCTGTAATCTATTTTATTCGGCTTGTTCTCTTATTTGTTAGATAGTAGCCCATTACTAACTGTTCTGGGCTACGGGGATTGGTTCACCTACCGGGGGTTGTAGGTGCCATCATGACCGAGAAATTGGGTCATGACAGTTATAATCAACCCCTCATCTTGGTTTTGGTTAAGGTTTACCTCACGCCATATTATCATGAATCCATTTTGGGTTTTGCCCTTTTCAACTTCGTCTTTCTTTTCTCTTGTTATCTGAGTTTTAGATGTGAAATTAGTAGAGTTGGGCTGTGAGTTTGTGTCTGAATTATGTGATTTTTTGTTAATTTTTAATTGTGGACTGTCATATGTGAAACCCCCCCAAGTTTGCATGAACTTTCATTCGTAGCCTAATTCTGAAAATTAGAATACATGCTTGCTCTGTTGTTGAAGTCAATTTCTAAGCATGTTGTTGATTATTGTCCTTATATTCTAAGTCAAACTTTTGGGTAGATTTTCTTAGGTTGCTATCTCTGTTTTTCCAAAGTATGTTCTTCATGTGAGACTGTAGATAGTCTGATAAGTTTTGAACTGTTTAGCCCTCCTTCCTTGAGTTTCGTTTGATAATCTTGTGATATTTATTGACCAATTTCATCATGTGATAGCCCTGAAATCCGTTTTATTGATTTTGTGTTAGAATTAATTTTTGGCTTTGATACCTGTTAATTTTTTACTCTTGATTGAGATATTGT
Organism: Jaltomata sinuosa; assembly: GCA_003996215.1. NCBI lineage: Eukaryota > Viridiplantae > Streptophyta > Magnoliopsida > Solanales > Solanaceae > Jaltomata > Jaltomata sinuosa. Next base: position 330,475 of record QJPP01001688.1, on the reverse strand, counting down.
GATATATTCTGTAAGATGCACTTTTTCTCTCCTTAATTGATTTGGGACAGCCTTAGTGATTACTAATTGATTCATTTTTTCCTTAATTTTATTACCTTTATTTAATTTGGATAGATTCTACTTGAATAATTATGGTAATATCGATATGATTTGGCTCCTAATTGGTTCATCCCATCTGTTTTAAGGGAACAATCTCCCATGATTGATTGTCATTGCCCTTTTTTCTTGATTTAAACAGCTTGTTTATTCTCTTCTTATGGTAAATTTGTGATAAATTGATTTGGCTATTGTAATTAAGGTGAATTTTTTTCCTTGATTCACTATTTGAATTATTCCCTTCCTTTAACTGAGTCCCTACTCCTATTATAAAAAAAGTCTCATTTCCTCATTAGAGCGGAGACTTTGACACACTACTACTCTCATTTTTTTAACTTCTCTTCTTGGCTGCTAAAGTGGTATTGATTGCTAAGTATAAAGACTTTGATATTTTCTTGTTACTTGCGGATAACTGGTTAGTGTTCTACCTCTGTATATTGCAATTCATATACATGTTTACCTTTAGTTTAGAATGTGTAATCATCTGTGTTTATCCATGATTATTCTGAGAGTTGTTTATAAAAGCATGTTTATAGGACGTAATCTTAGAACTTATATTTCTGTTTGGTTTGATTTCTTTTGCATTAAACTTCTGTTAGCACAAACCAGTTAGTTGTCTTATGTTGGCAGTTTTGTTGGCTTATACAATTAAATTTGGCTCTACTTTGGCTTGTTATGTGGAATTTTGTGAGGTACGGAGGCCTTAGCGCATCCCATCTCTTGACATAAGCACTGCCTAGGATCCTCGAGATCCTCAGGAACTCTGACATGTCAAGGGGCGGTCTTATGGGCTATAATAAGGCCCTCCAAATCCTACATTGACATGTTCGACATGTACTCTATTAGAAGATGGGTTTGCACAATGGAGAGTTGCCCGGGACTGGGAGATTTTTTTAGAACTTAGACTTTATTAATTCTGTTATGCTTTCATATTTACTCATTTGGGTCTGTAATAATTATTGTATAAACTCCGATGATAAATAAGATACTTTAGGGACTGCTATGGGGGGAGGGGCAAACTACGTGCTATTTGCCTTAGTTGTTTGGAAACGCCTAGAAAACATGCCTATAGGTTTAAGTTGTTTCAGCTTTAAAATTAATTACCATGCTCTATGGCTTAAAACAAGTTTTCAGTTCAGTTTAGTTGCCATGTTTACAAGTTAAATATGTTTAAGCATTTATGATAGTTAGCTACCATGTTTTAAGTTGTAAAAATCAGTTTCAGCATATAAATAACAAAGTTAGTTACCATGTTTAAAATCAGCTTCATCTTTTAAATAAAATCAGAACCATGTCTAGTTTAAAAATCGATTTCAGCATCAGTGTTCTGTGTATTTTATATAGCATGCCTATAGGGTTAATTCAGTTTCTGCATATACCTCGACTAGAAATCATGCCTATAGGATTCAGCACGTTGAAACTGTTTCAGCATGTTAAAATTGTTTCATCATGTTAAAATCAGTTCAGCATGTTAGAAGCTGTTTCAGAATGCTAAACCTGGTTCAGTATGTTTCAATATTTTTAAACTAAGTAGTTACCATGCCTATAGGACTAAATAAGCTTTCAACATGTTAAATCATTTAGATAGCATGCCTATAGGATTTAAATTATTTTCAGTACATTAATTTATTTAGATACCTTGCCTATATGATCTGAATTCGTTTTAGCATATTAATTCGTTAGTTATCATGTTATAGAATAAAAAATCAATTTTAGCATTTAAACTAACTAGTGACTATGTTATAGGATTAAAAAATTCATTTTTATTTAGTGTCTTAAATAATTAATTGTCTAAATTTGTTCCTGCGTGTAAGCTAATAACTATGATTGTAGGTTTCAAACTTGTTTTAGCAGTAATGTAATTAATTATCATGTCCAATAAATAATCTGCGTCAGCATGTTTAAAATCAGTTTAAGTTCAGTTCAGCATGCTCAAATCATTTTCAGCATGTTAAAATTAGTTTCTACATTAATTAGTCATCATGCCTATAAGTCTAAATCAATCTTATTCCTGCCTATCTCAATCCCTAGATATTCATGCTCATAGGTTTAACTACATAAAATGTTAATTGTATGAATTGTGAGACCTACTTGAGACCATTATATGCTACTTATTTTAAGATTCCTTGGTATGTTCTGTATGACGCTTAGCCCCGTGTCTAATTAGGAAACCTAAGATCTTATTTGTCTAGATCCATATCCAAATAGTAAGTCCAAATGCCTCTTGGACGTTAAGTTGGGATGGGTAAGCATCTTAAGACGCGTTAGATTTTTCTCATTTCTTTAGTACGCACTTAGGTAAAATCATCTTAATAACCAACTTAGGTGGGTAGATAGACGGATATGATGGAAATCGACCCGAGCAGAATACGACAATGTCTTTGGAATTGTCTTCGATAATAAGCCGGGCGCTGATCCGAATAGGTTAAAACTAACCTAAGTTTAGCTCTTATTTTATTATATGGTTCGGGTAGTTATCTAAATCACTTAGTAATTAGGTTTCTTTTTCTATATTCTTGTGTTAATTCTGTCTTCTCGCTGATCTCCTTTTCGTTTCATTATTTATTTTAATTGCGGTTTATATGCATGATCTTTTTTTTTCTCACTTAGACTATTAGTAACTAATTTATCTACTTGCTTAAAATAAAGGTTTATTTGTTTAATTACTTAGTTAATAATAGGCTAATAAAATGGTTGACCCTTTGTTTATCACTTATTTCCCACATAAATAACGAATCCGGTAGGGACCCACATTTGTGGACCTCGAAAGGTGCTTAACACCTTCCTTTTGAGGTAACTTGAACCCTTATCCGATTTATGGTGACGTAGACCTTAAATTAATTTAGTCATAGTTAGTTAAAATGGTGCCCTAACGCACCTTAAATTCGTTAGATGGCGACTCTTCACTCTTTTCTATCCAAAAAGAGTTGTCACGTTGGTGGCCTATCTTTCGCGAGAAAAATGGGGCTTGACAGAATGGCGACTCTGCTGGGGATATTTAGGTTCTAACCGTTACGGATTTTGTGTTTATGTGGGATTTTGTGATTCTTTTCTATTAACATTTTTTTCTCTTTTTTTTCTTTATCTAATTTATTTACCTCTGTAGTTAACTATCTATTTATCTTATGTTTGATCCATGCTCACCCATTATACGCTTTTAAGTTTCCTATTGATTTAGTTATCTATTTTTATTGTTTTCCTTAAACTGTCCAATGTGTTACTGCTTTTCCCCTATATGCTACATGTTACCACTTTTTATAATGTCATTCCGCTCATATATCCCCCACTTGGGAACTTCACACTTTCACACACTATACACGTGAGTTGTGCCTTTGCACTTCTCCAAAATTCTTTCAAATACCCATTTTACAGAGTTGACAAAGACGTGGGGTGAGCGGATAGTTTTGCTACCATGTGACCACGTGCCTCCTTGCATAGGAAAACCTTGAGTTCGTGTCTATCCAAATATCAGAAACTTAGGATAGTATTGTATCTACCCCTTTATATAAGTCATGCATGCATCAGCCATAGGTGGTTTGGCCCTAGGAGTCAACCCGCGAAATAAGCAGCCTCCTTATTGTCAAAGGGTTCCCATCAATCCAAAGACAAATAATCATATTATGTGTTAAGTTATCATGACAAATTAATCCAAGCCAGTTTAATATGAAAGATGTTTAGAAAAGTTTGTTTTGTTTCTCTTTCAGGCTGTAGAATGGAAGACACACCGGTATTTCCCAACACTAGGATGGTTGTGGGTGTTCCCCACAAATTAAGGAGATGATGGGAAGATATGAAGAAAGAACATGGTAAAGAGATTCGTCGGTCCTTGGGTTTCCTGACCTCTTTAATTTATGTAGCTCCAGATCGGTATTTGATCAAGGCTTTGTTGCAATTCTGGGACCCTGAAAAGGTAGTTTTCAAGTTTAGAGATTTTGAGTTAACACCGACCGTGGAAGAGATTTGAGGGTTCACTGAGTTGCGGTACCAAAATAGAGGGTTGATCTTGCCTCGCAAATAATCTGGGAAAAAGTTTCTGCATCATCTCGGATTGAAAAACAATCTCAAACTAGCTTGTCTGGACTTTGACTGGATTTCTTGTATGAACGTTTTGGTCGCAGGGAAGGTCATAAGGTTTTTCAGAAAGAGTTCTCTTGTTCTGCTGAAAAATGGGAAAAGAAGCGACTGAATGCTTTTTCCATAGCCTTGCTAGGCACTCTAGTGTTTCCAAGGGAGAATGGTAAGATTGATACTTGCCTTAGCTCGGTGATTCAAGCTTTATGTCGCGGTATTGATAATATGGAGGACACCTTGGTACCCATGATCTTTGCTGAGGTATTTAGGGCACTCTCCAAGTGCTTTAGGGGTAAGAGGTTCTTTGAAGGGTGTAACCTTTTGCTACAGCTATGGGCCGTTGAGCACTTTTACAAATGGCCCAACTTGATAGACATTTTGACGGGAATGGGAAACAAGATCGACAACCATTCCCAAAGGATGATCAGGTTCAATTCTCCAGTGGGTACCGAAGATTGGTTTGCTTTTATGAAAGCCCGTTTAGGATATCAGATTCAGTGGAAGTATTCATGGTTACCCGCCTGCACAGATGTCATAAGAATCAACGAGCTTTACTACATCGAGCTCATTGGGCTGAAAGGCCTCTAGCCTTATGCTCCAGTTCGAGTGCTCCGCCAGTTCGAACGAACCCAAGTCATACCTCTAAGAACCCACATGGGAGGTTCTGAGCTTGAGTTTGGCTCAAAATATGAAATTCCTAAGGCCAAAGAATTGCTTCAACAATGGGAAGGGTTGATGACTGTAAGCGTGGGCACTGAGCAGGCTTATTGTAAACCCGAATACTATGTGTGGCTTTTGGAGGATGCTGAAGATGTACGGCTTAGCAAATTGGGACAACCTTATGGATTTGAAGATATAAAAGAGACCACCTGGGTACGAAAGCTGTTAAATCATCATTATGATATCACTCCTGCAATGTGGGCACAAGTTGATCCAAGATCTCTAAAACAGTACAATGGAGGATTTTGAATTTGGATTTTCCCTTGTCATCCCACTTTCCCCTAGCTCTACTTTATTATTTTTTTCATTTCCGCAAAGAATTATAGTAGATCAAAGTTTGATTTAATAAATGGTTTACTTCGTTTATTATCTAACTCTAAACTCTGACTAATATTGAATCTTGTCTTGGATTAAAATATCATGAATCATATATGTGTCATTTTAGGCCTACCTCTGGCTCAACGAGGCCCCTTGCATTTAGGACGTTTATTTTTCGCAATCAATGTGTTTATCTTTAGAATAAATATCTTACTACTAACTTGGTTTTTGTTGATTTTGTCTTACTCTTACTCCCTTCCCAAAGGTTGATTTGTGCATGCTGGGATATCATACTAGATCAAAAGGGACTCCTCCTCCACCTCCTCCGAGTCCAAATCGTGAAAGGAAAGATAAAATGGGTGACAATAGTGCTAGTAAGAATAAGGAAGTCTCAGAAAGTGTTGGTGAAGACCGTGATGAGCTAATCTTACGAATGGAGCAGAGAATCCTTGACTTACTGGATAAACTGGCGCAAGTTCGTAATTTGGCCAAGTTGTCCTTCACTTTGAACAGTCCTCGTGACCTGACGGTCGAGGACAATACCGCCGCAAAACTCCAAACCATACCCAATGTACCACAACCACAAAATGACTTGCAGCATACTTACGTTCTTCCAAGGACTAGCCAATGTCCTCCACCACAGTATCCTACCCTCTCAGCTCCACAAAACTCCAAAACCACTCCAAATATAGTCCATACCCACGTTCCAGGAAATTATTACTTGAACCCCATATACGTGGAAACTGCTCCTTTTGTTCAGCACCAGCTTGAGCCAGAGCCTTCAGAAAAAGACCGGTTAATACAGAACATGGCCGAAAAGTTAGAGCAGGTCACCAACAGACTGCAACATATGGAGGGCATTAGAGGGGTGAAGGATCTGAATTATAAAGACCTATGTATGCACCCAGCCGTTGAATTACCGGAGGGGTACAAACCTCCCAAATGTGAGTTATTCAATGGGACCAAGGATCCCAAAGCACACGTAAGAATGTACTGTGATAAGCTGGTGGGAGTAGGAAGAGATGAGAAAATACAGATGAAGTTGTTCATGAGAAGCCTTATCGGGGAGGCCTTAACCTGGTACATTGAGCAGGGTGACAAAAAGTGGTCCAGATGGATAGAGATGGCCTCCGATTTTGTAGAAAGATTTGGATTCAACATGGACAACGCCCCAAATTGGTTTCACATTCAAAACCTGAAAAAGAAGCCTAATGAATTATTTTGGGAATATGCCTTGAGATGGAGAGTTGAAGCGGCCAGAGCCCGACCTCCAATGGACGAGGCTTAAATGAAAGATTATTTTATTCGGGCCCAAGAACCACAGTACTATGAAAATATGATGCTCATCACGGAAAAGAGTTTCGCCGAGATCATCCAGGTTGGGGAAAGACTAGAGGAAGGCATCAAAAGTGGTAGCATTATCAATCTAGAGGATCTACAGGCTACCAGTAAGTCCCTACAATCTGGCGGAATTGCTGAAAATTGAAAGAAAAAAGAAGGGGGGACTGTGATGATGGCACATGATTTCAAAACCCCACTCATTTCCCAAACGCGTACAACACACCCTCTACTATACCAACAATCTACATACCCTATCCCTCTTTATCAAATGCCTACATACTCATACCAAATTCCCTATCACCCCATTTATAATGCCCAGCCTTCTCAATTCCAATCTCCACCACCTAATCTAAATTACAAACCCCGCGCTAATTTTGAGAAAAGGACAGTCAAGCAGTATACTCCTTTGGTTGAACCAATTGCCCAGTTGTATGAAAGATTGAGGGTAGCTGGACTTATCACTCCCGTTCTCGCTTTACATGTAGACACTCAGGCCAAATGGTATGACCCTAACAAAGTCTGTGCGTACCATTCGGGGATGATAGGTTCACATACTACTGAAGTATGCCGCTCACTGAAGGATCGAATTCAGAAGTTGATTGATACAAAGGTTATTCAGTTGAAAGACCCAGCTCCGAACGTCACCAACAATCCACTCCCAAATCATCAGGTTAATATGTTAGAAGTTGGAGAGGCAGTGGATCTGGAAGGCTCTATTTGGGTTATCAAGAAAGAAGGGGATGTCGAGATGGTGTCACAAACATCTGCTCTGGCACAGAAATAGGTTCTGTTTGAAGTAGAGATGGCTGCTCTTAAATCTGCATTTACTGTATATCGAGCTACTCCAGTTGCTTATGATCCCCATGCAGTACCATGGAATTATGAACGTGATATTTCGGGAAAGGCAAAGGTAGCCGAGGCTGACGCCGCTCAGGGTGTGACTCAATCTGGCAGAATCTACACGCCTAAAAATCTGGCTCAGGGAAGTTCTAGCAAGGGAAAACAACCAGTTGTAGAGGTTGAGGAGAATGGCATTTGGAAGAAGGTTCAAGCAAAGGAATATTCTGTTGTAGATCAGCTGAGCAAAACTTTGGCTCAAATATCTATTTTGTCACTTTTACAGACTTCTGAGTTCCATCAGAAAGCTCAAATGAGGGTTCTTAGTGAGGCTTATGTTCTGGCTAATATCACCGGTTGAGAGGTAGCCCATATGGTTGGGCAGGTATTCGAGGCTCATAAAATATCCTTTCACGAGGATGAGTTGTCGCCTCAAGGAAGAGTGCACAATGATGCTTTGCACATCACCATGCAGTATGAGGATAGGGTGATAACAAAGGTATTGATCGATCCAAGCTCTAGTCTAAACATATTCCCCCTCGCCACACTGACAAGGCTAGAGGTTGACACTTCTAAGATTCAGACTTGGAGGATGAACGTGAAGACTTTTGACGGCTCTCAAAGAGATACCATTGGTGAAATTACCCTTAATGCATTGATTGGACCTGCCACGTTCCCCATTGTGTTCCAAGTAATAGATATCCCAGCCTCCTACAATATGTTACTTGGTCACCCATGGCTTCATATGGCAGGAGTGGTGTCCTCTAATCTACATCAATGCCTCATGTTTGACTGAGACTATCAAGAGGTGGTGGTCCATGGTGAAAAGGGGCACTCTATATACGCGGTGGAAGGAAAAGAGAGATTGGATGGAGAAATGTTCCACACACTAAAAATGGTGGGATTTGTTGGAGAGGAACCATGGTGGAGCAGCACGATCATGAATATGTTGCTTTGCTCAGGGTTCGTACCTAATGGCGGCTTGGGGGCGAATTTGCAAGGTATAATGGAACCAATACAGATACAGTCACAGGAGACCACATTCGGGTTGGGTTATCTTGGCACTACACAAGAGTACAAAGATTGGAAGTCACTCGTGGGCATATTCTATTATCCTTCGCTAGGACCGATACCGTCATTGCATCAGACTTTTGTCTCTGCAGGATTTCTTGATGATAGTAAAGATGATGTGCTAGAAAGCTTAAGAGGTCTATTCCTGACAGAAGAGAGTTGCAACGTCATCATCGATGAGGGAAGAGAAGGAGTTCTTAAATAGAGCAATCATCCCAAAGCCACTCTCAGCAACTGGACTGCCACTCCTTCTAGGGCCCGCCGAGCACTCGGGTAGATGCAGAAGATTTTATTGTTTTCAATAAATAGGCTCGATTTTGAGTTCACTTTCATGCTATTTACTATTTTGAAGGCACTCAACTTTCTTTAATAAAGGGTTTCTCTTCAGTAAATTAATATCCTTTATTTATGTTTTCTTTTCTTTCTTTCTTTTTCAGCAAAATTACTTTTAAAAGCATTGAATCTGAGACTGTGACATGTAATGAGACTGTGCAACATAATATAAGTGAACTATAAGAGGTAGAAGAAGCTGAAGTACTGGAAGAACTCGTTAAAAAGGTTGAAGAGTTTGAATATAAACCTAAGGCAAACCTAGTGGATACAGAGGTAGTGAACTTAGGGGACTCGAAAGTGGCTAATGAAACGTACATCAGTGTTTACTTATCTGAAAATGAGAAAAAGGGCTACGTTCGAGTTTTGAAAAAACAAAAAGACGTCTTTGCTTGGTCCTATGTAGATATGACAAGATTAAGCACTTCGATTGTATCCCACAGACTGCCCACTGATCCCTTTTGTCCTCCTGTCAAACAGAAACTCAGAAAGTATAAACCTGATCTGAGCTTGAAGATTAAAGAGGAGGTGGCAAAGCAAGTTGAGGCTGGAATCATTCGAGTAACTGAATATCCGACTTGGCTAGCTAATACCGTACCTGTTCCCAAGAAGGATGGTAAGGTCAGAGTCTGCGTTGACTACAGGGATCTTAACAGAGCCAGCCCTAAGGACAATTTTCCACTCCCTAATATCACATCTTGATCAATAACTGTGCCAAGGGGGGTTTATCATCAAATTAAGATGCATGAGGAGGATGCTGAGAAAACTGTTTTCATTACACCCTGGGGGGTTTATTGTTACAAGTTTATGCCTTTCGGGTTGAAAAATTTTGGAGCTACATACATGAGGGCCATGACTACCATTTTTCATGATATGATCCACAAGGAAATTGAAGTTTATGTGGATGATGTTATCATCAAATCCAAGAAGGGTTCGAGTCATTTGGACGATCTCGAGAAGTTTTTTAATAGGCTACGGAAGTACAATCTGAAGTTGAACCCGGCAAAGTGTGCTTTTGGAGTCCCTGTGGGAAAATTATTGGGTTTTATCGTCAGTCATCGCGGAATAAAGTTGGACCCGACCAAAATCAAATCCATCAAAGAGCTTCCGTCACCGAAAAATAAGAAAGAGGTAATGAGTTTCTTGGGCTGCCTCGACTACATCAGTTGCTTCGTAGCCCAATCCACTGTCATCTGTGAGCCGATTTTCAAGTTATTGAAAAAGGATATTGCCACAAAATGGATGTTAGAGTGTCAGCAAGCATTTGACAAAATCAAGGATTACCTATCTAATCCTCCTATATTGGTCCCTCTTGAGCCAGGTAGGCCACTACTGTTGTATTTATCTGTGATGGATAATGCTTTCGGGTGTATTCTGGGGCAGCATGATAAAACAGGGAAAAAGGAGCAGGCAATCTATTACATGAGTAATAAGTTCACATCATATGAGGCTCGTTACTTTTTGCTAGAACGCATGTGTTGTGCATTAACTTGGGCAGCACAGAAGTTGAGACATTACCTCTCAGCATACACTACTTACTTGATCTCGAGAATGGATCCACTAAAGTACATCTTCCAGAAGCCTATGCCTACCGGGAAGCTGGCTAAATGGAAGATTTTATTGAGTGAATTTGACATAGTTTATGTCACTCAGAGGGCCATGAAGCACAGGCGTTGGCAGATTACCTGGCTGAGAACCCCGTAGATGATGGATACGAACCCTTGAAAAGTTATTTTCCTGATGAGGAAGTGGCATTTATGGGAGAGGACATATCCAAAATATACGATGGTTGGAGGATATTCTTTGATGGATCTGCGAACTTCAAAGGGGTAGATATTGGAGCTATTTTGATCTCAAAAACTGGCCCGCATTATCCGGTATCAGCCAAACTTAGGTTTCCTTGCACCAACAATATGGCTGAATACGAAGCTTGCATTTTGGGGCTTCGGCTAGCCATTGACCTGAATGTCCAAGAGGTATTGGTAATTGGGGACTCAGACCTGTTGATTCATCCAGTACAAGAGGAATGGGCTGCCAAGAACAGGAAACTCCTGCCATACATAGATTGCATACAAAAATTGCGCAAGAGGTTTGTCAAGATAGAATTCAAACATGTTCCGCGAATCCAGAATGAATTCGCTGATGCTTTGGCCACTTTGTCTTCTATGATACAGCATCCGGACAAGCAGCCTGCATATTGTTTTCATGTCGAAGAGGAGTTAGATGGCAAGCCATGGTATGTTGATATCCAGGGATACTTAAAAAATGGAGATTATCCGGAGAATGCCACAAGTATTCAAAAGCGCACTATTCGGAGGTTAGCTAACCAATAATTCTTAAGCGGAGAAATCTACAAGAGGACTCCTGATTTAGGACTGCTGAGGTATGTTGATGCTAGAGAAGCTTCTAGTTTGATTGAAGAAGTCCACGCTGGAACTTGCGGCCCTCACATGAACGAATTTACCTTGGCCAAGAAAATACTGAGATCCGGGTACTTTTGGTTGACTATGGAGACAGATTGCATTCGTTATGTGCAAAAGTGTCATCAATGCCAAATGCATGCCGACATGATTCGAGTTCCTCCCAACGAACTCCATGTCACCAGCTCTCCTTGGACATTTGCAGCTTGGGGTATGGACGTTATTGGTCCTATGGAACCTGCCGCATCCAACGAACATAGGTTCATTCTTGTTGCTATTGATTATTTCACCAAATGGGTCGAGGCTACCTCACATAAGTCTGTCACAAAGAAGGTTGTAGCTGATTTTGTCCGAGATCATATTATCTGTCGATTTGTAGTTCCTGAGTCAATTATTACAGATAATGGCACCAATCTCAACAGTGATCTGATGAAAGCAACGTGTGAACATTTCAAGATCAACCATCCAAACTCTACAGCCTATAGGCCACAAATGAATGGAGCAGTTGAGGCTGCGAACAAAAACATCAAGATGATATTGCGTAAGATGATTGACAATTACAGACACTGGCACGAGAAGCTACCTTTCGAATTGTTGGTATATCGTACTACGATGAGGACTTCTATAGGGTCCACTCCTTATCTTCTGGTTTATGGTACTGAAGCTGTGGTACCTGCTGAAGTAGAGATACCTTCCCTAAGGATCATTCAGGAAGCAGAACTGAGTGATGCTGAATGGGTGAGAGGTAGAATGGAACAACTGGCACTCATTGATGGGAGGAGAATAAATGCAATTTGTCACGGTCAACTCTATCAGAATTGAATGGCCAAAGCTTTCAACAAGAAGGTCAGACCAAGGCATTTTACACCGGGGCAACTTGTCCTAAAATGGATCTTTCCAAATCAAGACGAGGCAAAAGGAAAATTTGCACCAAATTGGCAAGGTCCTTACATGGTCCATCGGGTTCTGATAGGAGGAGCACTCGTACTAGCAGAAATGGATGGTGAAGTGTGGCCCAAGCCTATCAATTCTGACACTGTCAGAAGATATTTCATCTGAGAAGTTAAGAGAAAGTTATTTCTGTTATGCTTCCTTACCTTGTAATTGGAACTACGTTTGACCTGATTCCCATTTAAGAGGGATACGTAGGCGCTCCTATGGAGTTCGGTCTTATCATAATAAAACCTTTCATTTTCCCTTGTCAAGCGTTATAACTGGGGCAGAATTTTTGAGAGGATCTCAAAAATTCCATCTGAACAGCATTACCATGAATCGTAAGACTGGGGCAGAATTTTGAGGGAACCTCAAAATTCGCAACAAGCGACCGCTCATTCTACAAAATTTTCTAGCCGAAAGACAAGTTCTACACTGGGGCAGAAATTTTTGAGAGCCCTCAAAAATTTCATCAGAGCTGCACTCCAAACGCAAAGAGGATAAGATGTTGTGATGTGTCAACGCATGTCATGGTTTATGATTCAACAATATTTTGTTTATTTAACATTTCCCTTCCCTTTTCAAAGCAAATTATTTCAAAATACGATTTCAAAGTTTATTTATTTATTTGCCCGATCGAGTGCCCGAAGAGAGTGCAACAGCCCGCAGACACATAACAAGGAGGACAGATGCACCCAAGAGCTAATGCACAATCAACCTCCCCTTTTTACAAATTAACAATTTTTCTTTGAACGCAGAACTAGCAGGTACAAATCCGAGAATTGTCTCAGCAGCATCAAGACAAACACCGTCATTAAAATATGGCAAGAAAGCTAAGCTACTCTATCTCCTCAAAGAAGAATTGCATTAAGCCCGACAATTACATTCGGCTCGAAATTATATTTGGCCCGAGATTGCATTATGCCAGAGATACATTTGAGTCCGAGAATTGCATTTGGCCCAAGAATTACATTTGGCCCGAGATTGCATTAAGCCCGAGAATTACATTTGGCTCGAGAATTATATTTGGCCCAAGATTGCATTATGCCCGAGATGACTTTGGCCCGAGATTGCATTTGGCCCGAGAATTGCATTTGGCCCGAGATTGCATTTGGCCCGAGATTGCATTTGGCCCGAGAATTATATTTTGCCCGAGAATTATATTTGGCCCGAGAATTGCATTTGGCCCGAGCTTGCGTTAAGCCTGAGAATTACATTTGGCTCAAGAATTATATTTTCCCAAAAAATGCATTTGAGCCCGAGATTGCATTTGGCCCGAGATTGCATTATGTCCGAGATTGCATTGTGCTCGAGAATTACGAATCGCATTGTGCCCGAGAATTGCACTGCGCCCGAGAAATGCATTTGAGACCGAGATTGCATTATCAAGCCCGAAGATTGCCTTGCGCCCAAGATTACATCAAGCTCGAGAACTGCGAATTGCATTAAGCCCGAGATTGCATTTTGGCCTGAGAATCGCACTGCTCCCGAGAATTTTGATTGAGCCCAAGATTGCATTTGGCCCGAGAATTGCATTGTGCCTGAGATTGCATTGAGCCCGAGATCGCATCGAATCACAACAAGCTACCATGGAAAAAATTATTCAGAAGCTACCAAACGTCATGCTATGCCACTCAAAACAGATACGCTTTCTTTAATTTCTGCTTATCATGCTCCGAAGGCGTCATATTCTAAAGGCATCATTTTCATGGCCTGCGGACATCATTTCATGGCCTAAGGATTTACTTTCTGCTTATCATGCTCCAAAGGCGTCATCGTCTAAAGGCATCATTTTCATGGCCCGCGAACATCATTTCATGGCCTGAGGATTAATGTTACGTATCATGACCTTGAGATATCATCACTTAAGACATCATTTTTACCGTTTTAAGCAACCTTCCATAGTCTTAAAGGGAACCTGGATCATGTTTTACTTTATTTTTATTTAAATGTTAATATTTTATCTAGTTATAATAGAAATTGCAGGCACCGAAAGCTGAACAAGCCAAGAAACGAGATTAACCGTCGTCTTCACTCCCAAAACATAAATCTTACTATCCCTATACCGCCAACACCGGACCGTTGCTCACGCCCTATTCTTAGCTAATCGCTCAAATCTCATCAACTCGTGCCAACTACGTCTTCGTCCAGAAGTTCGGTTGTATATCTTCTCTAGAAGCCTCGTTCGTTTCTAAATCTAGAACTACACATGGCATGATTCCTATAAAAATAGGGATATGTAGGCGACTTGAAAACCAAAGTCTCGGCCGCAACTCTTTTACAATTCCCCCTTGTTTCTCCGATTTCAAAGAACTACGCCTCCGGTCGGACAAAATTGGCTACGTCAACGTTCCTTGCCCGATAATTCATCCTTCATTCCCGAGCAAGGAAGGGGCAGCTGTTGACACCAAATTTTGACCTCCCTATACCTCTCTCGGGTTGTTATTTTAATAATAATAATTATTTTAAATATTAATTTATTTTATATTTTACTTGATTTATTAAATAAATTACGTGTTAACACTTTAAAATTAGTATATAAATATATAATTATTCTCTATTATTACTATTTTTATCATAAATTTCATATGATATTGCATTTCATTTATTTTACGTACAATATATATACGTAATTTGTTTATTTTTTAAAATAATTTATCTTTTGATAATTATCGTTAATTTTTATTTTATCTACTAAATTTTATATACGTAGTAGTTTATTTACTAAATAGCCGTCCGAATTCAATTTCTAATCTCAAATTATTTAAATCCTAGCCTCTTTCTACCCAATTTATTTCAAATTTTAGCCTAAATTGGGATAATTTGGCCCAATTTTAAATCCCAAGTTTAATCCAATCTCACACGTTGATCTAATACGATCAACGATCGAGATCAAACCCCTTTTCTTCTTTCCTTTTAAACAAACACACCCCCCAACCCTAACCCCATTCTCCTCCACCGCCCCCTCTATCTCCCTCAATCTCTCTCTCTCCTCTCTTCATCTTCTCCAACCACATCACTGCCTCCGCCGGCACCACCTTCTCCCCTCACCTCAACGCCTCTGCCAGCCACCACCAAAACCCCACCAGCAGCGGTGAAACTCTAACGCCACCACCGCCCGTCCCCTCCTCTCTTGATCTCCATCATCTCTTCCACTCCTATTTCTCCGGTGAAATCCCGCTGCAAACCACCAAACGTCCACCCTCATCTCGACAAGAAAACCCCCCAAAACCACATCTCCATCATCATTTCCCTCCGTCACAATTTTACCGCCACCGGCGAAATCAGTCCGAGAACCACCGGTCAAAAACTCACTAAAAACCCCAACGACAGCAAAGCTCCGTCTCCCTAGTGTTGCCACCACTGGTTTCCCCGAAACCCCAAAGGTCGTGTCTTCTCCAGCGAATACTAGAGGAGATCGATGAAAGGAACACTACGCATGGCTCAGTATTATTTTTCACAAGTCAAGTTTTGGTTGATCGATCGACCGTTATAATCAACCCCTCATCTTGGTTTTGGTTAAGGTTTACCTCACGCCATATTATCATGAATCCATTTTGGGTTTTGCCCTTTTTAACTTCGTCTTTCTTTTCTCTTGTTATCTGAGTTTTAGATGTGAAATTAGTAGAGTTGGGCTGTGAGTTTGTGTCTGAATTATGTGATTTTTTGTTAATTTTTAATTGTGGACTGTCATATGTGAAACCCCCCCAAGTTTGCATGAACTTTCATTCGTAGCCTAATTCTGAAAATTAGAATACATGCTTGCTCTGTTGTTGAAGTCAATTTCTAAGCATGTTGTTGATTATTGTCCTTATATTCTAAGTCAAACTTTTGGGTAAATTTTCTTAGGTTGCTATCTCTTTTTTTCCATAGTATGTTCTTCATGTGAGGCTGTAGATAGTCTGATAAGTTTTGAACTATTTAGCCCTCTTTCCTTGAGTTTCGTTTGATAATCTTGTGATATTTATTGACCAATTTCATCATGTGATAGCCCTGAAATCCGTTTGATTGATTTTGTGTTAGAATTAATTTTTGGATTTGATACCTGTTAATTTTTTACTCTTGATTGAGATATTGTGATATATTCTCTAAGATGCACTTTTTCTCTCCTTACTTGATTTGGGACAGCCTTAGTGATTACTAATTGATTCATTTTTTCCTTAATTTTATTGCCTTTATTTAATTTGGATTGATTCTACTTGAATAATTATGGTAATATCGATATGATTTGGCTCCTAATTGATTCAACCCATCTGTTTTAAGGGAACAATCTCCCATGATTGATTGTCATTGCCCTTTTTTCTTGATTTAAACAGCTTGTTTATTCTCTTCTTATGGTAAATTTGTGATAAATTGATTTGGCTATTGTAATTAAGGTGAATTGTTTTTCCTTGATTCACTATTTGAATTATTCCCTTCCTTTAACTGAGTCCCTACTCCTATTATAAAAACAGTCTCATTTCCTCATTAGAGCGGAGACTTTGACACACTACTACTCTCATTTTTTAACTTCTCTTCTTGGCTGCTAAAGTGGTATTGATTGCTAAGTATAAAGACTTTGATATTTTCTTGTTACTTGCGGATAACTGGTTAGTGTTCTACCTCTATATATTGCAATTCATATGCATGTTTACCTTTAGTTTAGAATGTGTAATCATCTGTGTTTATCCATGATTATTCTGAGAGTTGTTTATAAAAGCATGTTTATAGGACGTAAACTTAGAACTTATATTTCTGTTTGGTTTGATTTCTTTTGCATTAAACTTCTGTTAGCACAAACCAGTTAGTTGTCGTATGTTGGAAGTTTTGTTGGCTTATACAATTAAATTTGGCTCTACTTTGGCTTGTTATGTGGAATTTTGTGAGGTACGGAGGCCTTAGCGCATCCCATCTCTTGACATAAGCACTGCCTAGGATCCTCGAGATCCTCAGGAACTCTGACATGTCAAGGGGCGGTCTTATGGGCTGTAATAAGGTCCTCCAAATCCTACATTGACATGTTCGACATGTACTCTATTAGAAGATGGGTTTGCACAATGGAGAGTTGCCCGGGACTGGGAGATTTTTTTTAGAACTTAGACTTTATTAATTCTGTTATGCTTTCATATTTACTCATTTGGGTCTGTAATAATTATTGTATAAACTTCGACGATAAATAAGATACTTTAGGGGACTGCTATGGGGGGAGGGGCAAACTACGTGCTATTTGCCTTAGTTGTTTGAAAACGCCTAGAAAACATGCCTATAGGTTTATGTTCGTTTCAACTTTAAAATTAATTACTATGCTCTATGGCTTAAAACCAGTTTTCAGTTCTGTTTAGTTGCCATGTTTATAAGATAAATATGTTTCAGCATTTATGATAGTTAGCTACCATGTTTTAAGTTGTAAAAATCAGTTTCAGCATATAAATAACAAAGTTAGTTACCATGTTTAAAATCAGCTTTATCTTTTAAATAAAATCAGAACCATGTCTAGTTTAAAAATTGATTTCAGCATCAGTGTTCTGTGTATTTTATATAGCATGCCTATAGGGTTAATTCAGTTTCTGCATATACCACGACTAGAAATCATACCTATAGGATTCAGCACGTTGAAACTGTTTCAGCATGTTAAAATTGTTTCATCATGTTAAAATTAGTTCAGCATGTTAGAAGCTGTTTCAGAAATGCTAAACCTGGTTCAGTATGTTTCAATATTTTTAAACTAAGTAGTTACCATGCCTATAGGACTAAATAAACTTTCAACATGTTAAATCATTTAGATAGCATGTCTATAGGATTTAAATTTATTTCAGTACATTAATTTATTTAGATACCATGCCTATAGGATCTGAATTCGTTTTAGCATATTAATTCGTTAATCATCATGTTATAGAATAAAAAATCAATTTCAACATTTAAACTAACTAGTGACCATGTTATAGGATTAAAAAATTCATTTTTATTTAGTGTCTTAAATAATCAATTGTCTAAATTTGTTCCTGCATGTAAGCTAATAACTATGATTGCAGGTTTTAAACTTGTTTTAGCAGTAATGTAATTAATTATCATGTCCAATAAATAATCTGTGTCAGCATGTTTAAAATCAGTTTAAGTTCAGTTCAGCATGCTCAAATCATTTTCAGCATGTTAAAATTAGTTTCTGCATTAATTAGTCATCATGCCTATAAGTCTAAATCAATCTTATTCCTGCCTATCTCAATCCGTAGATATCATGCTCATAGGTTTAACTACATAAAATATTAATTGTATGAATTGTGAGGCCTTCTTGAGACCATTATATGCTACTTGTTTTACAAGTCCTTGGTATGTTCTGTATGACGCTTAGCCCCGTGTCTAATTAGGAAACCTAAGATCTTATTTGTCTAGATCCATATCCAAATAGTAAGTCCAAATGCCTTTTGGACGTTAAGTTGGGACGGGTAAGCATATTAAGACGCTTTAGATTTTTCTCATTTCTTTAGTACACACTTAGGTAAAATAATCTTAATAACCAACTTAGGTGGGTATATAGACGGATATGATGGAAATCGACCCGAGCAGAATACGACAATGTCTTTGGAATTGTCTTCGATAATAAGCCGGGCTCTGATCCGAATAGGTTAAAACTAACCTAAGTTTAGCTCTTGTTTTATTATATGGTTGGGGTAGTTATCTAAATCACTTAGTAATTAGGTTTATTTTTCTATATTCTTGTGTTAATTCTGTCTTCTCGCTGATCTCCTTTTCGTTTCATTATTTATTTTAATTGCGGTTTATATGCATGATCTTTTTTCTCTCACTTAGACTATTAGTAACTAATTTATCTACTTGCTTAAAATAAAGGTTTATTTGTTTAATTACTTAGCTAATAATAGGCTAATAAAACTGTTGACCCTTTGTTTATCACTTATTTCCCACATAAATAACGAATCCGGCAGGGACCCACATTTGTGGACCTCGAAAGGTGCTTAACACCTTCCATTTGAGATAACTTGAACCCTTACCCAATTTCTGGTGACGTAGACCTTAAATTAATTTAGTCATAGTTTGTTAAAATGGTGCCCTAACGCACCTTAAATTCGTTAGGTGGCGACTCTTCACTCTTTTCTATACAAAAAGAGTTGTCACGTCTGTTGACACCTAATTTCGGCCCTCCTTTTTCCATAATTAATTTTTATATGATTCTTAGTTCCGAGGACTTTTCCAAAATAATATTTTTTCTTATTTTTATATTATTTTTAAATAAATTTTGGCACCAATGATCATTTTTAAAAAATGATTTCCTTTACTTTTTATAATAATATATGTTATTTCCTTTACTTTCTATGTATGAAATAATAATAACTAATAATATTGTATCTTATAAAATCACCCCAAAAATATTCTATAATTCATTCTTTTTAATAAAATATTAGTATATTAACTTTTATTTCAAACTCTAAATAAATTTTGTCGTATCGCGATAATATTTCAAAATATATAGTTTTATTAATTATGAATTGGAATTACGCGTATTAAAGTTATTCTAAGTCATATATATACGTATTGAAAATTAATTAGGATGAAAAAAGCATCGTTAAATTAATTAAGTGGAAAAACGATTAAGGAAAATTGAATTTTCCTACAAATTAATTCATTTACCAAATTTTTGGGCCAAATCTTTATTTCTTTCAGCCTAAAATTGACTAACCCGACCCAAAACCTCCTAACCCACTACCCAAAAACCGCCTGACCCGGCCCAAACCCTAACCCGGCCCAAAGAACCCCTAAACTAACTAATCCTAATCCCCTCTCTCTTCCATTTCAACAACACCAAACAGACCCCCTCACCCTCTCCAACGAAACCGACAGCCCCCACCCCAAACCCTTCCCTCATCGCCTCACCTCCAAGACCCACCGGGTTTTGCTTCGTATCGGTGGGCAAACGGCGGCGGCGCCCTCTCCCGTCACCTCACGTTGTCCTTTCCCCTTTCCGGAGATTTTTGCAGCTTCGAAAAAGACCACCCACCGCTAGACTACCGGATAATGGCAAAATCCGGTGGTCTTCACCCTTATCTCCTCTACTTTTATAGCTATCCCCTCACCTTTTGTCATCTCAAAGTAAAGCTGTAAAAGCTTCCCCCACTGCCGGCTGCAGACCTCGGAAAAGAGGAGAAAATCAAAGACCCGTCGGATTCAAAGTGTTATCCGACGGGTACGAGTTTAGTCCGATGGGTCCGAGTTCTACACCTCCAACCTGTCACTTTCCCCTTCAAATCATCTTGATAAAGTTTCTTGAAGAGATCCGTTGGAGCCCCGGAATTCGGCTATAAAAGGAACCCTTGGGTTTCCATTGAAGGGGTCAGAAGAAATTATCAAAAACAGCTCACACCAAATTGTTCTCTGATTGTTCACCGTCGATTGGCTAATACTCACTGCTGGTCTTCCCTTTTTGTTTCGCTTGCTCTATTCGGATAACCGGAGTCGGAGTCGGAGTAGCTAGTTTGAAACTCAACACTTGACGGCCTCAATCGCTGCCCAACAGAAGGTAAATCCTATCCCGTCTTAATAACATCATGTCTAGTTCTATGAATTCTTGATCATGTGGTTAGTCGGAGTGCTGTCAGTTTAAGCCGAACCGATTTTAGGCATGGAAATGTAAGGCAAAAAATCAGTTTTGGGCTTTCTGATTTATCCATATTAGGTAATGTGTTTATAAAAGCGTTTGCGACCTATGATTTAGCTCGAGTAAATTCTTGAAAGTTTGAGGCTTCAAGTGCGGTTAATTGCCTGTTTTAAAATCATTGTAGTATCCCTTGGGATATTTCTAAATTTTTATTTACTGTTTAACTCGTTTCGTTCCCAGTTGTGTTTTTTCTAAGATGTTTGTAGCCTTTAGTTTATCATGAAAAGGGGCTCTAAAAGTCCTAAAACTTTAGGTATGTTTGGCTGTCCATCGCTAAATTCTTGTAATATTGCTTCGGATGATTTGAATGGCAGAAGCTACTTAGCATGCCTCTGATCGGTTGTGTGCCTGCAAAACATTTTCAATTTCCCGATTAGGATGAAAAGACCATACGAGTTTCAAACCTTCAACATGATCAACCGTTTGTTTGTAGATCTTTGTGTTATTTGTTTCGAGATGTGGGTGCGGAAGTAGTGACTTTGAACCTTAAATATGATTAAACAAGCATGGTTCACTGTTAGTGTGATCGTAGTTTGGTTCTAATGGTTTCTTGTGTGTTTTACTAGTGTACATTTTGCCTGAACATCAAGAGTGCTACTTAGCTCGCAAAATTAAAATCAATGAGTTGTGACTTTCACTTTCTTCATTTAAACTTGTGTCACTTTGATGGTTAAAACAGTTGCGAATCTTCTTCTCATCCTCTAGTCATAAGTAGTTACAATGGTTAGTAGATTGAGATTAAGTTGTGAATATGATTGCTGAAAAATGGTTTTAATTGCAAGGGTGGTTGTCTTCATATCCTTTTAAACATGATTTCATGAGTTTTGTCTTAATTAAGAGATCAACAAGAAGGTACTTCAGCCCACCGACAGGTTTTTATTGTGTGTCAAGGTTTATCTGTCGCTTTGCTCGCCTAATTGCGTTATGATTAGCTTTATTTTCGTAGAACATTGATGTTGTTTGGGTTTCGCATTTAGATGTTAATTGACTGATTTCAGGTATAAAAATGTGAAACGAAAAATCCGTTTCTTGGTCGTTTGGTTTAAATTATGTGTTTGTGAAGTGTTCACAACTCAAGACTTGGCTTAAAAGTTGTAAATGGTGTTGTTTTGTTTGGTCTGAATTATCGTGATTAAAATTTGAAGTAAAGTAGTTGTCGGGTTGTTCGGTTGTATTAATAGTTGATGGTGTATTGGAAGAGTATTTATAACCTTGAATTAGCTTGAAATGAACTTCAAGAGGCTTCGAGTTTTTCCCGGGTATATATAGCTGAATGTTTGAGGACATTGTTGTGATCATGTGATGACTATAATAGTTGTTTAGTTCATCTTTTACAATTTTTTTCCCGCAAGGCATCGGTCGCCTTAGTTTAGCATAAAGAAAGATCTAAAAGTTTAAAACCTTAAATATGATTGGTTGTTCGTTGTGGAATCTTGTAATGTTGCATTGAATGTTTGAATACGGCATCAATTGTTTAATGTGTGTTATTTATGCACTTGGGTGGTTTTTTTTAGCTTTAGCCTAGTACAAAAAAGGGTTTTCCAAAGGATTTAAACATTCTAGTATGACTATGTTGCTCACTTTAAGACCATTAGAATGTTATTTAAAAGTCTGAATGTGTTCGTAATCAGTCACTTAGCGAGTTACTCAGAAGCTTCAACTTTGATTCAAATAGACTTGGGACTTTGCTTGAGTTTAAACTGCTCTAAGTTAAGTATTTCCCGTATGGCTGCCCGGGCATGAAAAATATAGGACATATATGGGACTTTATTTTATTTTAGGAAGATTGACTTAATATGAAGTTGGCGGATTAATTCGTTAATTTGTTTGTTATCATTTTGGTTGGTTGGCTGATTTCGTGTAAACCCGAAAAAGTATATGTATGTTATGCTTGCATTTCTTGTAGTTCAATTTCTTAAGATAGAAAAGTTTTCAATAAGTTTAGTCATTTCGTTAGTCCCAGAAATGTTGTTTAGGATAGGAATGTACATATTATGATTATATATTTTTAGCGTTTTGTTAATATTGTGGTCTTGTTTGCGCCTTAATCCTAGTAAAAAGTGGTTAAATCAGTGTGCATTGTTAGGAAAAGAAGGCTGCCCATATTTTCATTATTTTGATTTTAACTCAGGGTCAATTTCGAAAACATTAACTTAAGGAATTCATTATAAGCCGACGTAGTAGTTTGGTTCCCCTTTAATCTTCCGGTTGCTAGTGTTATCTTTTTGAAGTGATTTGTTCATAACTACTTTCTTTAATTGAAATAAAATAAAAAAAAAATTATATGGCTACTTTATTGTGTACTTTGTTTTCTAATGATCGATTAGTGTTGAAGTTGTTTTGTTTTACCTAAGATCGCTTGTTTATAAAAAATGAAACAAAATATGGTTACATGTCGTCTTTCATATATGCTTGTGTATTTACCGAATAGCATGTTTGTTTTTCTTATCACTTTATTATTGAGTTTGGCATATTTCTATATTTTTGTAAACTTTGTTATGCAAGTTACTAATCCTTATCATTTTTTTTGTGTTACATGAAACAACCGGAGAGCTGGAGTTCTCACTTGAAACTCACTTTCGGCCCAATATATTTGGGTCGAGCAGCTATTAGGAGCTATCGCGGTGCTCAGAGTCGTTCTTTAGAAATTTAGTTCTTCCAAAGGAACTTGGCGTATCTAGCCCTTTTACCTTTTTTTTTATTTTATTGCTTTCCTTTATGCTTACTTGAAATGTTTTAACTAACCTTGTATATTCGGATATGTGTTTTTCTTTGTGATTTTGATTAATGTTTATTCTTTGGCTTATAGTTTCGTGGATTACTTTATTTAGTTTAAAATTTTGAAAGTGAGTTTCCTTCACTCTTTTAGTTTAGGCAAATATTTCGGGTTTTCTTTTTTTTTAAATACTTTAAAATTAGTGGTTAAACACTTTCAAAATAGTAATAATAATAATAAATAGTGCAGATTTTTTAGGATTAATTAATTTAGGCTTTGTTTCAAGGAAAACTTGTTTAAATAACTCGCAGTAGATTTTCAAAAAACACTAATTACCAATTCAATTTATTTCGAACAAATATTTAGTCATTCTTAGGCCATAAACTATAGAATTCTTTATCTAATCTAGGCAAGCCATTTTCATATTCATTTATAATTCATGTATTATCTTATTCTAACTCCAATATTTTACAAATATTTTGGTTATACTCTATATATATATTTATTTATTTATTGAGATTTTCAGATTTTTTTTAAGGCCTCAAAACGCAAGGTATATATGCCATATGCTATCTACTACAAGGTATATATATTTATATTTTTACTTACCCATCCTCCTACTTAAATCATACATATATTATTTCATTGCAATTATATTTACGTACATAATATTTTCTTTCATATCCAACGCATGTTTATTTTTCACTTTACAAATAAAAGTTCTTCTTTATATGAAACAAATAATTTTCATTCTCTACTCAAATCTTCCAATTATTTTCTTACACGAAATATATCTACAAAATAAATATGATTTTTTTTTATATTTTTTTTCTCTATTACCGGTATACTTATTTCCTACATGTTTTTACTCATCCAAATCTTTTAAATAATAAACCTTTTCACATGATTTCCTATATTTTAAATATACATACGTCATCTTTGTTTTCTTTTAATAAACATGTCATGAACTTTTCCCAAAACTCTAAAACCACATTTATTTATTTTTACTTTACAAAGAGCATATTTGTATAGATAATATCTTCATTTTTTACGTAGCTTTTTAAGTATATATATTCTTAGAAATCATAAAGTTCTACATACTTTAATTGTAGTCATGATAAAAGTATTGCCATTAAACTTTCATATATTTTGACATGTACGTAGATATGTTTCATCTTTTTACCATAAGCATATTTTATATTTTGCCTATTGTAGTAGCATGTGTCATATACTTTGAGTTTTCTTAAATTAATGAAACATGTTTTTATCACCCCTTTTAGCAAATAATGGACAAATAGTTTTTCCCAAATATGTTTCTAAATTTAGTTTAAGGACTATCTTCGGATAGGCTCTGAGGGGTTCCTAACACCTTCCCTTCGAGTAACCAAAACCCTTACTCAGAATCTCAAACGTTTTCGCAGACTAAAAACCGAGTTTTACATTAACAAATGGTTTTCCTAATTTTTCCCTAAAAGGTTAGGTGGCGACTCTAAAACCCTTTTTTCAAAACCAAGTAGAAGAGCCGGATGTTGCAAGCATATTTTGGCCAGTCCAAAATAGGGCGCGACAGAATGGCGACTCCGCTGGGGATACTAACTTATGTTTTTACCTTAGCATGCTTAGTTTATGAATGTTATTTGGGATATTTGTTTATTTGCAGTACGTTATTTGCTTTAATTATATTTATATCATTATTTGTTTGAAAGGACGCAAGCCAAATCCAAACTTGTGTTCCTTATTTGTTTGATAAACACTACTTGTTACTGCTTTCTCACTTGCATTTCTCTATCGAGTCTTTGGCCGTACACATTTCACACACTGTGGTACACGCGGAGGGTTTTATGCCCTCCCAAACCTTCTTTTGGATTCCTTAGTTTCAGGGTCGGTGCAATTAGGTTAGTGTGCCGTCTCGCAGTTATTCAGTCCACTCTCAAATCTAGGAAAATACTCTTATTCTAGAAACAGGTCATGTTGCATAGCCTTAGGCAGGACGATCCTTGGGATTGACACTGTATTTAGGAAACCTCCCTTGTGTCAACAGGTTTTTTTTTTTTTCATAAAACCCAACGACATATACTTTTGTGTGAGATTGATGTAAATGATCCAAACTAAAACACATGATGGATTTGGGATAAACAAACTTATCATACCCTTTACCTTTTCTTTCAGATGAATATCAACCAAAACTTACCAAACATCCAGATGGTTATCTCAGCACCTGACAACCTAAAAAATTGGTGGCGAAACATCCGCATAGCACATGGGGATGAGGTACGGGAGAAGCTGGGGCTTTGTTGTCACTTATGGGGATCCAAGCTGACAAAACCCTCACCACTTTATTAATGGAATTTTGGGACCCGACCACTGTGACCTTCAAATTTTTGGATTTTGAAATCACTCCTACCTTGGAGGAGATTAGTAATTTTGTTGAACTACCACTAAGGGAAAGAGTGCCGGTACACCCATCACCCATAAAGAAGGCAGATTTTCTGAGGCTTTTAGGATTACACATTTTTTCCATCACTGAGAAATATGGAAGGAGGAAAGGTGAAGTTGGATTACCTCTTTGAAAGATACGGTCGACTCGAGAGTTTTGACGAACACCAAGGAGAATTCGCCTGTACCCGCAGACAGTGGGTATACATGCGACCGAGGGTCTTTGTGTTGGCTTTTTTGGGAACTATGATCTTCCCGATGAGGTTTCATTGCATCGACCTCAATATCCTGCCGATAGTGATGAACGTCTTTGCAGACCCGCAAAGAGTTACCTTGGTACACATGATCCTTGCTGAGATGTTTCAGTCGTTGTCTGCATGCACACGAGGACACAAATTCTTTGGAGGCTGCAATTTGTTTTGCAAATTTGGGCTATAGAACACTTCTATCGCCTCCACCCACAAATGAACTACTGTATTGACACCCGCAATAGGATTCAGACTCATAAAGAACGCATGAGATATTGGACATATGCACCCACCGGAGAAGAAGAATGGCGCATATTTTTGACCAACCTTACCGGAGATTTCATCCAGTGGAGATATCCCTGGATGACAGGATTGGCCTTCATCAGAACTCGATACCTGTATTTCATCGAGTTGATGGGACTAGGAGGCATCCAGCCATATGCGCTTCTCCGTGTTTTAAGACAGTTTGGCTTTGTTCAGGACATACCATTGTGGTCAAACATGGCGTTATATGAGGACAGTTACGGTGCCGTGATACCAATGGTACGAATGATGAACTTGCAGGCTGAATGGGATTATATGATCACATTGCACATGGGAGGAGACAAATGGTGTACGCCGGAATACTATGCTTGGCGAACGACCGTGAGCCACTTGGTTCAACCAAGTGCAGAAGGATTCAGGGATTTGGCAGATATCCAGTGGATCAAATGGGTTAGGGAAGAAGTGCTTCCCCGCATGGAGATCACAACACCGATGTACAACCAGATTGTCCCAGACTCCATCAATTATTTGATAACAAAGGTAGAGGAGGATCCAGAAGAAGATCCAGAGAAGGAGCCGGAAGAAGATCCCGAGGATCCAAAAGAAGATCCGGAGGAGGAGCCGGAAGAAGATCCCGAGGATCCAGAAGAAGATCCAGAGGAGGAAATAGGGGGAGACCTGGAAGAGGATCCAGAAGAAAACCATGAGGAAGAGACGGAAGAAGATCCCGAGGAGGCTTCTGAGACCGGCTCCAACCTTTACGATCCTAACGATGGAGGGATGATGGAGACAGACTCAGAGCCCAGGTATCATCATTCTGCTGGATCTCCATAGTATCATCCAGCACCACAGGATGATAGTGATGACGGTCCTACGTGGCCCTAGGTTATCCTTTCCCATTGTACCCCTTTTTTCATATTCCCTAAAGGTGCCTCATGGCCCATCCCTTTGTATGCCCTAGTGGCCATCCCATGTCTTTCATTTTCTGGTTCCCATCAGCCTATCTATTGTAAGATTTCAAAGCCACGTTTTGCTTAATGAAAAGTCATGTTTATCTCAAATCCTAAATATGTTCAAAATGGATCATTTATTATCAAATTGTATGCAGCGTAGGCCTACCTCTGGCAAAATGAGGCTCCATATTAGGACGCATTTTTGTGTGAATATCGCCAACTTGGCGTATATATTTGTTATATATTCCAACATTTCCCAAACTAACATAGTTTCCTTTTCCTTTTTATTTACTTGTCTTTTCTTTATGATTATTATCAACCCCGAAGAAAGTCGATTTGTGTCGATTTGCAAACTGGCAGAATCGCAATACAACCTTCGATCTAAAAGAAACATGAGAGAAGAATCTAACAACGCCTTGATGGCACCAGTAGATGGAGCCGAAAGTTCCCAAAAACTGATGGACACTCAAAATGATGAACAAATGGCCAACATGGCACAAGAAATTGAGATCCTGAAAGAAGAACTGCGCCAAGTGCGGGACTTGACTAAGTTGACCGCTGCTACCTTCCCCGTTCAATTCCAATTGCCAAATGCTGAGTTACGTCCGGTCACTCCCACCAACTTAACAAACACGCCTAAGAAAAAACCACCTGTTCCCACTTACGCTCAAGATTTAATTGCTCATCCGCCCGCTGTTAGGGCTGCACCTAATCTTTCCTTGCCTACGCAGAACTTCACTGTTCCAATTCACCCAACAATGCAGCACATACCTGAGGCACATGTCACTTGTGAGATGCCTGTGCCACCGGTATATGCTACTGAAGCTCCTACTTTAGCAACATCCATGGATGTCAAAGTACCATATGAGGTCGATAAGTACATAGGATTGGAGAGGGATGTCCGGTCAAATGAAGAGAGGTCGATAGCAGCTCAACTTGAAAGTTTGAAAAGGGCTTTTAAAAGCATGCAAGTCACTAGGGGAACCGAGAGTCTGGACTATGATGACCTATGTATCCACCCAGACATTGATATGCCGGTCGGGTACAAACCACTAAAATTTGATGTATTTGATGGGAAGGGCGATCCTCACGCACACCTAAGAGCCTATTGTGACAAGCTGGTCGGCGTAGGAAGGAACGAGAAGTTGAGGATCAAACTGTTCATTTGAAGTCTGTCGGGAGAAGCTCTGACTTGGTACACTCGGCAAGACCCTCGCAAATGGCATGATTGGAAAGAAATGGCCGAAGATTTCATGAGTCGCTTCAGATTTAATACCGAAATCACTCCAGATAGATTCTCACTTGCCAACATACAAAAGAAGCCATCTGAATCATTTCAAGAATATTCATGGAGATGGAGGACTGAGGCTGCTCGGATCCAACCCCCACTTGATGAAAATGAACTCTCTAAGTACTTTATCCGAGCTCAGGAAGGCGTCTACTTCGACAAAATGATGTCAATGATGGGCCAAAAGTTCGCTGACTTGGTCAAGATGGGAGACTTTATTGAGGAAGGTATTAAGTCTGGAAAAATTCAGTCTATGGTCGCACTGCAAGCCGCAAGCAAGGCCATACAGTCAGGTTCCATTGGTGGTATCAAGAAGAAGAAGGAAGACGTCTCAGCCGTCACACCTTACTACCAGCACGGAGGATCATCCCACCGATACCCTAACAACTCCCAAATTATAGCACACGTTCCAGTATATATTACCCAGCCACACTATAATCCACCTCGAGCTCCAGCACACCAAAATCCACTGAAGACGTATGCCCCTGTCCAAGCTCCAGTTCACCAAAATAGGCCAGCATATGCACCAAGACCACGTCCTAATCTTGAAGCCAGAAATACCCGCACCTACACTCCTATTGTCGAGCCTTTGGCTCAATTGTTTGAAAGGTTGAGGGTAGCAGGTTTGTTGCAGCCGATTGAGGGAAGAATCCCTTATCCGATACCACGAAGCTTTGATGGAAATAAGCGATGTGCATACCACTCGGGAGTCCAAGGACATGACACGGAGGAGTGTTTTGGCTTGAAGAACCAGATCGAGTCTCTTATCAGAAAGGGAGTAATTAAATGCACCGATACTCCTCCGAATGTGAACAACAACCCTCTACCAGATCATGAGAATCGAGGAGTCAACATGATTACCCTTGAGGAAGAGTATGACCTTGAAGGAGCTATCGTGCCTATCTGGAACACAGAAGAAGTTGCCGCCACATCGCCACCACAACCTTTTATCACAATTCAGTTGAGAGAACCTTTGACTATTCAAACCTACCTGCCGAGAGTTGTGGTAACCACTATAGCCACTGGAAAACCTGACTATGACACTAAAGCAGTCCTATGGGACTATCGGACGGAAGCCAAAGGCAAGATGATAGACGGTGCTGTGGCTCACGGAATGACCAGGTCGGGAAGGTGTTATGCCCCGGAGGATCTAAATCGAGGGGTTCCTGGGAAAGAACAAAATCCAAAGAAGAATGTTACTGATGCAGAAGCCACAGAATTTTGGAAGAAGATGCAGTCTAAAGATTACTCAGTCGAGGAACAACTAATGAAGACACCAGCCCACATTTCCATTATGTCCTTGCTAATGAGTTCTGAAGCCCATAGGAACGCTTTGGTACAAGTCCTGAGTGGAGTTAGCATACCAAAAGAAACTACAAGTGACACATTGGCTGCAACAATTGGAAAAATGGTGGAAGTGAACAAAATCTCTTTCCATGATGATGAATTACCAGCAGAAGGGGTTGGCCACAACAAAGCACTTCACATCGCGGTCAAGTGATGTGATAAGATCATGACTAGAGTTTTGATCGACGGCGGTTCTGGGTGCAACATCTGTCCTTTCACCACATTGAGAGATTTAGGTGTGAATATGGGAGAGATAAGGGAAAGTCGTGTGAAGGTGAGAGCTTTTGATGGCGCGCAGAGAAGCGTCATTGGAGAAATCTATCTCACATTGCAAGTAGGTCCAGCTGAATTCCCCATCTTATTTCAAGTGATGGATGTGTCGTCCAACTACACCTTGTTACTAGGAAGGCCATGGGTCCATATGGCAAGAGTAGTTCTATCCACGCTCTATCAGTGTGTAAAGTTCGAGTGGGGCGCACCGAAGTTACCATTCACGGGGAGCTCAGTCACCCCATCTATTCCGTGAATTCCGTTCCAGTCACCGAAGAATTGGATGGAGCCGTTTTCCATGCTCTGGAGATCATGCAAGCTGTAAGAATTGATGAGAAAGTAGAGCCTGTAAAGATGGAGATGTCGAGAGCAGCGAAGATGGTTGCGTCAGAGATGTTGAAATATGGGTATCAACCAAAGACTGGGCTCGGACCTAAGGCTGACGGTATAATTGAACCAGTCCAGCTAAAACATCAGAAAGGTACCGCCGGGCTAGGATATAAGCCTTCCTCAGGAGGAGTCCACATTACAAAGTTTGGGGCAGTAGTGTTGTGCCAGGACAAGTCCCAATCCCAGATGAAGCAGTTGATGAAGATGTCATTGAGGGAATAGGAAATCTATTTGTGGCCATGACTGACGATAGACTGGAGAAAGATCTCAAGAAGCTGACCATCCGTGATGCCGAGCCTGGAGAAGTCTTGCAGAATTGGACCATCAGCCCATCCTTATTTCGACAGGAGTCCTGGTAGTGTGGAAATGTAGTTTTATTTCAAAATGTTTTTGCATGATCAATTGAGGCTTGAATCATGCCTAAGCCCTTTTTGCTACTTGCCTCTTCTGAAAAGCTAGATTGCTTTTTAAAAAAGAGTCTTTATTTTTTTCTTAAAATTTATCTTTCGATTGTTTAAAATAACTATTTATTTTTACTCACCTTTCATACTTTTCAGTGCTAATATTAGTAAAAATCACCGTACAACGGTTATGACATGTAACGAATCCATTGAGCGAAGTACGAGTCACAAGCAGGACTATGAAGAATACGATGAAAGCATGATGCCTGAAAATCTACCTCAGGAGATCGAACAACTTGAAAGTCAGAAAAAGCCCAACATGGAGGAAACCGAGGTTGTCAACTTGGGAAATGAAGAAATGGTGAAAGAAGTACGAGTCAGCATACACTTGGAAGACGAAAGAAAGCGAGAATTGATTGAATTGATCAAGCAATATGTTGATGTGTTTGCTTGGTCCTACGATGACATGTCGGGATTAAGCACTGATATCATCTCACACAAGCTGCCGACTGATCCTTCTTGCCCGCCTGTGAAGAAAAAGACTAGGAAGTTCAAGCCTGATTTGAGTTTAAGAATCAAGGAGCAGGTAACTAAGCAGATCCAGGCAAATGTTGTGAGGGTTACTAATTACCCCACATGGTTGGCCAATATCGTGCCAGTACCAAAAAAGGACGGGAAAATCAGGATATGTGTAGACTATCGGGATCTCAATAAAGCTAGCCCCAAGGATAATTTTCCTCTCCCAAACATTAATATACTCATCGACAATTGTGCAAAGCATGAGTTGCAATCGTTTGTCGATTGCTTTGCAGGATATCACCAAGTCCTGGTAAATGAAGATGATGCGGAGAAAACAGAGTTTATCACTCCATGGGGAGTGTATTGCTATAGAGTGATGCCATTTGGACTCAAAAATTCTGGCGCAACCTATATGAGGGCCATGACTATCCTCTTCCATGATATGATTCACAAGGAGATTGAAGTGTACGTAGATGATGTCGTTATCAAGTCCAAAAGGAGTTCAGACCACCTAGAGGATTTACAGAAGTTCTTTGATAGTTTGCGGAGATACAATTTGAAATTGAATCCAGCAAAGTGCGCATTCGGAGTTCCTGCCGAAAAGCTACTGGGGTTCATTGTCAGCAGGAAAGGCATAGAATTGGATCCATCAAAAATCAAGGCGATTCAAGAGTTACCTCCCCCAGGACCAAAAAGGATGTGATGAGTTTCTTGGGGAGACTCAATTACATCAGTCGTTTCATAGCTCAGTCTACAGTAATCTGTGAACCCATATTCAAGTTACTAAAGAAGGATGCCGCCACAGATTGGATGGAGGAATGCCAAAGAGCTTTTGATAGAATCAAGGAGTACTTGTCCAACCCGCCAGTATTGGTTCCACCAGAGCCCGGAAAGCCATTGCTACTGTATCTATCCGTCATGGATGGAGCATTTGGATGTGTGTTAGGACAACACGATGACATGGGAAAGAAAGAGCAAGCTATTTACTACTTGAGCAAGAAGTTTACACTATACGAGGCAAGATATACCTTGTTAGAATGAACGTGTTGCGCTTTGACTTGGATTGCACAAAAGTTGAGGCATTACCTATCGGCATACACCACGTACTTGATCTCAAGAATGGATCCACTCAAGTACATCTTTCAGAAACCAATGCCTACAGGGAAACTAGCAAAGTGGCAGATTTTGCTTAGTGAGTTCGACATTGTGTACGTGACACAGAAGGCCATCAAAGGACAAGCTTTGGCCGATCACCTCGCAGAAAATCCGGTGGATAAAGATTATGAACCGCTCATGACCTACTTCCCCGATGAAGAAGTATTTTTTGTAGGAGAGGATATCTCAGAGTCGTATGATGGATGGAGATTGTTCTTCGATGGGGCATCAAATTTCAAAGGAGTCGGAATTGAAGAGTCTTGGTTTCAGAAATGGGTCAGCACTACCCAATCTCAGCCAAGATTAGATTCCCTTGCACAAACAACATGGCAGAATATGAAGCATGCATTCTCGGACTTAGGATGGCTGTGGACATGAACATCAAAGAGCTTTTGGTAATAGGTGATTCTGACCTATTGGTTCATCAGGTACAAGGAGAATGGGCCACCAAAAATGTCAAGATCCTTCCTTATATGGAATGTGTGAAGGATCTGAGCAAAAGGTTTACAAAGATTGAGTTTAAACATGTCCCCCGGGCTCAAAACGAGTTCGCCGATGCTTTGGATACTCTTTCCTTAATGATCCAACACCCGGATAAGAATTACATCGACCCTATTGAAGTGGAGATACGTGACCAGCACGCATACTGTTTTCACGTAGATGAAGAGTTTGATGGAAAGCCATGGTACCATGATATTAGAAGGTTGCTCGAAGTAGGAGAATATCCAGAAAATGCCAGTAGCAAGCAGAAGCGGACTTTAAGGAGAATGGCCAATCATTTCTTCCTTAACGGCGAAATCATGTATAGGAGAACCCCGGATTTGGGATTACTAAGGTGTGTCGATGCAACAGAAGCGACAAGACTGTTAGAAGAAGTTCACGCAGGGACATGTGGACCCCACATAAATGGATTCACTTTGGCAAAGAAGATTTTAAGAGCTGGATACTTTTGGATGACTATGGAGAGGGATAGCATCCGGTATGTACAAAAATGTTATCAGTGTCAAGTTCATGGCGACTTCATACGAGTTTCGCCAAACGAGCTCAATGTGATGGGGTCCCTATGGCCATTTGCTGCTTAGGGCATGGATGTAATTGGACCCATAGAGCCTCCCGCATCAAATGGACACCGTTTCATCCTGGTAGCTATCGACTATTTCACAAAATGGGTTGAGGCTTCAACGCACAAGGCAGTAACTAAGAAGGTGGTAGCAGATTTCGTCCGAAATAACATAGTTTGTCGGTTTGGAATTCCAGAATCAATCATAACAGACAACGGAGCCAATCTTAATAGTGATCTCATGAGAGAGACTTGTGAAAGGTTTAGGATCTCTCACCGGAACTCCACAGCATATCGACCACAAATGAATGGAACAGTTGAGGCCGCGAACAAGAATATCAAGAGGATCCTGAGAAAAATAATAGATAGTAACAGAGAATGGCATGAGAAGCTACCATATGCTTTTCTCGGCTATCGCACCACGATCAGAACATCTACTGGTGCAACCCCCTGCATGTTGGTCTATGGTTCAGAAGCAGTGATACCCGCTGAAGTGGAAATACCGTCTCTAAGAATCATCCAAGAGGTTGGTCTGGAAGACGCGGAATGGGTCCGTAGCAGGATTGAACAGTTGATGATCATTGATGAGAATAGACTGGATGCAGTATGTCATGGCCAACTCTATCAAAACAGAATGATCAACGCGTTCAACAAGAAAGTCAAGCCTCGACGGTTCACACCAGGGCAATTAGTATTGAAGAAAATATTTCCTCACCAAAATGAAGCTAAGGGGAAATTTGTGCCAAACTGGCAAGGTCCTTACATGGTTCACCGAGTGCTCTCAGGCGGAGCAGTAATCCTCGCAAAAATGGATGGCGTCGTGAGCACGAAGCCGATCAATTCAGACGCTATCAAGAAGTACTATATTTGAAGACAGAGGGACTAGTTGTTATTTCCTTGTACTTTTGCATTTCTCTCTAATGTACCAGAACTACGTATTAGCCTGACTTCCCACGGAAGGATACGTAGGCAACCCATATCGGGTCCGGTCTCCCTTAGAAAAACCAAAAATATCATCTTTCATGTATTTAGAACTACAATTGACCCGACTTCCCTCGGTGGGATACGTAGGCAATCCTTGTCAGATTTGGTCCCTTCATATTTTCCATTTCCTAATGTACTTGAACTACGCCATGACCTGATTCCATTTGGATACGTAGGCAGCCTGAGTCAGGCTCGTTCATTGCATCTCACATTTTTCATTATTCCTAATGTACTTGAACTACGTCATGACCTGATTCCGTTTGGATACGTAGGCAGCCTGAGTCAGGCTCGGTCATTGCATCTCACGTTTTTCATTATTCCTAATGTACTTGAACTACGTCATGACCTGATTCTGTTTGGATACGTAGGCAGCCTGAGTCAGGCTCGGTCTTTGCATCTCACATTTTTCATTATCCCTAATGTATTTGAACTACGTTCTGACCTGATTCCCATTCGGGGATACGTAGGCAACCTAAAAGGTTCGGTCATACCCTTAGGATAAACCTCCCCCCCCTTTTATTTATACCTTCAGAGTGATCACAACATCTATAAAGAGATAGAGAAGCGCCACCAGAAGCTGAAGCTACGAGAAGAGTACATTTGGACGTCCTCAACAAAGGGGAAAACTCGACTGGATTTCGGAACATGTCATAATATAAGGAACGATGAATAATCATTGTATATATGCGCCTAGTATATACAAAATATACTTATTTTTCTAAAAAAAAAATAATATATATATATATATATATTTTCAAAATATTTTACGGCCTTTCCACCTACTGAGTCTCCATAATAGGAAGTCGCGAGCAACCAAGGAGGTTTTGAAGGGATCCACCATACCGAGTCTCTGGGATAGGAAATCACGAGCGGCTGATGAGGTTTTGAAGAAGTCTAATGGCAAGGCCAGGGTCCGCAAGCCGACACAAATCAACACCCCTCCCAAAACTAAGAATTTTTCTTTGAGCGCAGGAAAATAGGAATCAAGACAGGATGATGTCAAGTCAAGCTCATGGACATGTTTGGAGGATTCTTTCGTCTATCACGACACCATAAGCCAAATATTCTTCCCCTACTCTATTTTTAAAATACTTTATCCCGATTCTTACAATTCTTAAAGGTTTTCATTTATGTCTTTGCAGGTGCGTCCGAGATCCGGATCAACTATCGAAGATAGAGAGCTCTCATAGGAAAATAGGATAGTTTATTTCTTTCCAAATAACTCCGCCAATCGGAGATTGCCATCTAATTGCGTCAAATAACTCCGCCAATCGGAGAATGCTGACTGACTTCATCAAACTCCACCAATTGGAGGCTGTACATAAGCAAACAAAACGACGCTCTGCCGATTGGAGCTTGTACATAAGCAAACAAGACGATGCTCTGACGATTGGAGCCTGTACATAAACAAGCAAGCAACACTCTGCCAAATCAGAGAAATGTATATTAGCAAGCAAAACAAACTCCGCCAATCGGAGGCTGCATCATAGCAAACATCATCATAACTCCATCAAGCATAAGCATGCATGCTATCAGCATCCTTATTTTTGCATTAAAGGCCGCTCCACCAAAGGGAGATGTCACGGCTGATTCACCAGATGAAGACTTTACTTTCCAAGTGTTGCCCCGCCAGTCGAGAGGTTTTATTTTACAGTATTGCCCCGCTAGTCGAGAGGCTTTACTTTATAGTGTTGCCCCGCCAGTCGAGAGGATTTACTTTACAGTGTTGCCCCGCCAGTCGAGAGGTTTTATTTTACAGTATTGCCCCGCCAGTCGAGAGGCTTTACTTTACAAGATTTCCCCGCCAGTCGAGAGGCTTTACTTTACAGTTTTGCCCCGCTATTCGAGAGGCTTTACTTTACAAGTTTTGCCCCGCCAGTTGAGAGGCTTTACTTTACAAGTGTTGCCCCGCCAATAGAGAGGCTTTACTTTACAAGTGTTGCCCCGCCAGTCGGAGGCTTTACTTCCAAGTTATTTCACCTACGTTACATTCACTCCGCAAAATAGAGACGTCAACGATCGTTTAGATATCTACACTCTGCTCTTTGCATTACAATTTTAATTTTACAGTTTTGAGCCTCAACAGGTACTTTGTAACCCCTTCTTACCTGTTTTGCAGGATGACACACTACAACGTGGAACTACCTCTAAGCAGCGATTGAGGCAATGCTTGATGAGGAATACCAAACTCACAAGCCAGAGTTTCAAGACTAGCACTCCGACTCCAATTCCTACAATCAGTCATCCATACTTCTAAATTAGAGTACACCTGCTCTCGCAAGCATCGACACCCTTTTCTTTATCTCCTAGAATTCTCACTAGAGGATATTAAAGGGACTACCTCCATCCAGCAATTCAATGTGATCTTATGGGGATGCGAGATGCACCTAGTAGAGTCTCGTTTATGGGTGTGTTGTGCACCACATTTATAATCGGGAGGCTGTGAAAGTGCACCCATTTTGAAAAGGTTATTGTCATCTAGGAAATAACCTACCGTCAATTCCATAAAACTCTTTCCAAGCTCAACTAAAAATACCAATGTCAACAGAAAACTAACACTGGGGCAAATTTTGAGGACCTCTCAAAATTTTTGAACTACATTGGCCTGATTCTCGTGAAACCCGAGATATGTAGGCAACTCGGAGACCAGAGTTCGGTCGAATTCATAATGATAATAACCTTTCTCCTTCTAGGTATGACCTTTCAAAAATTTGATACTTTTTCCAGTCGAGACAAAATTGGCTTTACGTCAACGTCTTCGCCCAAAGACTCTTTCATCATCTCTGTTCGAAGAGGGGCAAGTTGTTGACACCCAATTTTGGCCCTCCTTTTTCCATAATTGATTTTTATATGCTTCTTAGTTCCGAGGACTTTTCCAAAATAATATTTTTTCTTATTTTTATATTAGTTTTAAATAAATTTTGGCACCAATGATCATTTTTTAAAAATGATTTCCTTTACTTTTTATAATAATACATGTTATTTCCTTTACTTTCTATGTATGAAATAATAATAACTAATAATATTGTATCTTATAAAATCACCCCAAAAATATTCTATAATTCATTCTTTTTAATAAAATATTAGTATATTAACTTTTATTTCAAACTCTAAATAAATTTTGTCGTATCGCGATAATATTTCAAAATATATAGTTTTATTAATTATGAATTGCAATTACGCATATTAAAGTTATTCTAAGTCATATATATACGTATTGAAAATTAATTAGGATGAAAAAAGCATCGTTAAATTAATTAAGTGGAAAAACGATTAAGGAAAATTGAGTTTTCCTACAAATTAATTCATTTACCAAATTTTTGGGCCAAATCTTTATTTCTTTCAGCCTAAAATTGACTAACCCGACCCAAAACCTCCTAACCCACTACCCAAAAACCGCCTGACCCGGCCCAAACCCTAACCCGGCCCAAAGAACCCCTAAACTAACTAATCCTAATCCCCTCTCTCTTCCATTTCAACAAAAACAAACAGACCCCCTTACCCTCTCCAACGAAACCGACAGCCCCCACCCCCAAACCCTTCCCTCGTCGCCTCACCTCCAAGACCTGCCGGGTTTTGCTTCGTACCGGCTGGCAAACGGCGGCGGCTCCCTCTTCCGTCACCTCACATTGTCCTTTCCCCTTTCCGGAGATTTTTGCAGCTTCGAAAAAGACCACCCGCCGCTAGACCACCAGATAATGGCAAAATCCGGTGGTCTTCACCCTTCTCTCCTCTACTTTTATAGCCATCCCCTCACCTTTTGTCATCTCAAAGTAAAGCTATAAAAGCTTCCCCCACTGCCGGCTGCAGACCTCGGAAAAGAGGAGAAAATCAAAGACCCGTCGGATTCAAAGTGTTATCCGACGGGTACGAGTTTAGTCCGACGGGTCCGAGTTCTACACCTCCAACCCGTCATTTTCCTCTTCAAATCAGCTTGATAAAGTTTCTTGAAGAGATCCATTGGAGCCCCGGAATTTGGCTATAAAAGGAACCCTTGGGTTTCCATTGAAGGGATCAGAAGAAATTATCAAAAACAGCTCACACCAAATTGTTCTCTGATTGTTCACCGTCGATTGGCTTATACTCACTGCTGGTCTTCCCTTTTTGTTTCGCTTGCTCTATTCGGATAACCGTAGTCGGAGTCGGAGTAGCTAGTTTGAAACTCAACACTTGACGGCCTCAATCGCTGCCCAACAGAAGGTAAATCCTATCCCGTCTTAATAACATCATGTCTAGTTCTATGAATTCTTGATCATGTGGTTAGTCGGAGTGCTGTCAGTTTAAGCCGAACCGATTTTAGGCATGGAAATGTAAGGCAAAAAATCAGTTTCTGGCTTTCTGATTTATCCATATTAGGTAATGTGTTTATAAAAGTGTTTGTGACCTACGATTTAGCTCGAGTAAATTCTTGAAAGTTTGAGGCTTCAAGTGCGGTTAATTGCCTGTTTTAAAATCATTGTAGTATCCCTTGGGATGTTTCTAACTTTCCATTTACTGTTTAACTCGTTTCGTTCCCAGTTGTGTTTTTTCTAAGATGTTTGTAGCCTTTAGTTTATCATGAAAAGGGGCTCTAAAAGTCCTAAAACTTTAGGTATGTTTGGCTGTCCATCGCTAAATTCTTGTAATGTTGCTTCGGATGATTTGAATGGCAGAAGCTACTTAGCATGCCTCTGATCAGTTGTGTGCCTGCAAAACATTTTCAATTTCCCGATTAGGATGAAAAGACCATACGAGTTTCAAACCTTCAACATGATCAACCGTTTGTTTGTAGATCTTTGTGCTATTTGTTTCGAGATGTGGGTGCGGAAGTAGTGACTTTGAACCTTAAATATGATTAAACAAGCATGGTTCACTGTTAGTGTGATCGTAGTTTGGTTCAAATGGTTTCTTGTGTGTTTTACTAGTGTACATTTTGCCTGAACATCAAGAGTGCTACTTAGCTCGCAAAGTTAAAATCAATGAGTTGTGACTTTCACTTTCTTCATTTAAACTTGTGTCACTTTGATGGTTAAAACAGTTGCGAATCTTCTTCTCGTCCTCTAGTCATAAGTAGTTACAATGGTTAGTAGATTGAGATTAAGTTGCGAATATGATTGCTGAAAAATGGTTTTAATTGCAAGGGTGGTTGTCTTCATATCCTTTTAAACATGATTTCATGAGTTTTGTCTTAATTAAGA
Source organism: Jaltomata sinuosa (assembly GCA_003996215.1). Classification (NCBI taxonomy): domain Eukaryota; kingdom Viridiplantae; phylum Streptophyta; class Magnoliopsida; order Solanales; family Solanaceae; genus Jaltomata; species Jaltomata sinuosa. Next base: position 290,483 of record QJPP01001688.1, on the reverse strand, counting down.
GATCAACAAGAAGGTACTTCAGCCCACCGACAGGTTTTTATTGTGTGTCAAGGTTTATCTGTCTCTTTGCTCGCCTAATTGCGTTATGATTAGCTTTATTTTCGTAGAACATTGATGCTGTTTGGGTTTCGCATTTAGATGCTAATTGGCTGATTTCAGGTATAAAAATGTGATACGAAAAATCAGTTTCTTGGTCGTTTGGTTTAGATTATGTGTTTGTGAAGTGTTCACAACTCAAGACTTGGCTTAAAAGTTGTAAATGGTGTTGTTTTGTTTGGTCTGAATTATCGTGATTAAAATTTGAAGTAAAGTAGTTGTCGGGTTGTTCGGTTGTATTAATAGTTGATGGTGTATTGGAAGAGTATTTATAACCTTGAATTAGCTTGAAATGAACTTCAAGAGGCTTCGAGTTTTTCCCGGGTATATATAGCTGAATGTTTGAGGACATTGTTGTGATCATGTGATGACTATAATAGTTGTTTAGTTCATCTTTTACAAATTTTTTCCCGCAAGGCATCGGTCGCCTTAGTTTAGCATAAAGAAAGATCTAAAAGTTTAAAACCTTAAATATGATTGGTTGTTCGTTGTGGAATCTTGTAATGTTGCATTGAATGTTTGAATACGGCATCAATTGTTTAATGTGTGTTATTTATGCACTTGGATGGTTTTTTTTAGCTTTAGCCTAGTACAAAAAAGGGTTTTCCAAAGGATTTAAACATTCTAGTATGACTATGTTGCTCACTTTAAGACCATTAGAATGTTATTTAAAAGTCTGAATGTGTTTGTAATCAGTCACTTAGCGAGTTACTCAGAAGCTTCAACTTTGATTCAAATAGACTTGGGACTTTGCTTGAGTTTAAACTGCTCTAAGTTAAGTATTTCCCGTATGGCTGCCCGGGCATGAAAAATATAGGACATATATGGGACTTTATTTTATTTTAGGAAGATTGACTTAATAGTGAAGTTGGCAGATTAATTCGTTAATTTGTTTGTTATCATTTTGGTTGGTTGGCTGATTTCGTGTAAACCTGAAAAAGTATATGTATGTTATGCTTGCATTTCTTGTAGTTCAATTTCTTAAGATAGAAAAGTTATCAATAAGTTTAGTCATTTCGTTAGTCCCGGAAATGTTGTTTAGGATAGGAATGTACATATTATGATTATATATTTTTAGCGTTTTGTTAATATTGTGGTCGTGTTTGCGCCTTAATCCTAGTAAAAAGTTGTTAAATCAGTGTGCATTGTTAGGAAAAGAGGGCTGCCCATATTTTCATTATTTTGATTTTAACTCAGGGTCAATTTCGAAAACATTAACTTAAGGAATTCATTATAAGACAACGTAGTAGTTTGGTTCCCCTTTAATCTTCCGGTTGCTAGTGTTATCTTTTTGAAGTGATTTGTTCATAACTACTTTCTTTAATTGAAATAAAAAAAATAAAAAAAATTTATATGGCTACTTTATTGTGTACTTTGTTTTCTAATGATCGATTAGTGTTGAAGTTGTTTTGTTTTACCTAAGATCGCTTGTTTATAAAAAATGAAACAAAATATGGTTACATGTCGTCTTTCATATATGCTTGTGTATTTACCGAATAGCATGTTTGTTTTCCTTATCACTTTATTGTTAAGCTTGGCATATTTCTACATTTTGTAAACTTTGTTATGCAAGTTACTAATCCTTATCATTTTTTTGTGTTACATGAAACAACCGGAGAGCTGGAGTTCTCACTTGAAACTCACTTTCGGCCCAATATATTTGGGTCGAGCAGCTATTAGGAGCTATCGCGGTGCTCAGAGTCGTTCTTTAGAAATTTAGTTCCTCCAAAGGAACTTGGCGTATCTAGCCCTTTTACCTTTTTTTTTATTTTATTGCTTTCCTTTATGCTTACTTGAAATGTTTTAACTAACCTTGTATATTCGGATATGTGTTTTTCTTTGTGATTTTGATTAACGTTTATTCTTTGGCTTATAGTTTCGTGGATTACTTTATTTAGTTTAAAATTTTGAAAGTGAGTTTCCTTCACTCTTTTAGTTTAGGCAAATGTTTCGGGTTTTCTTTTTTTTTAAATACTTTAAAATTAGTGGTTAAACACTTTCAAAAGAGTAATAATAATAATAAATAGTGCAAATTTTTTAGGATTAATTAATTTAGGCTTTGTTTCAAGGAAAACTTGTTTAAATAACTCGCAGTAGATTTTCAAAAAACACTAATTACCAATTCAATTTATTTCGAACAAATATTTAGTCATTCTTAGGCCATAAACTATAGAATTCTTTATCTAATCTAGGCAAGCCATTTTCATATTCATTTATAATTCATGTATTATCTTATTCTAACTCCAATATTTTACAAATATTTTGGTTATACTCTATATATATATTTATTTATTTATTGAGATTTTCAGATTTTTTTAAGGCCTCAAAACGCAAGGTATATATGCCATATGCTATCTACTACAAGGTATATATATTTATATTTTTACTTAACCATCCTCCTACTTAAATCATACATATATTATTTCATTGCAATTATATTTACGTACATAATATTTTCTTTCATATCCAACGTATGTTTATTTTTCACTTTACAAATAAAAGTTCTTCTTTATATGAAACAAATAATTTTCATTCTCTACTCAAATCTTCCAATTATTCTCTTACATGAAATATATCTACAAAATAAATATGATTTTCTTTTATATTTTTTTTTCTCTATTACCGGTATACTTATTTCCTACATGTTTTTACTCATCCAAATCTTTTAAATAATAAACCTTTTCACATGATTTCCTATATTTTAAATATACATACGTCATCTTTGTTTTCTTTTAATAAACATGTCATAAACTTTTCCCAAAACTCTAAAACCACTTTTTTTTTTTACTTTAGAAAGAGCATATTTGTATAAATAATATCTTCATTTTTTACGTAGCTTTTTAAGTATATATATTCTTAGAAATCATAAAGTTCTACATACTTTAATTGTAGTCATGATAAAAGTATTGCCATTAAACTTTCATATATTTTGACATGTACGTAGATATGTTTCATCTTTTTACCATAAGCATATTTTATATTTTGCCTATTGTAGTAGCATGTGTCATATACTTTGAGTTTTCTTAAATTAATGAAACATGTTTTTATCACCCCTTTTAGCAAATAATGGACAAATAGTTTTTCCCAAATATGTTTCTAAATTGAGTTTAAGGACTATCTTCGGATAGGCTCTGAGGGGAGCCTAACACCTTCCCTTCGAGTAACCAAAACCCTTACTCAGAATCTCAAACGTTTTCACAGACTAAAACAGAGTTTTACATTAACAAATGGTTTTTCTAATTTTTCCCTAAAAGGTTAGGTGGCGACTCTAAAACCCTTTTTCAAAACCAGGTAGAAGAGCCGGATTTTGCAAGCATATTTTGGCCAGTCCAAAATAGGGCGCGACAACGTCGATGGCCCATCTTTCGCGAGAAAAATGGGGCGCGACACTGCCTATGCAAGCTTGCGTAAGCAGTAGCTTGCCCGCATCCGTGAAGGCCAAACGCCTGGCAGTAGATATTGTCCCAACTTCAATTTCTCCTTCATTTTTTCGAAAAGCTCCATGGTTGTTGATCTCAAGAGCAAGGTTTAGAGCTATTGTTCATCTCCAATATTCCCCATAAGTTCATCGTTATCCCTTCCTCCTTTTTCGTTAGTAATTCATGTTTTTCACCTTTAAATTTGTCAAATTCCTTGTTTCGGTCCTTGATCAAGTGGACTTTGGGCCCCAAAATGAGTCCCATTTGTGATTAAATTTTGGGCAAGGGTTTAGAAACCAGTCGTAAACATAATTATGAATTTTAATTTTTGTTTTGTTATACGGATCCCGAGGATCATTTTCTGACCTGATTTTTGGCCCAAAATGTTGTATAGCAATATGGGTTTCATTTTTCATGTCTTGACATATAGATTATGGTTGTGATAGCATGAAAGTGTTCCAAGGCTATCCGGAAGGGGAACACACATGATTGATGGTTCGTGCTTGTGGTTCGAGACCGAGTTAGGTTACGATTTATTTCTTCTAGATCTAGTTTAATTAGATTTTATATGTTATAAGTTGCATGAATGTTAGGGTAAGTTTAAATATAGAATTAGGCTAAAATTTTGTTTCCATATATTTGGCCATTCTGGATCATAGAATAGGATTATATTATTTATCCTTAGTTTAGGGTGCTATAGTCTCATTATGTTAGGATGGAATCCTTAGTATAGGCTGTGGCAATTGTCGTATTAGGGTAGAAATTTTTAGTATTTCTTGTATTTTATTTCATTCCCAATTTTATTCCCATTATTGTGTAACTATGAACAGGAGGCCATAACTTTGAACTGTATGGAGTTCCAGGTGAGTACCTTATTTGAAGGGCTCCTTTTCCCTATCTTTGGTGTATGTTGCTGCATTTACTTGATTTCTGTATGACACATATTCATTTTTGCGTTCATGAATTTGGTACATAAAAGGATTTTCTAAGAAAGAATTATTGGTTTTTTCGAGTTAAAAGGAGGTTTTTACTGTTACTATGCATTTTGAATTTTCAAAAAGGATTTGTACTACTTTACTACTGATTTTAGTTTTTTTTAAACTAAACGCCCCACTTTTACTTATTTGAGCTCCGTGGAGGGCATTTTTACCTATTACACGTCCGATGTAGGATTCTGAACTCATATTTACTTACTTTCACGTTCATTGCTGGGATTCTGGACTCATATTTACTTACATACATGTTTGATGCTAGGATTTCAGACTCATATTTACTTACTATTTCATCTGGCTGGAATTCCAGACTCGTATTGCAAAAACCTCATACTGCACCGCATCCATCTTATGTTGCATCTCATTTCATATTGATTGTTTCTGCTTGAGTGCCTTTTTCCTTATTTTGGTGTATCTTTACAGTTAGTTTGGATGGTTCTGTTTTCAGTTTTCTTGTTTTAACTAGATTTAGGTAGACCCTGATAGCTAGTTTACTTTCCTGTATCTTATAATATATATTATCTTTCTTAGCTCGATCGGCCTATGATGCCTACTGAGTACCCTGTGTTTCAATACTCATACTATACTTCTGCATATTTTTCTGATATAGTACCTAGTATGAGCCACCCTCAGTGACCATCGACTCATTCATGGGGGGTTGTTGTTCGAATCGTGGTGAGCTCTCGGTGTTTGGAGATCTTTACTGTTTTCCTTCTACTCTTCTGTCTATATTTTGTATTTTGGATAGACAATGTATGTTGTATAGATTTACTCTGTACTATAGGTGCTCTTGTACCGGTGATACCAGGTCCAAGGTTGTTTCTTGTATATATGTTTTGTCTTTTTCGATCATTTTTGTATATTTAGTACTGCAGGTATATATCTATATTATTGGCCCGTATCTTATTATGCTTTCTCTTCCGCTTATCTTTATTTAAATGTTTTAGTATACTTCTGCATCTCTTGGGTTGTCTTACCTACTGGGGGGGGGGGTTTAGTAGGCACCATCATGGACTAATTTTGGGGAGTGACACTATCATTACAGTTGCAAAGATCCTCGGAAAAGTCTGAATGTTGAAATTGCAACATCAAAGAGTAAAAATTTGGTAGTGCTCCAGCTCTTTTTCTCTGAAAATATTCATTTTCTTTCCATTTTATTGCTTAAAACTAATCTAAAAAGGAAATTTAAGAAAAATAAAACCTATTTTAGGGATTGATGTGTTTCCTCCAAACAAGCGCTTGATTTAATGTTCAGGCACGGCATAGATCACTATTACCATTTTTCTCTCCATTTTGAGGATATGAATTGAGCACCTAACTGGGACTCAGTATTGTACCCATGAATTGTGAGAGGCAGTATATAGATGAACAGGGCATACATTATTTTTATCACCTTGTCTTTCATGGAATTTGAGTGTGTGATGTCCTTATGCATTTTTGAGCTCTGAAATTATTGAAAGTAGGTCTCTTGTCCTTCCTCTTTGCACTCACACACGAATTCTGAGAACATTTGCACATTATTGTCAATAATGGGGTCCTCCATAGCATGGACATAGGTCATAAATATATGGATTGCAACTTAAACTTGTTTCGATTCTACGATGCGATTCAACCCTCACTAATAAAAAAATGTTAATTAAAAAATATATGCACAAATATTCATAAATTTGGACCAAATCAAGTTAGCTTTCTTCTAGACTAACCCTAACACATGAATTTTTCTTCGAAAATGATGCAAAAATTTGATATGCTCAAAATTACACCTTAAAATAATGTAATGGAGATGTATACAAATACAGTAACCCTATAAAGGTTGGGACCGAATCTCATAGGGAAAAATATGAGTGCGTTTTATTTAGTTTAGAATTATCACCAACTACACAGTGCCAAATAAATCAATGGTGAGTGAAAGATATGATTATGACTAATTTCTAACCTAGAAAGAAAGCAAATTGATCAATGGACACAAGCAAGAATACACACTCAAGTGATGATCCAACGCATGTTAAAATTTTATAAATAATTGTAAAATATCTAAATTTTGCACTCAAATCTCTAAACCACCACTCAATTCTTCTCGAGAGTTGAGCAGTTATCTTAATATGATGTTCTCACAACTATATAAATTATTTAAATAAGTGTGATTGATTAAATACAAAGTAAATTCTATTATTACTAATATGAATTTATTACATAAGGGTTAGCGCCTCAAATTCTTATTAAATAATCTTATCAATCATAAGTTGTCTTTTTCCAATCTTAACTTGAAGTATATGGGCGAGTCCTAGTGTTAGCTACTCCCTTTGGAAACATTCAGTAACAAGATTAATAAAAGAAATGAAGAACTAAATTATAAATAAAACTCATGCAAAGCATAAGCATAACAAGAGTTGTAATCAAAACTAAACAAATCACAGACAAGATTCTAGTTTAAGAATAAAAAACCACTACAGAAGATAAACAATTTCAAAAGCAAAAGAGAGAAAAATTGCAATCAATCAATGTGTGGAACCCTTTCTTTAAACTTGTGTTTTTTTGCCAATTCTGACACCCTAAACCTAATAACGTATAATACTACTCAAAATATGCCAAAGATCCATTTTCCAAGTAGTTGGGTCGACATATATAGATGTGGATTTGAAAAAAGAGTGAAATCCTAGTCCTCTTAGGATTTGGACAGCGTCGATGACATTTGCAACATTTGGGTTCACATTTACGAACTAATGAGCTTTAGGCAAGTATTGCATTAGCAACTTCTAGTTTGCATTTGTGAACTTTTGCTTCTCTACCACCAAACCTTGCAATTGTGAGGTCCAATATCGCAATTGCAACATCAGAGGCTGGATTTTCTAATTTATTCCTTTAGCCCTTTTTTGCTTCCTTTTAATTTGATTCCACTTCTTATCACCTCAAAGCTTTCTCCACATCAAATATTCATGAAATAAGGAAAATACATACCATAACATCTTCAAAATAGCAGTAAAGGACATAAAACAAAAGTAAAGAGATCCTAGATAAGTGGTAAAATCACCACGCATCAGTACACTATAAATGTTGCATCAGGATACAACCTAGGCCAACACCTGACGCATCATAATAAATGGCATATCCCTATATTCTCTCTAGTAAGGCCAAGACTGGCACTGTAGACAATATATCTTTCAACTCTTGAAAGCTTTGTTCATAAGCATTTGACCACTTGAACGTAGTTTTTCTCTACGTCAACTTAGTCAATAGGGAAAAAATAGAGGAAAATCCCTCCACAAATATCATGTAAAAGCCAGCTAGCCTTATGAAATTATGTACCTCTGTTGGAGTGGTTGGTTGAGGCCAATTCTTCAGAACCTCTATCATTTTAGAATTTAGCTTATGATATGCCCCCAAGAAGTCTACCTCCTCCTTAACGAACGAGCACTTCTCTTTCTTGATGAAAATTTGAGTAGTTGGAAGATTTTATGTAGTCTACTCTAATGCCTTATCTAGACACCATATGTCCAATAAAGGTTACTGATTTCAACTAGAACTCACATTTAGAGAATATAGCATATAACTAGTGATCTCTGAGTTAGCATATAACTAGTGATCTCTGAGTATCTGTAGTACTAATCTCAAATGATCTTGTAATGACCCTTCCGGTCATTTCAACGTATACGTTTTTCTTGAACCGTTAGAGCTTGTTGTAGCGGACCCAAGTCACTTAAGGCTCGTCAGGACCGGTATTTCAGTGTCGGGCCCATTTGTTTGGTCGCATTATAAGTTTTGAAGTCAAGCAAATCGGCAAAAGTTATCGTAAGTTCTTTAATAAATTTTCTGAACTTTGGGTAAAATGTCTCAGGGTTTTTCTCTCAATATATAAAGAGTTAGAAGTCCCCCGAAATACCAAATCGAAGGTCTACGAGTCTAGTTTCTAACGCACAAAACCTCACATCCAACTGATCTTGGAGTAAAACGTTATGACTGTTTTACCGCGGACTATCTGGCAGAAATCGAGTTGCGAACCGGGTTGCGAATCGGGTCGGGTCAAACTCGATTTAAGCCTCAACTTCACGTTTTAAAATGCCGTTTCAGTTCTGAAACAGTGAGAAAATATAAGGGAGGATTCCAAGAGAGTTCTTGAGTATCAAAATCGTGCGATGGTGAATTGCGAACCTAAATATAAGAATTTTATTAACATCGCGCGTATATTTGAAAGTTGAATTTGGTAAAAAGTTATATTATTATTACCTTTTTAAAATATTTTAAAGGTTTATGAAAAATATTTTTGTTACAATATAATTGTGTATGTACTTATTTTATAAGGCTTGTATACATGGTATTATTTTAACGGAGATAGTAAATTTAGTTATGTTGAAAATTATTATTATAATATAGTAGGTTTTGTTTGAAATAATTTTCTATGAATTATGGTATATTTAAAATATTATATTTATTTTATCACGAATTTATGCAATACCCGTGTATATATATAACGGGATAAAATACTTTGGGTTGACACCAAACTCCACGTGGAGTTGTGGAAAGTGCACACCATGGTGCATAATGCCACCAGGCATTCCACTAATGTTTCCAAATGTATATATTCTGCACTATGTATTGTTCATCTAGTTAGGAGGAAAGTAGAAAATATATTGCTGTTCCTTTTTACTACAAACTTCTATTTTCTTTTCCATCCAAAACATTAGCATAGGCTATAGTACATATATGCGAGCAGATGGCTGGAGGGATTTTGTGGAAGAAAGCATGTTTTGAAACTATAGTTGATTCTCAAATGAAAATCAATTATCTACGTCAAGTTATTCAAGTCCGAGTTCGAGTGTGATTTCGTTTCGGAGTTTTTTTTTGGAGAAGTTCAAGCTTGTCATCGGACGACAGGTAGGTTACGGTTTATTTTCCCTAGACTCCGCATATATAGGATAAAATTGTATTAATGGGCATCCTTGGGTTGCTTTATTAGGTTGGTACCACAGACCGTGACCGCTTTATTTATGTCCGCCTACTTTTGTTCCTCCGTTGCTTGTAGTAATTGCCGATATATTTTATTTACCCTTGTGGTCCTGTGAGGCCTTGTTGACTCTGGAACATAGAAGGTGGGATTTTGGGAATGTCCGCGAGTCCCGGGCATAGAATTATCCTTCTAGGCTGGTTATGCTTGCTGAGCAGTTGTGGGCCTGTGCAGGGTCGATAGGTTGATTGTGAGCTGCTGGGCAGCTATTGTGTGTGATCATACCATTTCCATGCATATAAAGAGGTTTTATCCATGTTTTACAATGGTTTTGGCTTTGGGCCTACTGACACTATTTTCTAAACCTTGCATGGCCCCGGGGGCCCGTTTTTATGGAAATAATTGGAAATGGTTTGATTTAACTTGTGAATATTCTTGGGTAAAAGAAAGTAAAATATTTTTAAATCATCAGTTTTACGATTAACGCTAGACTCGGCAGGGTCGGGGTGCTAGTTGAGTTTTCTTATTCCTATAGTGATTTTTAGCCTCGGTCGGACCGTCGGACGAGCACTGAGTATGACTTTCTACTGTTTAGACCCGGTATATGCCCGGGCACCCTTGGAGGGGTTTTTCTGAGATATTTTCCACTTTACTTTAGTCCTGGACAGGTCTGGCATGCATATTCGAAGACTGGTCTCTAATTTGATACCGGACTTGCTTCCGGACGACATGTTCTGATACTGAGTTTTAGTATGGGGTCTGGGACCTCCATGGACCTTTCCATCCGGGCCAGGGGCTACGGGCTGCGTGTGCCGGAGGAGGGGTATACGGTGGAGTAGAGGTATACGAGCAGTGTCCTTCCATGGAACCTACCTGCTGGGCCGGATCGGCGCCGGAGGAGGTACATACAGAGATACCATTTCACTTGAGATCTTCATGCATCATATCATTCATTGTTTGAGGTTCCACCCTTGTTTGTTGTTGGTTGATTGTACGCTCCGGTAGTATGGGATGCCGGAGGGTTTGTTTTCACTTGTTTGTGTTCCTCGGTTGTATGGGCAGCCGGGGGACTGTAGGTAGACTCTTTCTATTTACTTGTAGAATTGTTCCCTGTTACGGTTAATTATAAAATTGGTTACTGCTAGACTGTTAGTTGCTAGATTTGAGATTGATATGATTAGTTGGGCTTGATTCATGTCTCTAAGCATGCCTATCATTACTCTTTCTCTCTTCTTCCTACACTTGAGGTTACCAGTATACCGTCCATTTCGTAAACCTATTATGTATACAATGTTATTGCAAGGACCCCAGGTGCGTTATTTCTTACTTTTACCTGTGCCTATGGTGTGTATATTCTGCTTACTAGCCTCACATGTGGTTCTGTTGATTTCCCTCTGGGCTAGTTCCTGTGTACCTTTCGTTGATTTCTATGACTACTTGCTTCTATTCTGTCTATTACTACGCTTTTATCTTATATGTGCCCAGTCAGCCTATGATACCTACTGGGTACCTTATGCTTCGCATTTGGTGCTCACCCCTACCCCCCTGCATCTTTGGGTGCAGATCCTAGCGTGGGCCATCGCCATTAGATCGCTGTGATTCGTGCTTGGAGATCTGTTCGGGACTACTTCAGACTGAGGGTGAGCTCTTGGCGATCGGAGCTTAGCTTTAGTTTATCTTTTGCTTCATGTACTCTATTACCATTCAGAGACATCTGTATATATTGTTTTGGGTCGTTTGCACTCCATGTATGTAGTTTCGGCTCTATACTATGATACCAGGTCTTGGGGTGTGGTTTAGTTTCCGCATATGTATATATTTATAGTCCTTTAATCTGTTCTCTTCGTTTTGTTCTTTTATTTGTTAGATAGTAGCCCATTACTAACTGTTCTGGGCTACAGGGATTGGTTCACCTACCGGGGGTTGTAGGTGCCATCATGACCGAGAAATTGGGTCATGACAGATCTGCATGCTCTGCTATGTCATGTGAATTTATTAATATATCTTCTAAGAATACTATCACATAAGTGTCAAAGAAGGGTTTGAAAACCATATTCATTAGATTCATAAAGGCTAATGGGATATTCATCAGTCCAAATGACATGACAGGGAACTTAAAGTGCCCATATATGGTCTAAAAGGCTTTTTAGGAATATCTGCTTCCCAAATCTTTAACTGATGCTAGTCAGACGACAAATTAATCTTTGAAAAAACATCTATCTCCTTCCAACTGTAACACCCCAAGCCTACACCTCGAACGTGATACACTAATTAGAGACAAAAATAACCCCAAGCTAACCTATGTCCTGGCATGACACTAAGAATACTACATTAAACTGAATAGTAAAACTGTGCAAAAACTAAAGTCTGAATGATATAGAATAATCAAAACCAAATGTCAATACTAGAATCAAATGGAGTTCACCTAACATAACATAATGCTGAAAATTTACTATCTGTCTGAAAGCCTTTACTAAGATAAGTTGTTGGGACAAGCCCCCAGCTAACTCTAACTGTCTGAAAACTGGATGGCTGAATAAACAAAGTAAACATAAATGTTGTCCTCTAAATATGAGAACTCACAAAATTGCATTGTTGAGATGATAGGAGAATCGTGCTAACCATGATCTGGGTGTTGAGCGCCTGAACCTATATTATCAAATAATATAGCGCAAAAGAACGTATACGGTCAGTACATTGAATATACTGAGCATGTGAGATATGCACAATCCTAAGTATGTTCAATATGATAGGATAAACTAAACATGGGACTGAGGTATGTAAACTGATGCAATGACCAGATAAGTAAATATGTAACTAAACAATAATATGTTGAATAAACTAATTACTAATTTATGCAATAACTAAGTCTAAATTGTGGGAGCTACTGTTAACCAACATGACCCAATATGAGCTAACTAGGGGCCAACCTATAACCCCAGCTAGAAGGGTGTTTCGTACCTTGCCAAGAGTAAGAACATTGACTGACGTGGAGCCACTAAACTGATGTTCGAATGGACTAGGGTATCAAGCTTGGTCTGATGGGTGACCTTTTAGACCCTATGGTGGCACCATAGTTCTGGGACTTAGGGACTTCTACTAAAGGTCCCAACTTAACTGACGGGTGAGCCTTCACACCTGTATCCTCTTGGTGCTAAGTACTACTCCCAACTGTATACAAGTTGATATACTAAATAGATAAATAATACTGATGTTCTGAGAATGAAACATAAATTCTTAATCTGAAAGCATTCCAAATCATAAAATCCTGAAGGACTAAGCATCCAACTAAAAATGCATGGAATCCTGAAGGACTGAGCGTCCAACTAACAATGCATGAAATTATAAGTCATTGGGTATTCATAACCCGCCATCTCTAAAGAATACAACCACTCATAACAATTCTATAATCTGAATAAAATTTGAAATCTATTTATACAAGATCAAAACCATGAATAATTCAATATACTAAGGGTTCGTAAGTTTCAAGTACACCATGGCGCTATATTCTAATGAAAACATATATTTAAGGTTCTTTCATGATGAGAAATCAAGAACAAAAAATATCTTATAATATGCATGAACCCTAGGCTCTGAAGAACCAACTAAATTAAGTAATTGGGTTAATTTCAGGACTAAATGGGTGAAAGGAAACCCATTATGAAATCTGACATACCTGAGAAAAAAAACCTGGTGAAATCTTTGGGTTTGGAGCGTGAAGTTGAAGAACCCTACTTCTTACTTTGGAGAAGAGGACCGCTTCTTTTCTCTGTTCTTAGTTAAGTGTCTATCTAATTACTAAGGGAATGGGTAATTTGGGGTAGTTTAGCCTTAATCTTAAGGTTTAGGATGGTTAAAAAGATGTGGTTTTAGTTTTAAAAGAATGGGAAAGGTCTGAAATACTCCTGAGAAAACTTAATGAAAACTGCTAAAAAATTTGCGAACTGAGTTCCACGGATGGGAACCACGGTCCGTGGATGGTTCTATGAGCCATGGAACTCTGTCATGGTTCCCTGGGATTTCTGTTAGGCTGCAGGTATGATTCCACGAAGGGCAACCACATACCATGGTTTGATCCATGGTCCATGGAAACATTCTGTGGTTCCTGTTCTGTCACTTTGGCAGTTCACACTTAGGATTTCTGGTCTATTTTTAGGGTGTTACAATATCTCCCCCTTGGGATCATTCATCCTTGAATAAAGACTAAACATGTTGTGTTTGGAGGAAAAGAGTTGCAATCCCTACCAACTAAATTCTAAAAGTTGATTTCTAACTGATCTGAGTTTGAAAGACATGAAAACATGCTAAAATGCAATAATAGCTGAGGGAACATGAAACTAAGAGGAATACAAATGAGAAAACTATTACCCCAAGTTGGATCTGAATCGACAGGAAAGAGGTGAGGGTACTTGCACTACAAGAAAAAGGCTTATTAGAGACTAACATTTAGCGACAAATTGTAAATTTAGTCCTTAAAAGTATATTTATAGGGATCATATATTTTTTTGGTCCCAATACATATTTTTATTTTTTAAATGAACGAAGTTCTCTAAAAAAAAGTTAAAAACCCGGTCTCTAGTTTCAGCGGTACCTAGAGGCGCTAACCCTAAGCGGCACTTTCATCGCTCAGAAGACTCGAGTGGTGAAATTCATCTCTCTCAAAGCTTCTGGTCTACCATTGGGATTATCCTCTAATCAAAAGTAAGGCTTATTCCTATTCTTCCTCTCTTTTTTCTGATTGAAACCAAAAATTGTATGTTTCTCTCGTTCCTTCTAACTAAATGTTCTGTAATTGGGTTGCTTAGAGTACTGAATATTGTTGTGTAAGGGCTAAAAATAGGAGTATCGTGTTTAACGCCAAGGCTTGAAGGTCAAGGAGGAGAAATTTAAGGGTTTATTTAAGGGTTTCATCTATGCGATTTATGTTAAACAACTCTTCTGAGGACCTGCTTGAAGGGCCAAGAAATATTGAAATAATTAGATGATGGAAAACAATGATGTAAAATATCTTTGTTAAAGTATTTTTCAGGCACACTTTAGATGAGAGAAGATAAGGTGATAGTTTCATTCTTGTACCGATACTCCTATAGGCCAAAACATCTAGTGGGAGAGACGAAATCACTAAGCTCTTTCTTGTTGATTTTTATTTTTATTCCTCCACAAAATACTACTCCCTCCAAAACAAGGTCATTATTGCTCAATTTTGAGCATTATAAATATAGGCTCTTGTTTTAAATAAGTTATAATGTAGGTTTTGTTTAGATTGAACATTCTATGTTTGATAGAGCGCAAAGTTCTGTTCTTCAGTGCATTAATAACGCTCGCTGCTAGATTGTTGTATATGTTGAAGAAAAATGATATTCCATGTTGTTGTATTTACCAGTAGGTTGTCTTAGTTATCCGTAGGATACGAATGAACTTCATACTTAACCATATGGTCCATGTCCTTTCCTTCTTTTGCGCACTACCTATTTCATCACTAGAAAGTGGACTGACCCCTTTGAATGATATGATCCACACTTGATCTGCTATATTATATACATATAATTTTAGGGAGGAAATAGATACTATCTATTAGGTACTAGTACTTAATTAGTGTTATATATTATATTGTTCACCTATGAGGTTTTGTTCTGATCACTGTGTTGCCTTTATCATGAGTAATAGGATTTTTTTATTTTAGCTAGTAACTTTTCGAGCTCACAGAATAATTGATGATGTGCATCTTAGTACTTTTCTTTTTGATAAGTAATGTGCATCTTAGTACTTTGAATGAAGACAGGCGAAGAGTTCTTGTTTTTAAGGACAATGTCTGATTAAAATTGGAGAAGCAGCCTGTCAATACAGGGAAATGAAACTCAAATTGAACTCTCAATTAACAAGAACTATACCCTAGCAAATCCTACAGCAGAGGAAGAATCTACGATGGAAATGATTGTACTGTGGTGTAAGATTCATCTTACCAGCTTAATTCACTTTATAAACTAGGGGACCAGTTCTTGTCCATACATCAGTCATCCGGGTTAGTTTGTATCATAATCCTAATGCTTAACTAAACTGACAACAAGGTTTATTTTGCTTTTCTTTTCTTTATAAGGCACATTTGATATTAATCTTAGTTCATAGCTAAAGGAGGTCACTAGTTATCGGAAAACTCCTTTAGTTCATAGCGTTGTGTTCCTGAAAAATAGTATCATTGCCATATTGTACCTTTGTTGTTATTTTAAGAGATAGATCATCACAAATGCTCTGTTGTCCACTTTGCTTCTTAATTTTATATGGCCTTGTTCCTCCTGATATTTTCCTACTCAAACACCCCAAACTTGTAATCAATTCATCTTGTAATAGTGTGTATTATCTGTCTTATCAGTTTGATATGTGGGCCATTAGCTCACACGATATTAACTCAAAATTATAATTGCATAGTACCCCTATGCTAGAAATTTGTCTGCTAAAGGTGTTATAAATTGATTACGCATTAAGTGGTTTCCAATTTATAAGTCTGAAAATTGCCAGATCCACTTGAGATAACAACAAAAACTTAACTGATAGTGCTGCTATTGTAACTGTAACTTTTTATTCTTCTCTTTTTCTCTTATCTGTTGCTGCTTATGGATTTGTCAGATTACTTTTTAGTTCATCTAGTTCCCTATCTAATCATGTTTCCTTGCTAAAATGTTTTGAATATGACTTATATTGAAGTGAGATAATGTAATAAAAGAACATATGCTAATTCAATGTACTTACAGTTATGTCTTTGTTATTGTTTCGTCATCATGGTAAGTTGTGAAGACACCATTACTTGTTTAAACATATTAAGTATGTCTTGAAGGTTGATGTGTTGATCTTAATTGAATTAGACAGTGGAAATTAATATACCTTGTTCATTGATAAGGAGTAGCTCAAAAGGTACAGATTAGACATGTGAAAATCACCCCTATTATTCAACATCTCTTGGAGTTGATAGAAATAGCCTATAGTTCTCTGTTATACTGGGTCAATGACTTTCACCTTAAACCATGTGGTGTTTTCCTTCTTCACATTTTTATAGTAAAAATATATTTCTATAATTATATTTTAAACTTTTAAAATTGGTCTCCACATTGACCTCTTGGCTGATACAAAATGCTGCAGAAGTTTCCTTTAGTTTCTCATTTGTATCAATTCCTACAGTGCTTTCTTCTCAATTATCTACTTGATTTTTATACTTGTTTCTGAAGGAAATTTTTTAATACTTTTTTACAGGTTTTGGGTACCGGAGATTACAAGATGGAAGCTTTTGAGGACATACAACTGGTTGACTATCATATTTCTAGGAATGTTGGACAAATTTTATATTATAGTCAAGAGATGTTACCTATATAGATTTTTTTGCTAAGGAATATGTACACTATTGTGACTATAGCTTACATTGTGGTTGTACAATGCCATTCACAAATGTTTATCCTTTTTTGTAATTGATTTCTCTGTCTATATATATATATATATGTATATATGAAAGCAGGATCATCATTTTATTATGATCCTTTTATTAGGTGCAAATTGAATATGAACTAAATAGTAGATTTGATAAATACTTATAGGGACCATGCATTGGTCCCTAAAAGCAGATTGTTGTCGGTGGCTAAAGCTTTACGGACCAGCTACCTCGTCTTAACATCGCCAATTAAGGACTAAAAATATGGTCCCTAAAAGTATTTTAGGGACCAGATTTGAACTAGTAGCTATATCATTTTAAGGACCAGCTTATTTTTCCCGTCGCTAATAAATTTTAGCGGCGGAGCCTATAGGGACTGGTGGCGACCAGAATGTTCTGGTCGTTAATTTTCTTTAGAGACCAGAAATGCACTTTTAGGGACCGTATTTCCCTTCCCTATTGTCTCTTTTTCTTGTAGTGTTGGTCATCATAGCTGCTTCTTCTTCCCAAGTAGCTCCCTCAACTAGCTAGTTCCTCCAAATAACTTTCACCAAAGTGACCTCCTTATTTCTCAACCTACAAACCTGATGATCAAGAATCTAGACTGGATGCACCGATGCTAAGTCTACGAGTAACTCTAACTCATAAGCCACCTTACTGACTCTCCTCAGTATCCTGTAGGGACCTATATACCGAGGACTAAGCTTCCCCTTCTTCTCAACTCTCATCACTCCCTTCATGGGTTAAACTTTTAGGAATACCCAATTATCAACCTCAAATTCTAAGTCCTTTCTCCTCACATCTGCATAGGATTTCTGGAGACTCTGAGCAGCATTCTCCCTAATGAGATGAACCTTCTCCATAGTCTCATGGACCGATTCTGGCCTTAACAAGGCTGCTTATCCTACCTCAAACCAGCCAACATGTGATTTACACCTCCGCCCATAGCGTGCCTCTTATGGAGCCATCTGAATGCTAGAATGGAAATTGTTATTGTCGGCAAACTCTATGAGAGGTAAGTGATCATCCCAAATTACCTTTAAAGTCAATCACACAAGATCTCAACATATTCTCTAAGGTATGTATAGTATGCTCTATATGGCCATCTGTCTAAGGGTGAAAAGTTGTGCTAAGATTCACTTGAGTACCAAGACCCTTCTGAAATAAACTCAAAAATTGGGACGTAAACTGAGTGCCCCTGTCTGAGATAATAGATAAGGGAATCCCATGCAACCTGATTATATCACGGGTGTAAAGTATAGAATAATCCTCTGCTAAATTAGTAGTCTTGATAGCCAAAAAGTGGGCTGACTTAGTCATCATGTCTACTATCACCTGAATAGAGTCATGTTGTCGGCGAGTATGAGGTAAACCTATAATAAAGTCAATATTGATCACTGATCACTTCCAAGTTGGAATGTCAATATCCTGAGTCACACCTCCCAGTATCTGGTGCTCTACCTTCACTTGCTGGCAATTTGGACACTTGGCCATGAAATCTGCAATGTCCCTTTTCATGCCATTCCACCAAGTGACTTCCCGTAGTTCATGGTACATCTTGGTGGCACCGAGATGGATAGAATATCTAGAGTTATGAGCCTTCGTCAAGATCCACTACCTTAATTCATCCATATTAGGAACATATAACCAACCCTGATAGCAAAGTACACCATCTCCCCCTTGGGAGAAAACCTCTACGCTCTGTTGATGGACTACACCCTTCAATTGAAACAAGATGGGATCACTATCTTACTTCTCTTTTATATCGACTATCTGAGAAGATTCTGACATATTCCATACTATAACACTGCTATCTGATAAGTCTGTAAGGCGTACCCCTAGATGAGAATGCCTATGAACATCCTTAGCCAATTCCTTCTTCTCTTCGTCCACCTGTGCCACACTACCCATAGATAACCTGCTAAGTGCATCAGCCACTATATTGTCCTTACCCAGATGGTATAGCACACTCATATTGTAGTCCTTGAAAAGCTTAGAGTCACAAGTGACCCTAAGCTAACACATGGCCTGGCATGACATTAAGAATACTGCATAAAACTAAATAGTACAATTGCGCAGAAACTAAAGTCTCGATGATATAGAATAATCAAAACTGCATAAAACTAAATAGTACAACTATGCAGAAACTAAAGTTTGAAAGATATAGAATAAACAAAACTAAATGTCAATACCAGAATCAAATGGAGTTCACCTAACATAACATAAAGCTGAACATCTACTATCTATCTGAAAGCCTCTACTAAGATGAGTTGTTGGGACTAGCCCCCAGCTAACTCTCACTATGTGAAAATTGGATGACTGAATAAAGAAAGTCAAAATAAATCTTGTCCTTGAAATATGAGGACTCACCAAACTCTGTTGTTGAGATGATAGGAGAATCATGCTAACCGCAATCTAGGTGCAGAGCGCCTGAACCTATATTATCCAACAATATAGCACCAAAAAAAGTATGCGGTTAGTACTTTAAATGTACTGGGCATAGAAGATATGCACTATCCTAAGTATGCTGAACATGAGAGGATAAACTGAACAAGGGACTGAGGTATATAAACTGATGCAATGACCAAATAAGTAAACGTGTAACTGAAAAATAATATGTTGAATAAACTGATTACAAAGTTATGCAATAACTGAGTCTAAATTATGGAAGCTACTGTTAACTGACATGCACTAATCTGAGCTAACTTGGGCCAACCTATAACCCAAGCTTGAAGGGTGTTCCATACCTTTCCAATGGTAAGAACATTCATTGACGTGGATCTACTAATCTAATGTCCGAATGGACTGGGGTATCAGGCCTGGTCTGGCGGGTGACTCTTTAAAACCTACGAGGCATCGTAGTTCTAGGACTTAGGCACTTCTATTAAAGGTCCCAACCTAGCTGACGGGTGAGCCTTCATCCCTACATCTGCTCGGTTCTAAGTACTACTCTAAACTAAATTCAAGTTGACATACTAAATAGCTCAATAATACTGATATTCTGAGAATGAAAGACAAATGCTTAATCTGAAAGCATTCCAAATCATGAAATCCTGAAGGACTTAGCGTCTGACTAACAATGCATGAAATTATAAGTCATTGGGTTTTCATAACCTGCCATATCTAAGTAATACAACCAGTCATGACAATTCTATAATTTGAATAAAATGTGAAATCTCTTAACACAAGCTCAAAACCATGAATAATTCAATATGTTGAGGGTTCATAAGTTTCAAGTACACCAGGGTGCTACCTTTTTAGGAAAACATGTATTTAAGGTTCTTTCATGATGAGAACTGAGAATAAAAATAATTTATAATATTCATGAACCCTAGGCTCTTAAGAACGAACTAAACTGAGTAATTGGGTTAATTTTGGGACTCAATGGGTGAAAGGAAACCCATTGATAAAATTGCACATACCTGAGAGAAAAACGCTGAAAAGAGGACTGCTTCTTTTCTCTGTTCTTGGCTAAGTGTCTATCTAATTAATGAGGGAATGAGGGATTTGGGGTAGTTTAGGCTTAATCTTCAGGTTTAGGATAGTTAAAATGATGTGGCTTTAGTTTTAAAAGAGTGGGAAAGGTCTGAAATACCCCTAAGAAAACTTAATGAAAACTATTGAAAAATTTGCGAACTAGGTTCCATGAATAGGAACCACAGTCCATGGATTATTCCATGAGCCGTGGAACCTCTTCGTGGTTCCCTGAGCATTTTGTTAGGGTGTGGGTCTAATTCCACGAAGGGCAAACATGGCCCATGGTTTGATCCACGGTCTGTGGATCCCTCTCATGGATCAAAGACCTAAGGTCTGGTTTGCAGGTCTTTTTCCACGGATGGCATCCACGGCCCGTGGTCTATTCCATGGTTCGTGGAAATCGTCTGTGGTTCCTGTTCTGTCACTTTGACAGTACACACTTAGGATTTATGGTATGGTTCTAGGCTTAGAATTTTTGTGGTGTTACATCAACTAATCAAACAAGTCATCTATTTTAAGAAGGGATACTTGTCCTTTCTTGCCACTTGATTCAGCTGTATGTAGTCTATAAATATATGAAGTGAGCCACCTTTCTTCTATACAAACAACACTGGTACACCCTAAGATGATATACTAGGGAAAATGTAACCTTTATCAAGCAAGTCTTTCAACTATTATATAAGATCGTTCAACTCTGCAGGGAATATTCTATAAGGAGGAATTGATATAGGTTAGGTAGAGAGATGTATATCAATACTGAATTTGATCTTTCTAGCTGGAGGTAATCCAAGAAGCTCTTAATGGAACACATTTGGATATTTCATGCACAATGGATACAAACTGAAGAGTCGGCACTTGTTCCTCAACTTCAAGGTATCTTACTAAGACCAATTGATATAAACACCCTTTTGTAATAAGCTTTTCTACCTTAAGATAGGAAATAGACCTTTCTTTAGGCATCATAGCATTACCCTTTTACTCTAGGACTGGATTGCCCATAAAATGGAATCGAGTAGTCTTGGCCTGGAAATCACCTATAGTGTAATAAGAGGACAACCAATCCATGCCCATGATGCTGTTAAAGTCAAATATTTCAAGTTTAATCAAGTTATCTGATGTATCATGGACACATACTATCACTATGCAGCCATTATAGACTTGTATAGCTACGATAGACTCAGGGGGGTGCGGACACACCTGCACGGATTACAGGTGACAATTACAATGATGGCGGGGAAGTTAACAGTACCCGACGACATTTAGGGATGGATGTAGACCCATCGGGCAGGGATAATCATTCCGGTCCTGGTAGAAGTGGCGATCATTCTCAAGAACGAAAAATATTGAGCTGAGGGACTCTCATATTTAAGCCTATACTACAAATAGTTCACATAACAACTCTTGAACTCCTTTGAACTTCTTAGCAATAAATTGAGTAACAAATTATAGGGTAAACCCTGGGTCTATCAATGCATATACATCATATAAGAAGACAAATAAGGTACATATGACCACGTTTAGTGATTCCTCTAAATCTAACCGACTGGATAGTGCATACATATGGTTCAAGCTAGCGCCTAAACCAAACCCTCCACTTCTACCAGAGCCTCTACCTGTTGGTTTCTGAGGACCGCAATACAAAGACGGTGTTGATGATGATTAGTCTATTGTGGAGCTTGTACATTATGATTTATCCCTCTTGTCTCTATCTTTGATTTGGGACAATCTCATACAATATGACCCTCTATACTACACCAATAACAGTCATTAGAGCTATGCCGACACTATCCTCTATATGATTGGCCACACTACTTGTAAGTAGGCCGAGGTGGTGATCCCTTACTGGTGTCCCTCATAAATTATGAGTCTGGTGCTTAGAAAGTCTGAATCTTCTCTTGTATAGGTTTTGAAAACCAAACTAGAGCATGTTGATGACTGAATTTTCTTGGGTGGCCCTCTATTGGTTGAAGCGCCATCACCTCTCTGATACTAGCTAGTTATCCTAGCTTCTTAATTTGCTCTCTCTCTCTCTGTCTGCTCTGTGATTTAGCTTACATTCCTCTATTTGTTAAGCATATGTCATGATCCTCACTATATATGTATCTATTTAGTGCGGCAATAAAAAATCATCAACTAAATAATCTCCAAGGCCAATCACAAAATGATGAATCCTTTTCCTCTAGGTACTACCCAGCTCTGGAGAAATCATGACACCCTAGATTAGGATAAGAGTCACTTATCATCAAAACACAGGAGTGATGTTAGTTATATAAGTAAGTATGTCTTACACCTTATTGATGCATTTTAAAGCCATGTGAGTCTAGGCCTAATGCGGATAATATCACTAGCGGGCTGGGCTGTTACAGATTGTATTAGAGTCTCTCTTGTGTCATCCTTGTCGATGATGGGTTAGAGTTCAACTAAGTTTAAGAAAATCTCGGGAAGGCAAGGCAAACTTGTAACACCCTAAAAAATTCAAAGCTTAGAATCAGCCAGAAAATTCTAAGTGTTAAGCTGTCAAAGTGACAACAAGTTCCACGAGCCAGATCCATGGGTCGTGGAACAGTCCACGAGCCATGGACTAGGCCCATGGAAATCAGACTGAGACCAGAAAAATAAGGTAAGGTCCACAAGGTAGAACCACAGATCATGGAATAGTCCATGAGCCGTGGACTTTACTCGTGAAAATCAGACAGAAGCTAGAAAATTCCTTGAGAACCACGGCTAGGTTCCATAGGCGGTAGAATAGTCCACGAACCATGGATGGTGGTCGTGGAAATCAGACCTGTGACCAACCTTTTTGGCCAGGGAACCACGAACCCCAACCACGAGTTGTGGTTCAATCCGCATGCCGTGGTTGGTGGCCGTGAAAGCCTGGGCTGAGTTTTTCCAGTAGTTGTTAATTAAATTCCTTAGGGGTATTTTAGACCTTTCCCTCTTATTTTAACACTGAAAATAATTTGTTTTAGGCTTATTTTAATAAGTCTTAACCAAATTTAGTTTATTATTCACTCATTCAATCGCTCAAGTCTTAGAAACAAAGAACAGAAGAAGTTTTCTCTCCACCAACCTAGGGCTTTCTTCTCTAAAGCTTCGGAACTCCATCCCCAATCCAGGAATCATCTTCTATCAGGTATGTAGGTATTCACTAAGGGTTTTGTTTACCCTTATGACCAAAACCTCAGGCTTTTACATTGATTTTCATGATTTTAGAAACTAGGGTTCTTGCCCTCTTATGCAGATCTTTAAGGAATTCAATTCTCACGCTTAGTATATGATTTTATCATGTTTAAATGAATTATATCATGTTTTTAATGAATTGCATGAGATTTTACAAAGGTTTGGGAAATCAAGAACTTAGCCCTAATTTGTAGTCTTTTCTCATGAAATGGTTTATCTCAGAGTCTAATTCAGGATATTAGTATCAGGATTTTAAACAAATTTTAGTCAACTTTCAGTTGTATTTTTCAGAAAAAAATGATTTTGGATTAGTACAGTTCTAACACAGAACCTCAGGACCTCAGTTTAAATGAGCTAGCATATCAATTTTGGGAATAGTACATACCATCGAGTTGGACAACGATTTAACATACCCTAAAGTTCGAGAACTACGTGCAACCATAGGATTATTTATCCCCACAGTGGGCCTCAATTTAGTGCTCACGCCAATCATGCCTTTATACCCTATCAAGGTATATTGGGTCCTCTCGATGAGGCATATACATTGGACTCTACATCTAGCTCACATGATTTATATTTGTTAACAAGCTCTCCCACAGGATTAGCTTCAGTAGTGTGCATTAGGCCCTCAGTTCCTGTTTTTACAGCTTTTCATTATGTTTTTTAGATTACTTTTGCATCTCATATTTTTATACATGATTATATTTTGGGCCTATGTACTATAGTTCAGATTACTATTATAAATAGCATGTTAGCATTTAAGTCTGTTTCAGTTACTTGCACATCCCGCATGCTCAATACATTCGAAGTACTGATGCATACTCTATATATTGCATCTTATTATGATGCAGGTTTAGGTTTTCAGATTCAGTATCGCGATATGTTTGACTCAGCGCCACCCCAGTGACAGCCAGTGGTGAGTCCTCATTATTCGAGGACGTATTTTATGCTATTTTTTCCTTAGTCATTTAGTTTTCAGTATTTTGGAGTTAGCTGAGGGGTTGTCCTAGTAACTCATCAGTAGTAGAGGCTTTCAGACATAGAGTTAGATTTTTCAGCTTTTTCAGTCACTTTACTCTTCAGACTCACATATTCATATATTCAGAGATTTTTTATTTATGTTTCCAAACTTGCTATTGAACTTTAGTTTTAGCTTGCGCCTAGTTATTGATGTTAACCAAAATGCTTAGTTATACCAGATCAAGGGTTAGTTTGGGGTCACTTATGGCTCTAAGCACCATATTACGTCTAGGGCATAGGCTCGGGGCATAACAAACTTGGTATCAGAGCATCAGGTTCAAGAGTCCTAGGGTGTCTAAAAGCCGCATTAAGTAGAGTTTTTTTCATAGGTGCTTCTTATGAGAGAGAGACTACAAGACATTTTTAGAAAACTCCACTTCTTTCATGTTTTATATCATGTGATAGAGGTTAACTCTATTTCTCCCTTTTAATTTGTTCGTTATGCATTTCAGATCATGCCTCCCCACATAAATAATGCTCATAATGCTAATCCTCTGGTTCCAGACTACGAGGTCATGAACACAAAATTCAGGAATGCCACATTAAGATTTTGGCATAAGTTGTGACTGCCCAAGAAAATCAGCAGCCACTTGTTCCCATTAACCCAAATAATAGGACAGTTGCTGATAAGTCGGTAATCTACAAACTTATTGAGCCTATATCCATGAATTATTGCTATGTTTTGAATTGATTTAGAGGTTCTTATGGCCTTTATTGATGTCTATGCGGGTAGTTTAGATAGAAGATGAAAAACAAGGATATGGACCCAAAAAGAGCCAAAAAGGAGCTAAGCGTGAAGAGTTGAGAAAAGCTGAAGAATCTAAACCAAGATGTGGTGGTTGTGCGACACGTACAAGCCGAGGTGCAATTCACACCTCCTTCGCATGAAGCCGCTAAAGTGGCTGAAGATTTTGCAAAGGAGTGCAGTCGATGTGCGACGCATACATGCCGTGGTGCGAAATGCACCACCTTCACACAAAGCCCACAAATTCAACTGAAGTCACTGGTCAAGTTGAAGCAGGTGTGTGATGCGCATATCGTGATGTGCGAACCATACTTCGCATTACACACCTCTCAAAGGTCAAACTTGTCCTAATTTTATGTGATAACTTGGAAACATATAAAAGTCCATTTTAGGCTCAATTTGTAGATACAATACTTCAGACCTAATTCTTAGAAAGTAGTTTTTGCTTTGTGAACAATTTTCCACCTCTATTGAGAAGAGGGTTTCAATCCAAATCTCTTGGTTAATAATTTGTGTGCCTAATTTGATTCTAGAACTTGAGATTCAGCTATAATGGATGGGAATTTGACTTACCCAGATGGTATCTCTTCTTCTCCTACTACGAGTGGCTAAATTCTATTGTCTAGGGGTGTATTAATGATGGGTGCTTAGCTAATGGGTGTGGGTGTTGTTAATTCACCTTTATAATTGCTTATTTGACATGGGTCTAGTAATTTCACTAAGTTTTAATCTAAAAATTGGTGGTTGCAAACATTAATTTGCATTACTTAGCTATGTGATTGCTCGGGGGAGAATTTCATAGTTGTGGATGTGAAATTGCTAGTGGGTACTTGGGAATCCATCTAGATTGGAGGCTAGAAATAGCTCTAATCGCAGGAATCTCCCGTTTAAGGGTCCAAGCTAAAAATAGAACGACCTCCCCAAGATAATGTTGGTTGATTGTTTATCACACCGATGATGCTCTAACCGAAATCATCGGAAATATGGATGTTGATCGAGAGATAACATTTCACACCTATGACCAACACTATTCATGTCAATAGGTGAAATTAGAAGTAAATTAATGATTACCCCATCCTATAGCTAATGCCTCATCGGATAAGCATCCCTAGTCTTCTAAATCATTTGGTACACCCATCTTTAGCTTTATTTCTTTTTGTTGAATTGTGTTAGTAGTGACAACTTTCCCAATTCCCCCCATCATTTTACTTTTTGTTTAAGCAATTACTCTCGCCTTAAAATCAACTCATACAATCTCTAGTTGGCTAAGTCAAGTCCCTTGGGTATGACCCCGACATCCATTGGGTTTATAAATTTGGTTTTACTGCACGAGCGTCATGGACTCCTAATTAGAGAGCACGATTTGAGCGTTCATCAAAAATGGTGCCATTTCTGGGGACTTGAGTGTTAGCTAATTGTTTATTGTTATTTTGAAGTCAAATTGAGAGTATTTGTTTTCTTTTACTTTTTGTTGTTTGTGTTGATTGAGTAGGCTAGCTATGGATGAAGCCGATGATAATCAGAGCATTGGTGGCTTCGACAATTCCAACGCTACTGAGCCTATGATGCAAGGAGGTGTAGGTGCAATCCTCCTACCCCTCATGGTGGGAAATGTTGTTTTCTATGTGACAAGCACCATGCTCCACTTAATCCAAATGAAAGGTCTATTTGGTAGAGCAGCACATGAAGATGCCAACTGGCATATTTGGAATTTTGTGGAGATTTTCCAATCGTACATCATTCAAAACATCTCCCAAGAGTCCATCTGATTGTGCCTATTCCCCTTCTCATTGATACGGGAAGCCACGACGTGGTTGAAAGAATTGCCAGATGGATCCATCACATCTTGAGCCGAGTTGGTTGAGGAGTTCACTTTAATATTCTTTCCTCCATCTCGTATAATGCAACTCCGAGACAAAATCACCAACTTCAAGCAACTCCTGGATGAGCCCCTACATGAACGTGTTGCTCCAAATCTTCTACCAGTCATTAAACTCCGTGAAGAAATCAATGGCTTATAACCTTGGAGGTGGCCCCTTCATGGATTTAGAATTCCCATTGCCTTGGTGATATTAGAACAAATGACCAATACTAACCAAGCTTGGCACACGAGAGAGGCAGAGGTGCCAACTTTGGGAACACCCTCAACAATCTTATCAAATAAGATATGGAGGAAAGAGGAGGAGCGTGATGAGACAATGTCCAAGATGATGATGCAACTCAACTTGATAGCCAGACATGTCATGGGAGATGGTGGTGTTAAGAAGGTGAATGCAGTGAGTACACCAAAAATTCAAGTGAGTGATGTGGATGTTATGACTGAGGTTGATGGTAAGTTATGCTTTGTGTCGGCGGGTTCTTACCCCAAGTATTATCACCCACGGGAGGAGAATTAAGGTTTGATTAGAGACAAAGAGAGGGATGGTAGTTGGCATGACAGAGACAAGGATAGTGATCACTTCAATCACCGGAGTTCTAATCCTTACATCCCCCCAAACAAATCTGATTCTCCCTACCAACTGGGCACAAGCAACCCCGGCTAATCCAAGTTAGAGGATATGTTGTCCTTGGTTCTTAAGAAGGTGGACACCATAAATTTGGGAGTAAGTGAACTAAAGAGTGAGGTTTCAATAATTCACCAAACTATGAGCTCCCACAGTGCCTCGATCAAGCATCTTGAGGCCTAAATTAACCACCTCTCAAGCCAAATGAACCCAAGGATGAAAGGGACTTTGCCTAGTGACACCATTGCCAACCTCAAGAATGAATGACGATTGCGGTAGTATCATCGTGCCGCGCTACTTGGGAGGCAACCCAAGTTTCTTTATTTGTTTTTGGTTATCTTTTGTTGTTTTTGATATTTTTGTAGGAATGCATGGATGGAAAATTGAACAAGGGAAAGCAATGAAAAACGGGCTGTGCGGTGGACTCTGCAGACCGCATGGGCAATTGTGCATGTCGCACAGCCTATCGCATGCCACATCAGGAAGTTTGGAAGAAATATGAAAAGATTGAGGTGATATGCACTGGGCCGTGCAGACCGCATAAGCTCAAGTGCGCATCGCACCTCCATCTCATGATCAAACAGATGCCTGGGCAAACCCAGGGAAGAAAAAAGGGACTTCTGTGAAATGCCATGCGGTTCGCACCTTGCGTGGTGTGAATCATATGTCGTGATGCACAGAAGGTAATTTTGAATTTTAATTGACCTAACCCATTGACCGAACCAACCTGGAGATGACCTGGATGACTTTTCTTCTTCTTTTTCTTTTAAACCGCCTCTTATCTTCTTTTTTCACCATCTTTCTCCACAACTCCCAAAATTCCCTCTCAAAACTCTCTCCAAATCCCTCAAACTCTCCCAAAATGTTTTTCTCATCTCACCAAATCTCCTCCACTATGCCTCCACCATCGCTACTGTCATTCTCTAGAAAGGTCTTGTGGGTCACCGATATTAGAGTCAAAAAGCTTCAATTTTCACTCCTTTATTCACAATCTTCACTTGTGTAAGTTTCCCGATGTTAAATACATGTTTTTATGAATGATGGGAACTCCTATTGTGAAGCATGCTTAGTATAAATTGCCTTGTTGATTTTGGGTGAGATCCAAAAATTTTGGGTCCCCAATTTTGAGTTGTTTTGATAATATCTCTTAGAGTCAACTTGGTATATGGTAAATCTTGAATATGCATGTTGATTGGTAGTAATGTTTAGCCTTGAAATCTGTGTTGGGGTGAAGTCTGAGTAACCCACTCGTGATTAGTGCTTGATTTGGCCTGATGATAGATTGGGTGACGTCGTTCTTAAGGGTAAATCATTGTCTGTCATGAGGTTGTGATTGATAATTGATTATTGAGGTTGAATGTTGTTGATTGTACGCCCATGGTCTTTTTTGAAAATCTAGTTGGTTTGTATGATCTTGTGCGGGGAGGAGGTTGATTGTTGTTATGTTTATTGGTACCCATTGTTGCAAGTAGGGCTTGATGTTCCCGATGATGGATGGGGTAACGTCCATCTTAAGGGAAGGCATTGAGTCCTTTCTTGCTTGTGTTTGTGTCAATGTAAATTCGGGGAAGTCTGAGTACCCGGAAGTTAAGGTCATAATCCCTTTACCCCTTTTGTTTAATGTGATTTGGTTGTTGTGTAGTGCCAAGTGCCGAAGCACATCTTGCTCTATCAATCATATGCGTAACTCACAAAACACAAGGAACTAAAATTTCCAATTGTGTCGTTGTGTCATTGTGCGTTTTGCATACAATGCACAGATAATGATGTGCGGGGCGCACAAGGCATCACACCAAGTTGAAAAGAATGAGCAGGCCACTGATCCGAGGGGCGATGCGTGGTGCGACACGCACTCCTGGTGGTGCAAATCACACCAAAATCGCACCTTAGTTGAAAAATCCCTGAAGGTTCTGTGGGATTGTGTGACAGCACATGCAATGAGCACTCCTCCTGGTGCGTTTCGCATATGGTCCGCATAAGACAACAGTTACCTACCTTGTTTTTCTACTCCATTGCATTCCATCATTTGTAGTTGTTAACTTCTTTTTAGGCTGTGTTTTTTGTCTCTTGGCTCACAATCTCTAGTTGTAGAATATGTCTTCTAACAGGCGACACACAGGGGGCCAACCTAGACAAAGGTCAGCTGCAGAAGAAGCAAGGCTCCACTTCAGAGTAGAGGGCATGAAAGCCTACTACACTCGGGATAAAAACAGAACTTTTAATGTGGAGCAAAGCTTTAATTTATGGGAAGTTGGAGACGAGCTTCCCAATATGCACCATAAATTTATTGTTAGAGAGTGACAGTTATTTCAAGACATGACCGGGGGATACTATGAAGAGATAGTCCAGGAATTCCCTGCAGCTTACCAATCCATACAGGATTCCAAGGGCTATAAGGGTCCTAAGGACAAGTTCCCCAATCTAGATGCAGTCATCGTCCGAGGAAAGAAAGTGTATGTCACCTCCGCCGCCATCAACGCTATTTATTGGGGACACCCAATCGATCTTGCACCATCCCTCATGGCTAGATTGATGGCCGAACCAAATCCATATCAAGAGACATCCCCCACCATTGCTTTGGGCACCCCTATGTGGTCTACCATGGGAGGAGATATACCTAGGAGGTCCTTGGTTTTTGAGGTGCAGCTTTGGTATAATCTAGTTCGCAACCATCTTCTCCCCTCTCAAAATGACCAAAAGATAACCTAAGAGAGTGACATTCTAATCTAGGCCATCATGATGGGGGAACATGTAAACTTTGGAGAGGTGACATCAATGGTAATACGGAGGAAATCCCGTCATAGAATTGATTCCCTCTCTTTTCCTGTCTTGATCACCAAGCTATGTGTTAAAGCTGATGTTCCTACTCTTTCTTGTGACAAGTTCACTCATGCCATCGGGGTCATTGATCTTGAAAAAAATACAGACAAATATGCCCCAAGATTCAAGAAGTAAAGGACTGAGCAGATGAGTGAGCTTGACAGTGATGAGCTTGGTTCTAGCGTTCGCGCTTCATCTCCCTCTCGAACCACTTCTGAAGCACGACCACATGCTACTATACCCTCTATGACCAAGAGTGGGTTTCAGGATATGGTGGACAAGACTCATAGTCATGAGAAGCAGTTGGCCAACTTAGCCATAAAATTGCCCGGAATGATCAATAAGGCAGTCAAGAATGCAGTGAAGGGGGTGGTAAAGATCTTGAACACATTGTGCAAGCAGGTTGATGTCATGGAGGGGGCAATCTCAAAATTTTAGAAAGATGTCGACAAAGCCAAGGGCAAAGTCCCGGTAGTACATGAAGATTTGATAATATTGCCCCCACCTCAGAAGATTCCCGGCCCCTTGGATGACTTATTTGCTACCTATGCTGATGAGGAGCTGCCCGGTAGTGAGTATCAAGAGTTGGATGATGACGAGAACCTTGATTTTCAGCAGGCTCTTCGTGATTCCACTCTTTCGGCGAATTCTCGATGGGGTGGTGCTGGCCCGAGTGGCAAGAATGTTGAAGAAGAAGTGGCTGCTGATGATTGTGATGATGAGGATTAAGTCCTCCAGGGAGTTCCATCCTTTTTCCCATTACACTATGAGAATTGAGGGCAATGCTTCTTTTATGGGGAGGGGGTGGCTTTACTTACTTGCTTTTGATGCCCGTGAGTGGGCTTGAGACAATTTATTGCTCTTGTCGGGCCTAGTTGACATTTCTGCTTAGTTTTATTTTGCCCTTGCGGGCATATTTAGGATGATGATTGTGATGCCATTGTTTTTCTTTTCTTTAGATTATCTTTTTGTGCTACTTTTTACTTTGAGCTTAATTGTGCCCTCACCGGGCTTGAATTTTATTGATTATGTGTCGAGTTGGTCTTACATGCCCCATTGTTCCACCACCCATGCCTTGCAAATGCGCTAAATACCTACACCTAGGCTTGTTCTTGAATGAAATTATGAGCGTAAATTCGGTTATCGCCTTGTTAATAGTAGTGTAGAAATAAACTCCGAGGGTTTTCTTAATACTACGATTCTTTTCCAAGGAGCAAAAGTTTTGATTATTTTATTTTTCTTTTGTTTTGTTTTTGTGTGTCGAACCGAGTTGGTATTTCTCTATGATAGATTGAGAGGTAACTTTCTTAAGGAAAAATGTCAAGTTTTAGTTTAGAATTGAGTCTGTAAGTGCTTGTCTCAAAATGGGCCCACCAAAAAAAAAATGGTAAATTATTATTGAAAATGAAAGGAAGAAGGGAAATGAATTTTTGAGGAAAAGCATTCTCTTGTCATGACTTGCACACTCTCGCTTTGGCTTGATTGACTCACAAACGAGTGCGTAATGAACTCGGATTAGCTTGTCAAAAATCATTTTCCCCAATTATTGTGGGACAAATAAATGAAGTTTTGTGGCATGATGCCTTGTGTGGTGAGGTTGTACCTTGATTCTTGTGCATAAGTGTCGTCTAGAACTTGTCCCAAATGTGATTCAAGGCAAAATTCTAGCTGTAACCAAGCTTGGAAGATGACTTTAGGCCGTTTTTGATAAGCCACTTCACCCAAATGACTTCCCAATGACATAAAATCCTAGTGAACCCCTTTGAGCTTATGACCATTCTTTGGCACCTTGTCATCACCTTGACCTCTTTGGAACCTCTATCTTGGCACTCAACCTCCCTAATTTCTGGAAAATGAAATGTAGGTTAAAAGCCTAAGTTTGGGGTGGGGGGAACAAAAGACAACATAGAAAAATGCCTAAGTTTGGGGGTGCATATGAGTAAATAAGGAGAAAAAAGGAAGTGCACTTCAAGTGTCACGCCCCGAGGTTACCCCCTAGATGTAACATGGGACTTAGGACAACACGTATCCCAAGCTAACTCTTGGTCATAGCATTCTCAAGCATAACAAAGATAAGCGGAATATAATAGATAAAGTCAAAATAACATAAATGGATAATCAAGTCGACAGGAATACAAGATCCATAAGAAGACTCGAATACTGTCTGTGTCTGAAAAGCCTCTACATAAGACATAAGGAGTTGCTGGGACAAGCCCCCAGCTAACTCTAAGTACTGATGAGAAAATATTGAACTAGACTCTAATAGGCCTCGGAGAATGAGGACTCACCAACCCTCGTTGAATGGCCCATGAGCTCTAGCCATGTGTATGAGAATGGAAACCTGGATCTACATCGTCTATAAGATGCAGCGCAAATATGCATCAGTACTATAGGATGTACTGAATACGTGAGATATGCATAAATGATACAAAAGCATGCTTAAAACATAACTGAGAATGGAGGGGGTGCATAATAAGGGTATCATAGGTAGATATTGTAATCCTGAGTAATGAAACATGAACTTAGAAGTCGAGGCCTCAATTTAAGACATCATAAGGTTTAGAAAACTAGGGAACGTTCATACGGGAGCCTTTACAACCGGCGTTAGATCATAGGATCTACATGGAGTTTTACTTTCATAAATATTCGAGGAGACACTCTCAACTAATGAGGACTCCCTTTTATATGTAATATGACACTCTCAACTAACGAGGTCGTTATTCAAAATCATGAAGTGATACTCTCCACTAACGAGGTATGTAGGTGACACTCTCTACTAGCGAGGTCCATAGGTGACATTCTCTACTAACGAGGTCCTTGGGTGACATTCTCTACTAACGAGGTCCTTGGGTGAAAATCTCTACTAATGAGGTCCTTGGGTGACACTCTCTACTAACGAGGTCCATAGTTGACATTCTCTACTAACGAGGTCCTAGGGTGACATTCTCTACTAACGAGGTCCTTGGGTGACACTTTCTACTAACGAGGTCCTTCTTCACTTGGTAATAGAATACTGCTTCCTAAAACATGCATATAGACCATATAATATCTGAAACATAACCAGTGTCAAAACAATTGGAAAGCATAAAGACATGTCTAATGTCAAGCAAGGTAAACCATAAATTCTTTAGACTTAGCATAATCATCGTTCAACTACACTTTTCTTTCTAAATTCGTACTTTAAGAATTAGGCATGCAATTTGATAAGTTCATACGTGCCATGATAGCTAATCATGTTAATTTCCTCTTGAAAACATGTAAATTCATGGGTTCATGCTAGAAATTCACTTTCATGCTTGGGCTTTCAAAACCAATGAAGGAATCATAATTAAATCATGGGTAATCAATAGAAAACCATAATTTAAACATAGAAACTAATTTCATAACTTTTCCCCAAATTTAGATCAAAACCCTAATTTCATAACTTCATAATTTAAAATAAGAATTAGGGAAAATGGGCACAAGGGTGGAAGGAACCTATTGTTAAGGACCCACATACCTTGGTGGAAGATTACCCACTTGATTGGAAAATAATTAGGAGACCTGACTTGGAGCTTGAAATTGAGCTTGAGAGGAAGAACTTTCTTCTTTGAGTGAGGAATGAGGAGTTTAGAATAGACTTAGCATCATATGGGTGAAAACCCCTTCTAAAAGTAGTCAAAACGACTTCACTTAATACATAATAAGGTGGGAAATGACCAAAATGCCCCTGAGAAAAAACTTGAGAAAAGCTAGAAATTTGTTGACTTTCAGTGACCACGACTCAGTCCACGAGTCGTGGTTTGGATGACGAGTCATGCACGACAGTCGTAGAACTCAGCCTAAGAAGTCAGTCTGCAGAAGACTATACACGAGTCAACAGGATGACTCGTGGAA
Source organism: Jaltomata sinuosa (assembly GCA_003996215.1). NCBI lineage: Eukaryota > Viridiplantae > Streptophyta > Magnoliopsida > Solanales > Solanaceae > Jaltomata > Jaltomata sinuosa. Next base: position 255,995 of record QJPP01001688.1, on the reverse strand, counting down.
GCTTCCACGAGCCGTAGGGTCGAGTCGTGGAAGTCAGGAAAATGATTGGCCTTTGATGGAGTTCCACGATTCAAAAGGACGACTCATAGGAATTTCCACGAGTCGTGGGACCTGGTCATGGAACTAAGGGAACTTGGCTGGCCTCTGATGAAGTCCCACGAGTCAACTATTCGACCCATAAAAACTTCTATGAGTCGTGAAAGTGACTCATGGTTATCAGCATTTGAGGTCAGTCTGCAGGACTGGGATCACGAGTCACTCCCACGACTCGAGGAACCTTCCACGACTCGTGGACTGACCCGTGGTCCCTGGAACTTGGATTTTTCTGAAGTTTTTTTTCTCTTGGACAGCTGGATACATGTACAGGATGTTACAATATCCCCCTCCTTGGGATCATTCGGCCTCGAATGAAGGCTAGACAAGGGAAACTGAGGGGAAAACAGCCCAACCAAACATCAAAACATAGAAATCAAGGGGTAATCATAAAACCAGAACTTTTCAACCTGAAAACATGATGAACTAACTTTGTAAAACATGGATGCATGCTAAAATCATCAGAGGAACTGATGGAGTAGAATCGGAGGGACATACTAAGGAGAGAACTAGTACTCCAAACCTGGTAATACTCCCAACTTACAAGCAACACCACCAACTCTCCTCAACCTCAAACTCCGACCAATCAAAATCAAGAGTAACATCAAATCAATCATTCCAGCTCTACTAGACCCACGGGGGTGATCCTGGGAAGGACTGAGATAGGAAAAATTCCAATGAATTCTCCTCTGCTAAGACTGAATCACTAACAAGAATGAAACACCGCGGGGGTTCTAAAAGCTGCTAAGGACTAACCTTAAACTTGCAAACACTGAGGGAAGTCATACAAGAGTAAAAAGGCATCGGGGAACCATAAAACATACACAATATAGGGGAGACCTCCAACGTACAAGTAACCACATCTGGGGAACCCTCCTGGTCCTGGTGGGAAGACATTGCATAAAGGCGGTCCTGGTACTGACCACCACTGGAACCAGAAGTAGTACCCTGCTGGGCCGGTCGACCTTCTAAGGATGCTGGAGCAAACTAAGTACTACCACCTCTCTACCCCTTCTTAGCAACAGGGAAATCCCTAAGCTTTTGCCTAACCTGACCACACCAGAAACACCCGTCTGAGCCCTCTAGACAATCACCATGATGACTCTTACCACATGTGTCGCAAGTAGGGTAAAGAGTCCCCTTTGCAATACTACCCTGCGAATAAGAACCTAATCCATCACTTTCCTAGTCGTAAAGAGGCTTGGGGGCCTGAATAGGATCACCAGCTAAAGAATGCACAAGTCCTGATGACCTCTTCTGAAAAGAAGAACGGTGTCCATCCTCGGACCTTTGATGGCTGAACTCTGAATTCTCGGATCTAGCTTTGTTCTCCCTAGCTATCTCCCTCAACTTGTCTCCCTCGATCTAATGGGTATGAATCATGAGTCAGGCAATATTCATATCACTCAACAACATAGCGGACCTATATTCTTTCTTCACCAAATCTGACACTCCGTAGATGTACTTACTCATTTGATCATGTGGGTCTGCTACCATAGATGGAGCATACCTAGAAAACTGAGTGAACCTCAAATTGTACTTCTGAACTGACATCGATCCCTGCCTCATGTTCACAAACTCCTCGGCCTTAGCTTGCCTCGACTCTCGGGGAAAGAACCAGTCGAGGAAAGCTCTCTCAAAACACTCCCAATTCATAGGGACCAAGTCCGTATCTCTAGCCTCTCTCCACTGTAAAAACCAGATATGAGCCACATCCTTTAACTGGTACGATGCTAGCTCCACACAAGTCCAATCACCTGCATTACACCAAAGATCTTCTTCACTTCATCTACAAAATTCAACGGATCTTCACCAACTCTCAAACCCCAAAAGTTGAGCGGGTTCATGCGAACAAACTCTCGAACTCTGCCAATAACTGCCCCACCTATAGGGTGCATGGGAAAAGGCGCCTGTCGGTTGGCCTGAGTGACCAAAGTCTGGGCTAGCGAATAGATGGAGTTTCTAAATTCCTCATTCGTGACATCGGGAATAGGGATGGGAGAAACAACATTTTGAGTAGCTCGGAGAGGCATCGCACGTCGAGGAGGCATAGACTAAAACGTACAAGATAAGGATTAGAGGGATATAGGAGTTAAGCTCCATGGAACGACATGATCATGAAAGAAATAAAGTTTTTTTCTAAGACATCTCATAGCTTCCCTTTCATATGTGTGGCACGCTTTACACAAATGAAAGAGACTCTACTCGATACGACTTTTAGACATCCTAGGACTCTTGAACCTGAGGCTCTGATACCAAGTTTGTCACCCCTCGAGGTTACCCCCTAGACATAATATGGGACTTAGGACCACATGAATCCCAAGCTAACCCTTGGTCATAGCATTCTCAAGCATAACAAAGATAAGCGGAACATAATAGATAAAGTCAAAATAACATAAATGGATAATCAAGTCGATAGGAATACAAGATCCATAAGAAGACTCGAATACTGTCTGTGTCTGAAAAGCCTCTACATAAGACATAAGGAGTTGTTGGGACAATCCCCCAGCTAACTCTAAGTACTGATGAGAAAATATTGAACTAGACTCTACTAGCCCTCGGAGAATGAGGACTCACCAACCCTCGTTGAATGGCCCATGAACTCTAGCCATGTGTCTAAGAATGGAAACCTGGATCTGCATCATCAATATGATGCAGCGCAAATATGCGTCAATACTATAGGATGTACTGAATACGTGAGATATGCATAAATGATACAAAAGCATGCTTAAAGCATAACTGAGAACGAAGAGGGTGCATAATAAGGGTATCATAGGTAGATATCGTAATCCTGAGTAATGAAACATGAAATTAGAAGTCGAGGCCTCAATTTAAGACATCATAAGGTTTAGAAAACTAGGGAACGTTCATACGGGAGCCTTTATAACCGGCGTTAGACCATAGGAGCTACATGGAGTTTTACTTTCATAAGTATCCGAGGAGACACTCTCAACTAATAAGGACTCCCTTTCATATGTAATATGACACTCTCAACTAACGAGGTCGTTATTCAAAATCATGAGGTGACACTCTCCACTAATGAGGTCCGTAGGTGACACTCTCTACTAACGAGGTCCATAGGTGAGGTCCTTGGGTGACATTCTCTACTAACGAGGTCCTTGGGTGACATTCTCTACTAACGAGGTCCTTGGGTGACACTCTCTACTAACGAGGTCCATAGTTGATATTCTCTACTAACGAGGTCCTTGGGTGACATTCTCTACTAATGAGGTCCTTGGGTGACACTCTCTACTAACGAGCTCCTTCTTCTCTTGGTAATAGAATACTACTTCCTAAAACATGCATATAGCCCATATAATATCCAAAGCATAACCAGTGTCAAAACAATTGGAAAGCATAAAGACATGTCTAATGTCAAGAAAGGTCAACCATAAATTCTTTAGACTTAGCATAATCATAGTTCAACTACACTTTTCTTTCTAAATTCGTACTTGAAGAATTAGGCATGCAATTTCATAAGTTCATACGTGCCATGATAGCTAATCATGCTAATTTCCTCTTGAAAACATGTAAATTCATGGGTCATACTAGAAATCCACTTTCATGCTTGGGCTTTCAAAACCATTGAAAGAATCATAATTAAATCATGGGTAATCAATAGAAAACCATAGAAACTGATTTCATAACTTTTCCCCAAATTAAGATCAAAACCCTAATTTCATAACTTCATAATTCAAAACAAGAATTAGGGAAATTGGGCACAAGGGTGGAAGGAACCCATTATTAAAGACCCAGATACCTTGGTGGAAGATTACCCACTTGACTGGAAAATAATGTTCCATTGTTAAAGACCCACATACCTTGGTGGAAGATTACCCACTTGATTGGAAAATAATTAGGAGACTTGACTTGGAGCTTGAACTTGAGCTTGAGAGGAAGAACTTTCTTCTTTGAGTGGGGAATGAGGAGTTTAGGATAGACTTAGCATAATATGGGTGAAAACCCCATCTAAAAGTAGTCAAATTGACTTCACTTAATACATAATAAGGTGGGTAATGAACAAAATGCCCCTGGGAAATAACTTGAGAAAAGCTGGAAATTTGTTGACTTTCAGTGACCATGACTCAATCCACGAGTCGTGGTTTGGATGATGAGTTGTGCACAGCAGTCGTAGAACTCAGGCTAAGAATTCAGTCCATAGAAGACTTTCCATGAGTCAATAGGATGACTCGTGGAAGCTTCCATGAGCCGTAGGGTCGAGTTATGGAAGTCAGGAAAATGATTGGCCTCTGATAGAGTTCCACGATTCAACAGGATGACTCGTAGAAATTTTCACAAGTCGTGGGACCTGGTCGTGGAACTCGGGGAACTTGGATGGCCTCTGATGAAGTCCCACGAGTCTAATGTTCAACCCGTAGAAACTTCTACGAGTCGTGGAAGTAACTCATGGTTATCAGCATCTGAGGTCAGTCTGCAGGACTGGGATCATGATCACTCCCACGACTCGTGGAACCTTCCACGACTCGTGGACTTGACCTGTGGTCCTTGGAAATTGGATTTTTCTAAAGTTTTTTTTTTCTCTTGGACAATTGGATACATGTACGGGGTGTTACATTAAGTGCAAGGTAGCACCTTAATTTCAAATTGAAAATTTCTCTAAAATATCAATCCAATGAGCAAATTGAAAAGAAAAAATTGGTGCTACCAAGTGAAGGTGATATAAGGTGGGAATAATCATGAGTTAAAAAGGAGAAATCTTGGGTTGTGCGAGGGAGGAATAAGGTGAAGTTGAAATGGAAAATGTGAGCGGTGTTCGAAATGAGAAAAAAGATCATTAGGGAGGTGTAGTCACTTAAACCAAATGATATCCTCACCTTAGTTCTAGCCAACATCGTAACCCGCAAGTCCTTCGTGATTTCGAGCTTGGCTACCCTACATTAGTGGCAATTTACATAAAGGGCAAGCCTATGGTTCGATGTGTATGCACTTAAACTTCCTTGAGAGAGTGAGAGTCTTCTTGGTTCTCTTATAATCCCGTGTTTTAAGAATTGAATGATGGTGAGTGGGATTCTCTCTTGTGGTGAGTGGCATCATGCACTCGAATTGAAGCATAGAGTCTCTATTTCAATTGAGGGGAATGAATGAGACAAGTTATATGGAGAATCTCGAGGCATACCTTGACGGTCCATGCCAATGACTTGAGAATCTTAAATTTCTTGTTTTGAATGGGAAATTCCCTTAATTTTAAATGAGAAATGATGTCCTTTTGAAAAAGTTTTTGAAATGACCAATTGCCATGAGTTTGTGGTGGTCCAAATTGAGATGAGCATAGTAGTTGAGTCCTTTGTTTGAGTCTTTTGTTTGTTTATTTTTCTTAAATTCTTAGTGTAGAGTAGTCTTTTGTGCCTTGATTGAGCCTTAGCATAATTCATTCCTTACCTTGTGAGTATCTTGCTCGAGGACAAGCAATAGTTCAAGTTTGAGGATTTGATAAGTCGGTAATCTACCAACTTATTGAGCCTATATCCATGAATTATTGCTCTGTTTTGAATTGATTTAGAGGTTCTTATGGCCTTTATTGATGTCTATGCAGGTAGTTTTGATAGAAGATGAAGAACAAGGATATGGACCCAAAAAGAGCCAAAAAGGAGCTAAGTGTGAAGAGTTGAGAAAAGCTGAAGAATCTGAACCAAGATGCGGTGGTTGTGCAACACACACAAGCCGAGGTGCGGTTCGCACCTCCTCCGCATGAAGCCGCTAAAGTGGCTGAAGATCCTGCAAATGAGTGTGGTCGTTGTGCGATGCGCACATCCTGTGATGCGAAATGCACCACCTTTGCACGAAGCCCACAAATTCAGCTGAAGTCAGTGGTCGAGTTGAAGCAGGTGTGTGATGCGTACATCGTGATGTGTGAACCGCACATCGCATCGCACACCTCCTAAAGGGCAAACTTGTCCTAATTTTATGTGATGACTTGGAAACATATAAAAGGCCATTTTAGGCTCAATTTGTAGATACAATACTTCAGACCTGATTCTTAGAAAGTAGTTTTTTCTTTGTGAACAATTTTCCACCTCCATTGAGAAGAGGGTTTCAATCTAAATCTCTTGGTTAACAATTTGTGTGCCTAATTTGATTCTAGAACTTGAGATTCAGCTATAATGGATGGGAATTTGACTTACCCAGATGGTATCTCTTCTTCTCCTACTATGAGTTGCTAAATTCTCTTGTCTAGGGGTGTATTAATGATGGGTGCTTAGCTAATGGGTGTGGGTGTTGTTAATTCACCTTTATAATTGCTTATTTGACATGGGTTTAATAATTTCACCAAGTTTTAATCCAAAAATTGGTGGTTGCAAACATTAATTTACATTACTTAGCTGTGTGATTGCTCGAGAGAGAATGTCATAGTTGTGGATGTAAAATTTCTAGTGGGTACTTGGGAATCCATCTAGATTGGAGGCTAGAAATAGCTCTAATCGCAGGAATCTCCCATTTAAGGGTCCGAGCTAGAAATAAGATGACCTCTCCAAGCTAATGTTGGTTGATTGTTTATCACACAATGATGTTCTAACCGAAATCATTGGAAATGTGGATGTTGATCGAGAGATAGCATTTCACACCTATGACCAACTCTATTCATGCCAATAGGTGAAAGTAGAAGTGAATTAATGATTATCCCATCCTATAGCTAATGCCCCATCGGATATGCATCCCTGGTCTTCTAAATCATTTGGTACACTTATCTTTAGTCTTATTGCTTTTTGTTGAATTCTGTTAGTAGTGAAAACTTTCCCAATTTCCCTCATCCTTTTACTTTTTGTTTAAACAATTACTCTCGCATTGAAATCAACACATACAATCTCTAGTTGGCTAAGTCAAGTCCCTTGGGTACGACCCTGACATCCGTTGGGTTTATAAATTTGGTTTTTTTGCACGATCGTTGTGGCCTCCTAATTGGAGAGCATGATTTGAGCATTCATCAGCTACGCCAGAGTTAGGGATTTCATCCGCATGAACCCGCCAGTGTTTTTTCGGCCAAGATTAGATGAGGATCAGCAAAACTTCATTGATGAGGTGAAGAAGGTTCTTGATGTGATACAGGTTTCAAGGGTTGAGAGTGTTGATATGGCATCTTATCATCTTAAGGATGTGGCTCACATAGTGAAAGGATAGCAGGGGAAGGAACGAAGCTCCTATGACTTAGGATTGTTTTACTGGAGCTTTTTTGGATAAGTTTTTCCCAAGAGAGTTGAGAGAGGCTAAGGAAGAATAATTTGTGAATCTTAGGTAGGGGTCCATGTCTGTTCGGGAATATGGGTTAAAAATCGCACTTTCCCAGCATGCCCTAAGTGTGGTAAGAATCATCCAAGTGAGTGTCTTGCTGGAAGAGAGGGGTGTTTCTGGTGTGGTTATCTAGGTTATAGATTGAAAGAGTGCCCATCATCTAGGAAAGGATAGGGAGGCAACCGAGCTCATTCTACCACTTTAGAAGCTCCAGCAGGTCACACAGTTCAGTAGGGTACTACTTCTGGCTCAGGCGGTGGTCAGTGCTAAAATCGTCTATTTGCCATGTTATCACGCCAGGATCAGAAGAGTTCATCAGGCATAGTCACTGTTATTTGTCAGTCTTCTCTCTTGATGTTTATGCTTTGTTAGACCCAGGGGCTTTATTATCTTTTGTAACCACATATGTTGCATGAAAATTCAGAGTCAGTCCTGAAATACACTTAGAACCCTTCTTAGTCTCCACCCCAGTTGGTGAGTCAGTCCTAACTAAGAGGGTATACAGAGATTGTCCAGTTTCAGTCCTTCATAAAATCACTTCAACAGACCTAGTAGAGTTAGATATGACCAATTTTAATATCATTCTTGGCATGGATTGGCTACACGCATGTTATGCCTCAATCGAATGCAAAACCAGAGTCGTAAAATTGTAGTTTTTAGATGAGCCTATCTTAGAATGATGGGGTAGTCCTCCTTCATAAAAGAGTCATTTCATATCTTACCTCAAAGCCAGGACGATGATCTCAAAAGGGTATGTCTACCACATAGTTTGGGTCAAGGATTCTGAATCTGAAACCCCATCTCTATAGTCTGTCCTGTAGTTAATAAGTTACCTGAAGTGTTTCCTGAGGATCTGCCCAGAGTCCCTCCTGAGTGGGAGATCGACTTTAGGGTGACCTTCTTCCCAATACGCAGCCCATCTCCATTTCTCCTTACAGATTGGCTCTAGCAGATCTTAAGGAGTTGAAAGATCAGTTAAGAGACCTTCTAGATAAAGGTTTTATTAGACCCAGTATCTCTCTATGGGGTGCCCCAGTCCTCTTCGTGCGTAAGAAATACGTTTCATTCAGAATATGCATAGACTACCGTCAGCAGAATAAAGTCACAATCAAGAATAAGTACCCCATCCACAGGATTGATGACTTATTCTACCAGTGTCAAAGTGCCAGTTACTTCTCCAAGATTGACCTCAGATCTAGTTATCATCAGCTCAGAGTTAGAGACTGACATTCTGAAGATAGCCTTCAGAACTCAGTATAATCACTATGATTTGTAATTATGTCTTTTGGACTAACCAATGATCTCACAGCCTTTATAGATTTGATGAAAAGGGTATTCAAGCAGTACTTGGATATGTTCATCATTGTCTTCATTGATGACATCCTCGTGTATTCATGGACTAAGGAGGAGCATGCAAATCATTTGAGAGTTCTGCAGTAAACTCGCAAGGATTGGCAGCTATTCGCTAAGTTCAGTAAAAGCAAGTTTTGGTTGCAGTCAGTTACTTTTATGGGTCATATGGTGTTTAAACAAGGTATTCGGGTAGATTCACAGAAAATAGAGGCAGTAAAGAACTAGCCTAGACCTACCTCTCCCATAGACATTAGGAGCTTCTTGGGCTTGGTTGGTTACTACAGGAGTTTCATTAAAGGGTTCTCATCCATAGCTTCTCCATTGACCAGGTTGACTTAGAAAAAGTTTAAGTTTCAGTGGTTGGATAAGTGTGAGAAAAACTTCCAAGAGTTGAAAACTAGATTGACCACAGTTCTGGTTTTGACTTTACCAGAGAGTTCAGATTGTTTCGTGGTGTATTGTCATGCATCTAGAGTTGGCTTAGGTTTTTTTCTAATGCAGCATGATAAGATCATTGTGAATGCCTCCAGACAGCTTAAGATTCATGAGAAGAACTACCTGACTCATGATCTTGAGTTGGCAACAGTTATTTTTGCCTTAAAGATATGGAGACACTACTTATATGGTGTCCATATAGATGTGTTTACATACCATAAGAGCCTACAGTATGTGTTCACCCAGAAGGAGTTGAATCTTCGTCAGAGAAGGTGGCTCAAGTTTCTCAAGGATTATGATATGAATATGATCTACCATCCGGGTAAGGCTAATGTAGTGGTTGATGCACTTAGCAGATTATCTATAGGTAGTGTGTCACATATTGAGGAAGAGAAAATGGAACTAGCTAAGGATGTTCATAAGCTTGGTCACTTAGGGGGTTTGCCTTACAGACACAACAGAGGGTGGTATCATAGTTCAGAATGGTTCAGAATCTTCCTTAGTAGTTGAGGTAAAGGAGAAGAAAGACAGTGACCCTATTTTGCTTCAGCTAAAGGGTGTTGTCCATCAGCAGAGAGTATAGGTTTTCTCCCATGGGAGAGATGGTGTGATTCATTAACAAGGTCGCTTATGTGTGCCTAATGTAGATTCCTTGAGACAATGGATTTTGACAGAGACTCATAGCTTCAGATATTCTATTCACCCCGGTGCCACCAAGATGTATCATGACCTACGGGAAATCTATTGGTGGAATAGCATGAAGAGGGATATTGACCTTCCTACTTGGAAGTGGGAAGTGACTAGGTGGTATGACTTGGGATATTGACCTTCCTACTTGGAAGTGGGAAGTGATTAATATGGATTTCATTACACGCTTACCTCATACTCACAGACAGCATGATTCCATTTGGGTGATTGTAGACAGGATGACTAAGTCAGCCCACTTTTTGGCAGTCAAGACTATTGATTCAGCAGAGGATTATGCCAGGCTCTACATATGTGATATAGTTAGATTTCATGGGGTTCCCTTGTCTATCATCTTAGATAGGGGCACTCAGTTTACATTCCAGTTTTGGAGATCATTTCAGAAAGGTCTTGGTGCTTAGGTTAACCTTAGCTCAGCTCTTCATTCGCAGAAAGATGGTCAGGCAGAGCGTACTATCCAGACCTTAGAGGATATGTTGAGGGCTTGTGTGATTGACTTCAAAGGTAATTTGGATGATCGCTTACCTCTTATTGAGTTTGCCTATAACAACAGCTTTCCTTCTAGCATTCAGATGGCTCCCTATGAGGCGCTTTATGGGCGGAGGTATAGATCACCTATTGGTTGGTTTGTGGTAGGTGAAGTAGACTTGATAGGCCCAGATTTTGTTCATGAGACTATGGAGAAAGTTCAGCTTATCAGGGAGAGGTTGAAGGTGGCTCAAAGTCATCAGAAATCTTATGCAGATATGAGAAGAAGAGACTTAGAGTTTGAGGTTGATGATTGGGTATTTCTGAAGGTGTCACCCATGAAGGGTGTGATGAGGTTTGGTAAAAAGTGAAAGCTTAGTCCCCGATATGTAGGTCCTTACAGGATTCTGAGAAGAGTTGGCAAAGTGGCTTATGAGTTAGAGTTGCCTGCAAACATAGCATCAGTGCACCCAGTTTTTCATATATCCTTCCTAAAGTAGTGCATTGGTGATCCAGCATTAGTTGTACCTTTAGAAAGTGTGGGCGTGAAAGACAGTATCTCTTATTAAGAGGTTCCAATTGAGATTCTTGATCATCAGGTTCGGAGATTGAGGAACAAGGAAGTCGCTTCAGTGAAAGTCCTTTGGAGGAACTACTCAGTTGAGAGAGCTACTTAGGAAGCAGAAGCATCTATGATGACCAAGTATCCCCACCTCTTCTCTTTCGATTCAGCTTTAAATTGAGTTAATAGTTTCTCTCTTGTTTTGTCAGAATCCCTCACGTGTATTTCCCTTCAGCTTCATGTTCCTTCAGTTTTCTTGCATTGTCTGCATATTTTCCATGTCCTTAGAACTCAAATCAGCTAGAAATCATCTTTTAGAACTCAGTTGGTAGGGATTGCATCTCTTTCCCTCTAAACTCAGCTTTTTTAGTCATCATTCGAGGATGAATTATCTCAAGGGGAAGATATTGTAACACCCCAGAAAATTCTAAGCTAAGAATCAATAAGAAAATTCCAAGTGTTAAGCTATCAAAGTGACAGCAGGTTCCACGAGCTAGATTCATGAGCCGTGGAACAGTCTACGAGCCGTGGAATACTCTACGAGCTGTGGACTCGGCCCATGGAAATTAGAATGAGAAAAACAAAAATAGGGTCAGGTCCCAAAGGTGAAACCACCGATAGTGGAACAGTCCACGAGCCATGGACTCCACCCGTGAAAATCTGATAGAGGGTAGATAATTTGCTTGAGAACCATGGCTAGGTTCTATGGACTGTGGAACAGTCCATGGGTCGTGGATGGTGGCCATAAAAATCAGACCCGTGACTAGCCTTTTTTTCCAGGGAACCACGAGCCCTGGTTCAGTCCACGGCCCATGGTTGGTGGTCGTGGAAGCTTGGGCCGAGTTTTTCCAGCAGTTTTTAATTAAATTCCTTAGGGGTATTTTAGACCTTTCCCTCTTATTTTAACTCTGACAATAAGTTATTTTAGGCTTATTTTAATAAATCTTAACCAAATTTAGTTCAGTTTTCACTCATTCAATCGCTCTAGTCTTAGAAAGAATGAACAGAAGAAGTTTTCTCTCCACCAACCTAGGGCTTTCTTCTCCAAAGCTACAGAACTCCATTCCCAATCTAGGAATCATCTTCTATCATGTATGTGGGTATTCAGTAAGGGTTTTTTTCACCCTTATGCCCAAAACCTCATGCTTTTACATTGATTTTCATGATTTTAGAAACTAGAGTTCTTACTCTCTTATGCAGATCTTTATAGAATTCAATTCTCACACTTAGTATATGATTTTATCCTGTTTAAATGAATTATATCATGTTTTCAATGAATTTCATGAGATTTTACAAAGGTTTGGGAAATCAAAAACTTAGCCCTAATTTGTAGTCTTTTCTCATGAAATGGTTTATCTCAGAATCTAATTCAGGATATTAGTATCAAGATTTTAAACAAAGTTTAGTTAGCTTTTAGTTGTAGTTTTCAAAAAATAATGATTTTGAATTAGTATAGTTCTGACGCAGAAACGCAGGACCTCAGTTTAAATGAGATAGCATATCAGTTTTGATAGTAGTACTTAGCATCGAGTTGGACTAGAATTCAACATACCCTAAAGTCCCAGAACTACGTGCCACTGTAGGATTTTTTAGCCCCTCAGTGGGCCTCGATTTAGTGATCACACCAGTCATGCCTTTATACCCTAGAAAAGTATGTTGGATCCTCTCGATGGGGAATATATATTGGACTCCACATCTAGTCACATGGTTTATGTCGGTTAACAAGCTCTCCCACAGGATTAGCTTCAGTAGTGTGCATTAGGCCCTCAGTTCCTGTTTTACAGCTTTTCATTATGTTTTTCAAATTACTCTTATATCTCAGATTTTTATACATGATTATATTTTGGGCCTATGTACTACAGTTCAGATTACAGTTTTAAATAGAATTTTAGTCTATTTCAGTTACTTCCACATTCTGTATGCTCAGTACATTCAAAATACTGACGCATACTATATATGTTGCATCTTATTATGATACAGGTTCAGGTTCTCAGATTCAGTATCGCGATATGTTTGACTCAGCGCTACCCCAGTGACAGCCAATGGTGAGTCCTCATCATTCGAGGACATATTTTATGCTGCTTTTTCCTTAGTCATTTAGTTTTCAGTATTTTGGAGTTAGCTGGGGGATTGTCCTAGTAACTCATCAATAGTAGAAGCTTTCAGACATAGAGTTGGACTTTTTAGCTTTTTCAGTCACTTTACTCTTCAGACTCACTTATTCATATATTCAGAGATTTTTTATTTATGTTTCAGAACTTGCAATTGAACTTCAGTTTTAGCTTCTGCCTAGTTATTGATGTTAATCAAAATTCTTAGTTATGCCATATCAAGGGTCAGCTTGGGGTCAGTTATGGCTCTAAGCACCATATTACGTCTAGGACGTAGGCTCGGGGCATGACAAAACCTCAAAATTGAGTCTAGGCAAACCCGTAAAACCTCATCAAGGAAAGTGAGTCCACAAGAGGAGGTGTATGTGACACCTTTGATTAGGGTAAGAGCCCCATATTAGTAAAACAGGAAAGAAATATTGGGTATATAAGTAGAAGTCCTTATACCCAGTGACACATTTTAAAGTCGTGTGACTCTAAGCCCAACACGGATAATATCACTAGCGGGATAGGTTGTTACAACAAATATAACCAATTGAGTGAACCATAAGGTATACTCTCTAACACTGAGATCATTCTACTGTAAGGACAAAAACTTATCCATCCTTGATTCTCTAAGCTCTAACGGCAAAAAGTGTTCCATAAAGGCTCTCGTAAAGTTTCTTGAGACTTTTAGGGAAGCATTTAGACCTCCCGAGTCTTCTCATCTATTATACCAAGCAATGGCAACATCTTTTAAATGATAAGAGGATAACTCAATGGCTTTTGTCTCTAATACATGTATAAACCCTACAAATCCTATAAGTCTTATCAATAAACTACTGGGGATCCTCTGCAAGATTGGAGCCTATAAATACTTGTGGATTCATACAAAGGAAATTCTAGACTCAATATCTAGCTATGTCTCCCTGAGCAACAACAGGTGCAATTGCATTCTGCCTCTGAGCTTGGGAAGCTACCAATTGCATGAGCAAATGGATCGCTCCCCTTAAGTATTGTTCTGATAATCATGGTGGTGGCATAGGTGGTACAAAAATCATTGTCGATCTTGGAGGCTTATGTGTACCCCTGTAGGCTCCTCTGCTTTGACCCTTTGAGAATATGAAAGTGTAGGACTTGACGAGCTCTCTTGGACCCTAGTCTTAGTATCTACCACTGATGACTGCTCTCTTTATTGTAGTCCCTCAATTATAAATGTGTTGCGCAACACATTCATAAGTAAGGTCCTACTAGGCAATGCTTCATAGACTCCCTGGTATAAATTAGCCTATGCTCTGATACCAAGTTTGTCACTCTCTCATACTGGTAGGGCGGACAAGGCTCCATATGAGCACATATTATATAGACAGTCTATGACATATACAAAGCTATAAGACAATAAGCTAGCGGAATAGCTAACATGAGTTGCATGTGCATAATATAGAGTCAACTGAGCAAAAACTATGCAACATGACAATTGTATGATGACTAAGAAGCTTCTAAAGGATTTAAAACAATATACAACTAACAATTGGTTGGGATAGGGCACCGACATACCCAATTAGCAACCTATAAACATAGCCAAAATGTAATAGACAAATACTGGCTCCAGATAGAGATGGAGCTCACCAAAAGATAGCCGATAAAGGCAATAATGCCTAACATGGATGTATGCTACCCAGTGAACCTGATCTTGCATTTATAAAAATGCAGCCCCCCTAATGTAGGAACGTCAATACATATACGAATGTACTAGTATGTAAAATGGACGGAATAACAAGTAGACAAGTACTGATGCTGATATGAATCAGGTATCAAAATGAATGACTTATGAGCATACAAGTAACAAATGTATAATATGAAACTATATAACATATACACCAGCCCTATTAGCTTATCATACAACGTCTTAAAAGTTGTTCATTATAATGATGTACCTAATAACTTGCCTAGAGGATGTCCTGTGACTCTTTCTAATATAAATGATCATATGATGGCCTCTATAGGATCCATGTCAAGTGTAAAGCATATTTTTCCTAGGTACTCATTACTATGATGCTATACAAGTAAATGCAATCGCGGTCTGACACAAGGTGCACCCGCAGGCCATATATGTCATATCTTGGCTGAGTCGGGGAAATCAGTGCATGACATTCCAGCTGACCACCATATGCAAATATCCACAAGGGTAGATACGTAACAATCTTTAGGCTCACTATAATGGACTGGTCTCAACCTTGTGCACAGAATCACGTCGCGCGGGTGTGCTATGTAAAACCTATGAATACGCTCTCATCGTTTAGGATAACATTTATCACATAATTCCTTAGAGGCCTATACAAGTAAATTACGATAAATATTGTTTAACCACTCAAATAGAATCTCTATATATCACTTAATTTCCTCAAACATGATATCTAGCCATTCAAGTGCTAGTTCTTGTTTTATCTTATGACTATGTTGCCTATGTGCTCACATATACAAGTGCTACTACACTATGGCCATCTGTTTTCATTTATAAAATGTGACAGATATATCATGTGACCTCTATAGATTTCAAGTAAAGACACTTACGATTATATGAAACGTTATGAAAACTCAACTCGATGGAGTAATACGAATACTTATAAGTTTCAGTAAGTAGGCATGTAGAAGACACGTAGTTGTCAAAAATTATATGTTCATGCATCATATAAGTTGTGTTGACCCTTTTTGAAAAGAAACATGTGACGTAGGGTATTGTCCTAATGAAGAAAGAGATTTTAGCTCACATGCCTTTCTTCCTGATGAAGCACTCACGATGTATCATCGATGCCTTCAAGTGACAACCTCTATCTATATTAAACAGTAATACAAAAACAATATAAGTAGCTAAGCAAAAGCACGTCTTAACCGGCAACACGATAATAGCCCATGAGCGACAAGCTTGGAAAATACGATAAATAAGTGGTGTATCACCACACCCATCTCTTCCCCCCCCCCACTTCTCAAATGACCTCATTACCTTTCTATGAGGTCAAGCTTACTCTCCCGTTCTTACTTCACAATATACAGCTCCTTACACAGTCCAAACTAATATATAAACTTAAACTCTTGGCTTCTGAATATTGTTCTATGAGTTTTTTATCAAAATGCATAAAAATGCTCTATGAGTTCAAAGATAAAGAAGTATGAAAAACTTACCTCAATTAGATGAAGAATCTCAATTCTAACACTTGAATTCAAAAAAAATACCTTCACTTTCAAGATGAGAGCTTTCCTTCGAGATAAGCACATGTAGAAGATAAGATACCATGATCTTTCATGGTGAATTTTACTTAATCTATGGATGGTTTTGCTTACCTTGAGCTTGTTAGTGATGGAGAGAAGAGAAATTGAGAGAAAACAACTCCGAAGTCCTCCTTGAAATGTCCCATATGCCCTCAAACCAATACTTATGAAATAAAATACTTAAACCGAAGTAAGCTTCAGATATCGCAGGCCGCCAAAACTTCAATTCTTGAGCATTGATAGTAAAATGTGCATAACTTTTTACTTTGAAGTCAGATTGACAAGCGGTTTATTTTGCTGGAACTAGACTCGGAGATCTTTCATTTGATAGGTAATTCAGTCTTTAATTCTCCATATCTTGGGAGATATGTCAATTTAAAGTCAGACCATAAATATGATCCCTTGATATTATGCCCAATTGATGACAGTTCCACATTTGGCTTTACTTTGCTTATGAACTTTGTCTTTTAAGATCAAATACATTCCAAATATTTCAAGTTCAAATAATTTATTTGACGTCAACGTAATCGTACATGTACTAGTAGTTACGGGGTGTTATAGATAAGATCAAGAAACATAGATATTTATACACATTACTTATTAAGTTTAATTAGAAAATAAAAATAATAGTTGTTACTTGTTAGCGCATCCATTTTATTGCTCGTTAGTGCTTGACTAATAAGACAAAAAGAGTCTTAGCCTCCTCAAATTTCCTCTTAGGATAGTAAAATGAACCAAGAGATAAAAATTATGATTGCTTTAAATGTCTAAATCTAGTGTTACTTAAAGCTGATAAAAAGGAGTTGTAACTGAAAATTTATGAAAAAAATTATGATTGGCAATTTTATTTAGAGATATAAGGAAGAAAAATGCAAAAATTTGAGAAAATAGATAAATATGAATCATATGGCCTAAGAGAAGTGGCACTTCACTCTTCGTTTACCTATAATATGTATATATAGAGATAGATTATATTTACGTTTGTTTGTGTTCCTACCAAAAAAATAGTTTTTAGAACTCTGTTCTGTTTGATTGTGTTGAGAAAAGCTTTTTAAAAATATTTCCAAATTCGTTGGTTTTTAGAGTTTGCAAAAGCAGTTGAAACACACTCTTTCCCCAAAATTTAAAAGATAGAGTTTGCTTGCAACTAATAATGCTACCTGAGCCTTGTAAAAGAGTTACTTTTCTATTTAGTTATACTCTTGCAAAAACTTCTCAAACACACAGAGAGTTGGCAAAAAGTGTTTCTGTAAAACTCAAACAAACGCCGTATTCCTTGATCATACTTTGCATTTAATCCCATCCAAGAATCCCAGTAGTGGCAGAAAGAGCAAAGCACCTCTTGAATTTTTCATTTTGGAATTGAGTTAAAATGTTGAAATGAAACTAAGTTTAACAGAAGCTTTTCACGTGATTTTTGAATGCCTTCCTCTTTATAGGTACCGAACTGAACAGAGTTCCCCGAGGTTTCAATGTTCTGGAGCAGATATTGACGGCATAGTCCCATTGAATTTCAAATACAACCGTTTTATAATATCATTAATATATTTTTTATTGGGTGTTAAACCGGCCCCAAAAATGTCAAGTATAACAAACAATTAGCTAGTAAACAACAGTTCCCCTACTCATCCCACTTGTACATCTCAACGTTTCAGCAAGACCTTGAAGGTAAACTCTTTTAGCTATGCTATGCGGCTCCGCTTTCCCCAGTGCCGGAAGAACCATCACGATTAAAAGAAAGATCAAGGCGGCAGGCCATAGAAACATTACTCAAGTGCAAGTTGTGAAACACAACATTTTGAATACAGCAAAATATTACCCTGTATGTGCAATGGTCTTAATGGTCCATTACTTGTATATAACATAGCTCATGCTGAGTGTACTAAATCTATCAGTTTCAACTTGAACAATTAGATTGTGTATCTGAACTTATATCTACGAAGCCAATCTTCACCTTTTTCATAATAATCCATTCTACTGAATGTTTGCTGTGGAAATTGCATAGCAGCAGCATAGGCTGAAGCACCACGCCATGCATCAATAATTGGATCTGTTGCTCTGACAACCTTTATAGGAGTACCACATGGCCTGATCATCCGAATTCCTGCTTTCAAGCGCTCAGCCATACCTGGGTAGAGACAACTCCCGCCAGTGACAAGTATAGAACTCGTCATTTTATCCTCCAAGCCTTGTCCCCAAGTAGGCAACCTTCTCAATGACACTCCAACCATTTCATCCAACCCCGACTGGTCTATCCCAATGAAGTTGGGATTGAACAGAAGTTCAGGACATCTAAATCTTTCAACCCCAAGTATGATTTGAAAATCCTCCTTTGTTAAAGGACGGAAACGTGGCGCCTCTGAGGCAGAGGCTCCAGATTCTGATCCTGGGAAAAATGTAGGGTCGATCTCCTGTGCAGATATGTTACATCAGGATACATCTATTAAAGAACAATCCAACACATAGACTAAACGCCACACAAAGTGTCAAGAAAACGTACTGACCTGAAGCCTAGAGGAGATGCGAGCCAACTCGGCTTCATCCTGATCTGGCTTATCATCGTCATCATCGTCATTATCTCTACTCATTAGCTTGTATAGTTGCCAATCTTCATCCCTTTGACCAAAAGTATCTTCACCTTTCCCTCGATCAAATGCTGCTGTGGTTAATAGGCGCATCCTCTCTCTTTGGGCAGCATTCAACCTCTCCCCGCGACCGACACCTCCAGAAACATTATTATTGCCATTTGCATGGTTACCATTTGTCTTCAATCGCTTTCGCTGCTCAAGTTTTTCTGAGAGCTCTTTGTATTTGGCTTGCAACTGCTCCAAATAGTGTTCTGGGTTTTCCCTACACAACATAAGATGAATTTATAAAATAAAGAGATATTGGAACATGAAATATAACACTATGCAGAAAACTGTAATTAAAATGTTACTTTTTGCCTCATCTTTAGAAATAACTAATATCCATTTCGAGAAGAAACAGATACAACTGCACATCATTGTAAGCAAGTTTAATAATGCTACAATAAGCTAGCTCAAGTATTATCTGACAAGAAATACAACATACAGGCGCTTCTGTTCCTCAAGTTTCTTTTCCTTCTCCTTTTCTAACTCCTCCTCCAGACGCTTTTGTTTAGCTCGCTGACGTGCTTCAGTTGTGGACTTCAGGAACACTTGTCTTCTCTTCTCCTTGAGCTATTAAGAAGTTTCAGCATTTTCATTTCAGTTAAAAAGTTTTAATATAAAAAATTGATCTAGAAAATAATTGGAAAATGATTTTGCACAAAGCTGACCAAGAGTGATGTCGAAGAGACAATTGCAACAATAAATTAGTTACAGCACCTCTCTTTTGTTTTAAATCTACTACATGAAGGATCAGTTAAGTTTAAGAGACAAAGCATAGGGGAATTTCAGTAATATATCTCACAAAATATGAGCTATTAAAACATTATGATTACATGAGTTTATTTCTCATACAAAGTGCATTAATGTAACACCACAATATTCAGAAAGTAAAGGGAAAAAGACTTGGATATCGAGTTCTTTACCATCACAAGGAATTTTCCGATATACAAACTACCCAACAACAGTGACTACCAATATGGAGATATATGACCATACCTGCTCCGCCGACAGTTCATCATCAGGTATATCAATGAGATAATATTTCTCAGCTGCAGAAGCATCCACTTTCTCCTCACTTGGAACTTGCTCACCCTTGGCCTTCCGAAGTGATTGAGTAACTTTTGCATAAGCGGATTCCACTTCACGTTTAGAAGTATAACCTCTACTCGCAAGGAACGACACAATTTCATCATCCTCAATGTCCTTGAGCTCCTCTAAGAGGAATTCTAGACCTTTTAATTCATTTTCAAGTTCATTTATTTTTGAGGATCTTTTCGCTTCAGCCATCTCACGCAATCTTTGACTTTGTTTCTCCTTCAATGCTGCCTTCCTAGCAATTTCTTCTTCTGATGGAGGCTCTTCAACTGGTGATGGAGTCCAAGGAAGCTGCCAACATCTGGTCTTTTCTTCAGCTTCCTTATCCCCCCTCTGTCACAGTAAAATCAAATATTTTACCTCCGGAAACCAGAAGAGAGAGGCTGGGCGAGAGATTAGTGCTAATTACCTGAAATAGTTGAACCTCTGAAGCATAGTCTGCAGCTATGTAACAGTGTTCCATCTTCAGTTCTTCAACCCTTTCCCATGTAAGCTTTGATCTGTTTATGCATTTAAAAAATGAAGCCTGAGAAGCAGCCAAAAGTTCATAGCAACATCATGAGTTTCAAAGAATTATAACACCTACATGTGATGAGGGTACTTGAGTGAAAGAAGCTGCTTCAAATAATCAGTGACATGGTATCCACCAACGTTAGTTCGACAGCACGCTTCATAGACAAGTTCTCCATTTATAAACTGAAAATACAACAAATTACGTCATATATTAGTAGCATATGTTGAGAAATGAGAGCCTACCACTAGCAAAAACTGCATCATGATATGTCAAGCAGAAATTAGCCTGAAAGGGTATGAGGTCTTACATTGATCTCTTTCACATACTGGGACCTGCACCAATTGAAAAATGGGCAAAGGACCAAAATTGCCCTTCAATTATGGAAAATGGGGCAACTTTACCCTTCGTTTGCAAATGGTCCCAAATATGCCCCTGCCGTTAATAAAGTGAGTGGGTCATTTCTACCCTTAAAAACTAACAGACCTCCCTGTCACTTTTTAACCCATTTTAATTTATACACGTGGAAAATAAAGATAAAGACCCATGAACCTATCTAAGCCGTCCCACTAACCCATGGAAAATAAAGATAAAGACCCATGAACCTATCTAAGCCGTCCCACTAACCCAATTACCCATTCCAGTCATGACAACATACGACTATTTTCTCTTTCACTATCTATCAAGACCTTTGATTTGATAATTGTCCACAAAGGCCTATACACTATCTGAACTGCAGTGTGAAAAATTCCAAACTCAAATGGGATCCTCCTTTCTCTTTTAACTTTGTTAAAAGAATTGCAGATTACATTTTCATTCCCTGGGAAAATATCTTAAAGTTCTTCGCATTATATGAAAAAAATATGTTCCTAGTTCTATCAGCTTAGTAGAACAACCACTCTATTGACATAACTACAACTATTATATAATATACTTTTATCTTTGTCCCTTTTTCTGTCTTTGTTTTGTACTCTCATTTATACAACCATGCCCAGAAACCAAACCAATGTTCTTCTCTTTTCTTCTCTCTGTTGTTTCGGTTTTTTCACCGGGTAAAATGAACTTTGTTGATGAAATTGGCAAATCGTGAAACTTTCCGGCTAGGTAATGATCCCCGATTTTTCTCGTGCAATTCACTCACTTCTAAATTTAGCTTCGAATGTTTTCTGCCGCTTTGTATTCTAAGGTTGGGATTTTTGTTTTTAAATTTTATATTTCAAATCTACTAATGTTGAATAAGTGCAGGGATAATTTGGAGCTGTGAATAATTGTGGTAATATTTAAATGTGACTTTTAAGTAGGGATTTTGAGATTTAGTTTATGTATTAACGTAAGAATAGTCTGACTGTGTGATATCAGGGGGTCTACTGAAGAAGAAAAGTTCTTCTAGGTCCGAATCATTGAAATGGGTAATTAGGTTAGTCGGACGGGTTAGATGGGTTTTTATTTTCCACCTATATAAATTAAAATGGGTAAAAAATGACATGAAGGTCTGTTAGTTTTTAAGGGTAGAGATGGTCCAATTTATTAACAGCAAGGGCATATTTGGGACCATATGCAAGTGGAAGGTAAAGTTGTGGCCCATTTTCGATAGTTCAGGGGCAATTTTGGCCCTTCTCATCTTTCAAAGATGACACCTTCTTGCTTTACTTTTGGCATCATCAAACTGGGGCAAGGTTGGCACCTTTTAACGTGTGATAAAAGTTTGTTGAAGATATCAAGTAAATAAAGGTGTGTGCTCTCTAACAAAACTTAAGCTTTTAGATAAGATGGTCGCACACCTCAACATGGTATCAGAGCTTTAGTGAAAAAATATCACTATGCAACATATCAGCTACATCTGGCAAGAAAAACTTGTCCTCGTACAATTTTTCGGCAACTTAGGGGATTGGTAACGTCAAATTCTTTTTCGTTGGTGTTGTGCAAAAACCAACACCACACCAGGGTTCCAAGCCTCCGGCGACCAAACTCCAGAAAGAAGCTTCGCCAAACACCGCCACATGTGTTGTCACGCACCATTGGCAGTTTCGACTCCTGTGACACGTCAGTCTAACGTGTCGGTAGGTAAACCCTTTTCAGGCCACTTTTTTTACTCCTTAGGGTTTGCTGGTCTATTTTGAGACCACCCATCTAAATTCCTACAATTTCTGACCACCTGGGGTAGGGTTACGGCGTTCCAGACTTGTTTTCGGCCAGATCTCTCTTCTCCAACAACTTTTCTAAAGATTTCCGTCAGTGTGGGGGATGCTTTTAGCCATTGGATCCTCCCGTTTAGTTTGCAGAATTTTTGTGATTCTCTGGCCAGTTTCAGACAGTAAGCAGCTCTCCGGTGGTGTACTGACGAGTTTTTCCAGCAAATCTGTTACTATTCTGTGGAATATACTTCCTGATCAACCTCTTCGGCTATATTTTGTGGTTATTTGTTTTATTTTTGGTTAGAACTCTCTTCAATCCAACATTATGTAGCTTGATTTTGACGTTTTTGTGGTTCCAAATATACGGGATTCGAAAACTCGAGTCCCGTGATTACTTTGGAACCCTTACTTGGAGTTGTAACTAGGGGTGGCAAAATTAGCCCATGAAACATGACCCGCCCAAGTTTGGGCAGGTTAATTACCCCCCCCCCCCAATCCATTTATTAGCTCAGCCATTTCGACCCGCCCAATTCAACCCATCTCAAAGTTGGCTAATTTGGGCTATAACAATTGTTTCGCCCATTGACTCAACCCATCTCAGCCAAAGAAACCTTATTAACCAGCACATTTATTAACTCTTCCCATTTTGATTTGTCTAAATTCAGCCCAACCCACCCATTTGACACCCCTAGTTCTAACTAACTACTTCATCTGGGAGCTACAATACAGTAGTTACGAAATCGAATTATCTCAGTTACAACCTCATAATCTGATATCTCCTTTTGAGTGAGTATCGTCATTCAGTTTCTAGATCCTATGTGAAATGACTAGGATTCTGTTATGCTCAAAGTCTATTTCTTAACATGATATCAAAGCAGGTATAGGTTTTAGGCTCGATGCTCAAGGTTTATTTCTTAACATGATATCAAAGCAGGTATAGGTTCTAGACTCGAGTCTCACCGCCATTCATGATAAAAAAAAAATCATGTGTTTGACTAATTAAAAAGGAATCAAGCCTGCAGGTGAGGGGCGTGTGGAAGATACAACTAAGTAAATAAAAGTGTCTCCCTAATAGTTTAAACATTTATATGAGTTGGTCACACACCGCAATACTATCCATAATTTATTTTTTCCTTTCTAAATAGATAAAGCACAATGCTACTACCATGTCAATTCATTACAGCTGCATGATAGGCCTCTAAAGCATACCGGGATGACATGAGTTGTGGTAAATCCTGAGCTGATTGCAAGGCCAGTCTCATTACAAATTCCAAGCTGTTGGTTGTATTTATAGCTGAAAGCAGCATCTACACCGAATGCTGCAACACAGAAAGAATGTCTATTGTGAGCAAAAGTTCACATAAATGCCACAGAAAGTCATGTTCTCAATTATCCACAAACTGTTGTTTGGTGAGAAGTGAATCAAGCAACTATTGTCATCAATGAAAGACCTTTCAACAAGATCATGATAAAACAAAGCAATCTTTAGGATGACAAAAAAGATGACATGATTACAAGTACGCCATACGACTTTATGAACAAAAATCCAAAGCAATGCACCAACAGCCCTGGGCAACTGATATGGGTGTTGATACCTATTGAAGGAACTCCATATGACTCAAAGAGAAGCTCAGCCATTTTGCCACGAGATTGAACTGGATTGCAAGCACATTCCGTAATTAAGATAGGATGGTCAATCTGCCCTGCCACCGATTTAGAATAAGAATTGGTTTAAGGGACTGCAAGCTGAAGTTTAACAACAGGATATATGCAGCAGAAAGTAAATGCACAAAATCAGATGGACATGATACATTTGAAGAAAAGGGGCAAAAAAAATGTGAAAGGTTTGCCTTTCACCATATTTTAAACATCTTAGCTTCGCCAGTCCAACTTATTTTGTTCTCAATAAAGGTAATGGTTCTACTGATATGATAGGGAAACTGCGGATGTATACTTAGAGAATTCTACACAAAGATAGGGTTCTGTACAAAGAACATCTAGTCATGCTGACTGGATTAGCATATGTGCTCTAAAACTTCACAATGTAAAAGAATATGGTTTCTTTCATGTCTACAAAAAAAATTCAACACCCTTACACTGTTGCACACTTTTTTTTTATCAAGTACAATTTTTCATCAATAACAATGCCAAACTTGCCATATACAAGAGATGTACCAAAAAAAAGAGAAACCTACAAAAAGTGGTTCTCCCCAAAAGACCCCCAATCCTCTATACAAGTAGGAGCTACATGGGTGCACCAAAAGAATATAAGGGAACGGAGACTAGTCCTTAATCGAGCAATGTCCATCTCCACCCTTCAAATGCTCTACCATTTCTTTCTCTCCAAATGACCCACATCAATGCAAGAGGAGTGACATTCCATGCCTTGTACCTTCTCCTGGCTCCAGTCTTCCAGCTAAACAACAACTCCTTCCAAGATCTTGGCATTACCCATGAAACACCAAACTATTTGAAAATATCCCTCCATAACCTCGTGGCTACCTAGCAATATAACAGGATATGATCCACTTCTTCACTTGTCTCCTTACAAAGAAACACCAGCTAACGCAGACAATCTTTCGTTTCCTGAGATTCTTCACCGTCAGTATTACCCCTCTAAAAGCTAACCAAGTGAAAAAACATACCTTCCTCGGCACCTCAGGTAACCAAACCGAATTTGATGGAAAGTTATCCTCTTCCCTAACCAGAAGCCTTTCGTAGAAGGACTTAACAGAGAACACTTTGTTATTTCCCAACTCCCAGCATAGAACATCGGCCTGGCAACTGGATCATTATGCTTATACAGTAAAGCTAACAATCTCTGAAGCTCAATCACCTCCCAATCATGGAAATCCCTCCTAAATCTCAAGTCCCAAAAAGATTCTCCCCCTTGTGCCCCCCTAACCTGCTGAACGGAACAATTCCCTTTGGCAAGAGACCCTATACAAGCCCGGGGAGTCATCTTTTAGCACCAAGTCCCCACACCATTTTTGCCCCCAAAAACTAACTCTACTCCCCTCTCCCACCTTGAAAGAAATGTTACTATAGAAAGGTTCTCACCCCTTTATTATGTTCCTCCACACACCACACCCAAAAGGCATAGAAATCCCAAATGTTCTCCACCCCCCTTCCATTACTCCATATTTGTCCGCTATCACCTCTCTCCAAAGTGCTTGTTTGATATGATATCGCCCGGCACAACCCCTACGAGGCCATTCACCAGGAGCCAAGCCAAAGAACTCCAAGCTTTACAAGCTCTATTTATGAAGAAAGAGGCTTTGGAGACCATTGAAGAGCGTAGATCAAGAATCTACAACTTATGGATGATCGCATGGGAAGGAGAGGCTGCCAGTGATTCTGTTTGATGGTGCGACCAAGGGGCGACGCGCACTTTGCTTGGTGTGTTTCGCACACCAAAAGCACAAGACTGCAAGGATGCTCCTGCTCAAGAAGTGTGAAGTACTGGTGCGACAAGCACTTCCAGTGGTGCGGATTGCACACCAAACGCACATCCAGTGCATTGGGCCAAGTTGGGCTAACTTTCAAGGTCACTATTGGGCCTTTATGTAATAGCTATAAATAGGGGTCCTCTTCCCTTAGCTAAACAGATTTTGATGAATATTGAATGTTGCTTTGAAAGCTTGTAGTTGCTAATTTAGCTTGTAGTTTTGGGTGGATTCTCAATTGGTTACTCTAGTTGTAGAAATCCATTGGGTGGATTCCTAATAGTCTATTAGGTGGATTCCTAATAGTCTATTAGGTGAATTCCTAATAGGTAGTTGAGTGATTAGGGGTGGATTCCTTTGATTGCTTGTTAACTTCTTTGCTTGATTAATCATAGAGTCATCCATTTGTGGATTCATTTGTTTGTCTCTTTGTTTGATTGAGGAATTATTGTTTGTTAATTAGGTTCAATTGGGAGGTGAGGGTATAAAGTCCCTTGTTGCCCATAAACTTGGTTAATTAGCTTTAATTCACATATCTTTTGCTTATTTTATTTCCGATTTGGATTTCGATTAGTCTCCCTAATCGAGATCTTATCATTGTTCCTCCATCCCGAATCTCCACAACCATTTCCATAAAAGTGCTTTGTTAAAGACCTTCGAGTCTTTAACCCCAAGTCCTTCCCACCGTTTTGTAGATGTCACGGTATCCCATCAGACCAAGTGAAATTTCTTTGCCCTATTCGCCGCATCCCACAAAATTTCTTTGCAAACTCTCCAACTTTCATGTAATACTACTAGGAGCATTAAACAAGAACATACAATATGTAGGGATACTCGAGAAAGTGCTCTCAATTAGCACTTCGTTCCCTCCTTCGGACAAGTACCTTTTTTGCCAACCTGCTAGCCTTTTCTCAACTCTTTGAATGACCCGATTCCAAACATTGAGATTTCTATTCAATGCACAACACCCTTACACAATTCTATTCCAATATATATATATATATATATATATATATTGTCCACGCAAGTGCCAAAGCAGTCAAGTCCCATGCTCTCCTTATCTTAGAGTAGCAATCTCTGGTTGTCCTTCACATCACCCACTGAACCCCAAATATACATGCTATGCACCATAATCTATGCCATAATAATCAGTTTGGAAGTGAAAAAATGGATTGTAGGCCAAATAGCTTGAGTAGTGGTATCTCTATGCATATATGCTATAATACATATGCCTTATAAGAAACAAAGGTATGCAAATTGAAGTGCATCTCTTCGTTTACATATTTGCAATGTAAATGCAACAATATATCATCACCCAATTGTTTAAGGCCATGACTTTGAAAAACCTAGATATGGAGGCACATCAATTAACACGGAATCTATTGCAAAAGGGGGAAAAAAGATGAAAAAAGAGGATAATGCCGGAGATTCCCTTTACCAAAAATAGTGTCACACCATACAACTTACTTTAATGTGTAAAGTTATGATATCGATATTGTTAAGGTCAGTCAATCATTACCTAAATATTTTTCTGCCAATTTTAATGAGTTTATGAGGACTTAATATTCAGTCTCTTTTTTATTCCGATATATATGTAAAACTATAAGGACTTATATGATGCTTGCTTAGTCCATGTTTCTTCAAAAAAAATTATGTGTAAGCATATCAATTTGCATCCTGTTTATGCTTCCTAGAAACTACAGTTGGATAAAAATTCTGAGGAAAGAAAAAGATAAGAAGAAGATAAAATAATTTACAACTGACAACGATCATCAAACCTCAAAGACCAACAAAGACAGTTTATGAGAAGCAATAGTCAAAAGCCACAACAATGATTTCAAAGCTTCTCTCGAAATGGTAAGAACCAAGAGATCCTAAATAAACCAAGCTGAATGTAATTACATCAGATCAATCTATCATCCTGAGAAAAAGTTGGATGGAAGCAACCATACCTGTGACTGATCAGCACCTAATCGATCAAACCCAAAGTCCAGGATCTACATACGGAAAACATAATGGCGACATGAGTACCTTTCTAAGAAAATAAAAAAACATAATGGCAACATGATTAATGCAAACACGACAAAAGAGAAAAACAAGTTAATCCGTACATATGTCAGACTCTGGTTAGCAACATAGCATCACATAAACCAAATATATGCATCCAACTATTGTTTACACCAAGAGTGCCATGTATGGCATCAGAGCCAGCAAAAAGTAGGCAAATGAATTATTATTGAGAAGTTTTGCGCTACAATCGGCCGCAAATCAATATTTTAGTCAGATTGCACTCTCTTGACACTTCTAAATTAACATCATGAATTTGCCTTGCCCCCTTGGCCTTACATCCCAAAGAGGTTACAGTTAAAATCCAAAGGGGGCGTTCTCTCTTGAAAAAAGCAACAGGTCAAAGAACATGGTAGTTAGACCTAAAGTCTAGATAAATTGTCAGCTCTCCTGCTTAGCTTCATGCTCTGGTAGATAGTTGATCTTTCTTTCTTTGCGGGGAGGGGGTTGGACAAAGAATTTACTGACATCACAAATTTCATGGTCGCGCTTACAAACTTAGAAAAACCATTTACCCAAATATCCCTACAAAATAGAAAAGCCTTACATATTCCATTATCTCAAACTGATAAACAACATTGCTCTCAAATGCTGAACGAGGTCCTGAACGTGTGCAATCAAAGTACTTCAGTAGCGCAGGATTGTGATCACCGACAACTGTTACTGTTTCACCTGAAATATGATAAGGTAAACATAACAAAACTTTGAAGCCGATATACACCAATGAAATGTTGATGCATTATATGCATTCACTATTTAAAAGCATGTTCATGGTAGGTGATGTTTAGCAAGAAGTAATTTTGATCACTTCTTCACCAAACTTCACTACAGACTGTTCATTGGGAACTTTTTTTTTCTGAAACGGTTGTATCCAGGCCAGCTTGCACGCACCTCGACTATTTAAAAATATCTGCATAGAAGGAGTTGTTCAGCAAGAAGTAATTTTGATCATTTCTTCACCAAACTTCACTATAATCTGATCGTCCTAGAAATTCTTTTTAATAAGATAGTGTTCAGATCAGGTCGCTCGCACCTCGACAAATATACCAAGTGCTTGCAACCTCCCATTGGCACAGGTATGGAGCAACTCTATCCACCAAGACTTACACAAATGGGAAGAAATCACCTAACTGTGTTTTTCTCTACAAGGATTTGAACCCTGGTCTCCTTTGGTACATTAAACTTCATTGACCCTTAGGCCATACCCTCGTGTGCCTCATTATGGTATATTTTTTAACATAACTGGATAATTAAGAACTTGTCAAATTAGAAATTACAGTAAACTCACCATCCAAACTGGTCCGGGCATTGCTTCCAAAAGAGTTATCATTTTTCAATCAACTACCAAATGATCAATTAGTTACACGATCAGTAAAAGTTTGACAACCTAGCCAGACAAGCCTTTAGTATCAATCCTATCCTTCATGTGCGGAAGAGAAGTCGATCACAGAGGATAATATAACCAACCTATAGATTCAGACTAATGTTCCAGTTATGAAGAATGGACAGAATATTAAGCATCCTATTTCAATTGGACTGCACTCAATGAAGCAACTTTAACTCAAGCAGTGTTATTAAAGGCGATCGCCTTATCGCCTTGGCGATGTGGCGAGGCGACGCGACGACATCTCGCCTCCAGGCTCCGTGGCGACTGCAGATCGAAAAGGCGACGCCATGGCGATGTGGCGAGGCGAGGCGACGGCGATAAAAGGCGACGCCTTTTAATTTTTAAAAAAAAATTAGGATTTTTTAAGAGATAAAAGGTATTTTTAGGCTTGTTTCCATATTTCCCTTGAAACCTTGTGACTGCGGCGACGGGTAACTCAGACGCAACAACTTCAGAGTTCAGACTCCGGCGGCGACTGCAACTCCGGCCGGCCAGCTCCGGCGAGTCTCCGACAGTCCGACTTCTCCATAGGTAAGTAACTCTTTTTCTTTTCTTTTTCTATTTCTTCTTCTACTTTCTTCTTCTACTTCATATTCTGATTTCTTTTTCTACTTTCTTCTTCTTCCTCTGATTTTTCACTTCTTCCTCTGTTTTTTAACTGTTCTTTTCTTCCTCTGTTTTTTTCTCTTCTTTTCTTCCTCTGTTTTTCTCTTCTTTTGTTCCTCTGTTTTTTTCTCTAATTTAGTTATATAATATACTAATTAGTAATTAATATCGTAATTGTTGATCATTAACAATAATTTCAATGGCGTCTCAATCTAATAAAATATTTGCTACTATGAACTATCTATTTTTAGTTTTTGAATTGAAATATTTGCTAATATATTATTGCTATTGAGATTTTGATTATTTATATGTGCAATTAAATATTTTAATTTTTTGGTATTAATTGGCGCCGCACTTCAAAAAGGCGAGCGCCTCGCCGCTCGCCTCACCGCGTGGCGAGGCAGAGCCTTGTCGCCTTGTGTCGCCTTTCGCCGTCCAAAACACTGAACTCAAGATTACCTGATTAGAAGATCCATTTGCATAGTTAATAGCTGCTGCACGTGTCAGCAGAATATAGAGACTAATAAACACCTTCTTTTTTTTTTGAGAAAGGTAACAGTTAGTCTATATATATCCATAGGTATACTACATCAAAACAATGTAGTTCCCTTTCAAGAGAGTTGTAGTTACATAGAGCCTATATCCACTAGTTTACAACCAATCTATTGAAGTGCTAATTGCTTCTGAGCTATCTATAACTAGTTGTTTACACCAAAAATAATACTGAGCTAAACAATTAAGCTTAAATCTCTGGATACTGCTCTGCTTCCCTTCAAAACATCTCTGGTTTCTTTCTAGCCATACTGACCACCATAGGCATGATGGGACAATCTTCCATCTCTCCTCCTTTTTGCCTGAATTTCCATCCCTGTTTCAGCACTTCAAAACCTCATTCACTCTCCCAGGCTTCACCCATATGAATTTCCTCATGTTTGTGAACATTTGCCATAACTAATCTGTCCATTTGCAGTGTAAGAAAAGATGGTTGACTGTCTCAACTTGCTCTTCACACAAAAAACACCTGGAGCAAAGGTGACGGCCTTTTTTCCCAGGTTCTCTTGGGTTAGAACTGCCTCCTTTGCTAATAGCCAAGTGAGGCAATTAACCTTGTAGGGTATCTTTGTTTTCCATATCATATTCCAAGGCCATTCTTCTTTCTGTGTGTCTACATTGTTAAGGTCTCTGTAAGCAGAATTCACTGTAAACAACCTGTGCTTTCCATTTCCAGATCAAAGAATCATGATCCTCAGACAGACTATTGACCTGGGCTATTATAGCCTGGAATTGTGCTATTCTGCTCATCTCCCCGTCATTCAAATTTCTCCTAAAATGTAAGTTCCACCCCTGATCAGTCCAAAGTTCAGCCACAGTAGCTTCTTGTAGTCCACATAGATTGTAGAA
This sequence comes from Jaltomata sinuosa, assembly GCA_003996215.1. NCBI lineage: Eukaryota > Viridiplantae > Streptophyta > Magnoliopsida > Solanales > Solanaceae > Jaltomata > Jaltomata sinuosa. Next base: position 224,493 of record QJPP01001688.1, on the reverse strand, counting down.
ATCTGGATACAACTGACAAAGTGGCTCCTCACCACACCATTTGTCCTTCCAGAAGGATACCTTCCTGCCATTACCCACTCTGAAACTTACTCTTTCTAGCATCATATCCCATAAGTTTTTGATTGATTTCCAAACAGTAGAACCATATGGGGAATTCACCTTTGGTGTCATCCACTTATCCTCCATTCCATACTTGGCCGTAACCACTTCCTTCCATAGATTGCTTTCATTAGAAGCAAGTTTCCAGAGCCACTTCATCAGAAGACTCTGGTTCTGAATCTTCAGGTTTCTTATGCCCACGCCCCCTATTTTCTTGCCAATGGTCATTTCCTCCCATTTGACAAGGTGATACTTTCTTTTGTCTTCATTACCTTGCCAAAAGAAAGTTCTTCTGAGTATCTCAATGCTTTTGATCACACTAGCTGGAACTGGGAAAATAGTCATCATGTATGCAGGAAGGGCATCCATCACACTGTTAACCAAGGTCAATCTACCCCCTCTAGACAAGTACTGACTTTTCCAGTTTGAGAGTTTCCTCTCACACTTCTCAATCACAGGGTCCCAAATACCCTTGGACTTGCTCTTGGCACCCAGGGGCATACCCAAGTATATGGTAGGTAGTTCCCCAACCTTTCCTCCCAAAATATCAACCGGATTATCTACATGGACTACATCATTAATAGGATATATGTAGCTTTTACCCCAATTAATATGTAGTCCTGAAACAGCTTCAAAGATGATAAAAATGGCCCTCAGCACCAGTAGTTGCATTGCTACTGCTTCACAAAAAACTAATGTATCATCTGCATATTGCAGATGTGTAATTTCTACACTGTTGTCTACTCTGTTCCCCACTTGAAAGCCTTTAATCCAACCGTTGCCCTTAGCAGTTGTAATAAGATTGCTTATCCCTTCCATTGCTAAGATGAACAGGAAGGGAGAGAGTGGGTCACCCTGTCTCAGCCCTCTTTGGGAAGGGAAGAAGCCAGTGGGACTCCTGTTGGTTAGCACTGAGAATCTGATTGTACTAGCATTCTCATTGTACTAATGCATTGCTTCATCCATCTGATCCATCTAGTACCAAACCCCATCCTCTGAAACATATGCACTAGGTAGTTCCAGTTCAGGTGATCATAAAAGCCTTTTGGATGTCCAGTTTGCATAAAATCCCTGGCTGCTTACTTTTCACTCTTGAATCTACCAATCCATTAGCAACTATCACTGCATCCATGATTTGCCTCCCCTTTATGAATGCCATCTGTTTGTTATCAATCAACTTGTGAATAACTTTCTTTAATCTTTCAGCCAGAAGTTTTGAGATAATCTTGTACACTCCCCCAACCAGACTGATAGGCCTGAAATCATTCAGTTCAATTGGCCCCACCTTTTTTGGTATAAGAGCTACAAAAGTGGCATTAATGCTCTTCTCAAATCTTCCTTCCACATAGAAGTGCTGAATAACAGCACCAAATCAGATCTGCTAATGTCCCAGCAGTGGCTAAAGAAAGCCATAGTGTAACCATCTGACCCTGGGGCTTTGTCCCCTGCACAAGCCTTAATGTTTTCCAAAACTTCTGAGGCTTCAAACTGTGATTCCAGGAGATTGAAGTCATCTGTATCAATTCTGGGGCACTCTCTCATGTTTAGCTGTGGCTCCATCCTTCAGGTTCAGTATACAACTTTTCATAATACTCAACTATTTCTTTCTTGATCTCATCAGGTTCTGTGATGTCTATACCATTGACTCTCAATTTATCAATGGTATTAGCTCTTCTATGGGCATTTGTTGTTCTGTGGAAAAAACTTGTGTTTCTATCACCCTTTGAGCCACAAGACTCTGGATCTCTGTCTCCAGGGTATCTCCTCATGCTTTGCAATATCTTCAATTTCTATATTCAAAGCCATTCTTGAGGCAATTTCCCCTTCATCTAACAGTCTCTGTTCTTGCAACTCCTCCAGCCCAGCTAGCTGATTCAAAAGAGTTGCCTTTTGCATTTTTAAGTTACCTTGATTAGTTTTACTCCATTCCTTGAGTTTTGCTTTCAAAGCCTTTAACTTAGCCACCAGTATAAAGTCTGGTTTGCCACTATAGTTGAAGGACTCCCACCAATTCTTAACTCTTTCACTGAACCCTTCTGTCTGTAACCACCAATTTTCGAACTTGAAGTATGAGTTGGTTTGCCCCCATTCACCACACTGAAGAATAATGGGTGAATGGTCAGACCCAACTCTGTGAAGAATAGATTGTTTGATACAACTAAAGTTGGTATCCCATTCTTCAGACAGTAAGAATCTATCCAGTATGGCAGCAATAGTGTGTCTGTCCCCTTTTTTCCAGGTGTACAAGCCCCCAGTGAGCTCCATATCAACTAATTCCATGTCTTCAATAAAATCAGAAAAATCAGCCATTGATCTGGTGATTCTGTTACAGTCTCTTTTTTCTGATGGAAATCTCACTGTATTGAAATCCCCACACACCACCCAAGACCCTGTCAACAAGCCCCTAGCAACACCTAATTCCCACCAAGCCTCCTCCCTTTCTACCCTGCCGTTTGGAGCATACACCCTAGTTAAGTGCCAATTGAAATCAACATTTTTCCCGGACAACAAACAAGAGACAGAATTTGCCCCTATACTACTGACTTGCCCTTCCCAGAATCTTTTGTCCCAAATGATCACCACTCTCCCCCTAGTGCCACTAGCTTCCAACTGAACATAGTCAGCCCATCTACTACACCGAATCTCCTTCACTAAGTTAGCTATGTCCCCCTCTAACTTTGTTTCTTGCAAACACACTATATCAGCTTTCCAGATTGATAACATATTTCTGATCAAACCTCTCTTTCTCCCACAATTTAGCCCCCTAACATTCCACGATACTATGTTAAGATTCATTGATCTTTGATAGCCAGATATCCCCCCTGCTTCGTGTGCCATTACTCATAAAATTGGTGTCTAATTCTAGGCTCTTCAATTCATTCAACCCTCTCTTCTTCTGAATTTTTTGATTTTTCTGATCATCTTTCTTCCCCTGCTTGTTGTTGTCAATCTTGAGAAATAATTCAGTCGCTTTCTCTTCACAACCCATGAAATCAACCCCAAATTCTCTACTCAGCTTGATAATGTGCTGTTGGATCCACACTGGCGTGTCAACCTGTGGATTGCCTTCTTCTGGAAAGTGAATTCCAAGGGGGGTAGCTTCTTCAGGAATATCTTCCCCTTGTTCTCCTACCCAGTTGGAACAATTTCCCCTTCCTGTCGAAGGACCATCATGTTGTCAGTGGTCTTTGAGAGGTCTTCTTCCCTACTCGAGCTTGCCAATATGTTAGTTTTATCGGTAGTAGCAGCTTCAGAAGCTTGAGCTTCGATAATAACTAAATCTAAAGGCTGAGGAAGTTCATTAAAACCTTGGGCCTCTTCTGAAATTATTGGGTCCATGAATAGGCCCAACTTACTTCTCTTATGAGTTTGGCCCATTAGGTTATTAAACTTACCCTTTCTTGAAGGGTCCTTACCACGTGGCCCACAATTTAAATTTCCCCCATCCCCAGATGTCCCCACGTGCCCCTTGATTTTCGCTGGCTTTAGGTTAGGCGTCAACTGTTTCCTTCATTATCCACTAGACAATAACCTTGACAGTCTTCTTCCATCTTCACCTTCCTGATGGTTACCGGGATCTCACACCACACCGAAATAGTGTAGACGAGATCTCCGACCACCACTTTCACCTCTCTCGGAACTTTTCTCCCATCTCCCTTCACTTTGAGTCTGGCCCAGTACAGATGGTTTTTGAGAGAGGACTCTTCCTCTACTTCAATAAAGCCGCCACACTTATCGCCAATTCTTTTGAACATCTCTGTAGACCACAGGCACAAAGGTAGACCCATAGCTCGAATCCATACCCAATCTCTACTTGTGTCCGCCGACCAGCAACCCGTTGTCGGAGACCACCATTCGAGTTCCAATGTCATTTTTTTCCAAGCCCATTGTCCCGCTAGCACATGCTCTGTCGCTGATCTTGACGAGAGTTTGAATAGAAATTGACCATCATTCATAGCAAAGACGTTGACACCTATCGCTGATTTCCAATTGTTGCACGCCCATCTCCTTACATCATTTAAACTTGGGGATTCTTGCAAGTGGTTTCGAAATCTGCCCACTATGCATCTCATCAGCAACTCATTCTCATTCTTTGAGACCTCCTTCACCATCCTGGTGTTATCTTGGGATTGTGGTTGTGTCATCACCTTTTCCTCCATCGTCCATCTGCTTCTATTGAAAGCCTCTCTGTATGAGACGTTAGGCCTCTTAAGATTAAATTTCGGGATGCCTAGTTTCTTGGCTGGTTCGTGGATGAACCTGGCTATTTTATGAGCAATGTTCCCCCATCCTTCCCTGTGTGAATATTCTGGTGTAATAATGACTGATTTGCTTTGTCCTTGTATGGCGATGAAGCTAATATACCTGCCATTGTCGTTGTATTTTAGAGTGCAGAAATACTCTGAGAAATGGTCCTTCACTTTCCATCTTTTCACAACATTCCCCTGGATTTTAGATGCTTCAATAAATGTAGCAACCACCCATCTCAAGACTTTAATGCTAATCTTAACTCTTCTCATGACATTACGACTGCGTTCTATCCACTTAAACCAACTAACAGTATCGTACTTACATCTGACTATTTCGTATGACTTAAATCCGGCATTGTAATAAATATTGTTCTCTTGTTTTGACTGGAATCCGGCCATGACTCCGGACTTCCACTGAATAATACTATTAACCGCTGGTTACGGATGGCTATTGACCATCCTCGATCATCGTGCCTGGGAGCACGTTTGCTGAACACTTTTTTTTAATTTCTACTGATTACTTTCTGCACCTGTTTTTTATAAGGACATTGTACAATAACAGCAGATACTTGGAACATGTTGATCTCCCTTTTGGACTCAGTTGGGTCATGCCAGAGAGTATCAATGATGCATATGTGAGCTGGAGCACTTGGCAACTTTAGTTTTAAGCAAAAAATAGTTAAAACACTAATTAAGAATCTAAACCAGTTTAGAATCCAACCTACCAATACCTGACCCGTCCAATCCCTTTTTATTCTATAGAAGGCCCAAGTGCTCATATTTTCGTTCACTGGTTTACAACATTTCATATGTTGAATGTTGTTTTGATCAATACTAAGTGAATGCAATGTTGTCTTTTTATGTAAAATTTGAAAAGTGAATGGTAACTAGCTTCCCATTATGTTGTAATTGTTATTGGTTCCATGTACATTTATAATTACTTGATTTCCATGGCCTTCTGTGGAAGCTTTGAAGGTTGACCCATATTTGTCTTGATCAAGAAGATTGTTTGAATTGTTGTATCCGAATCTATAAACTACATGCTTAACAGAACTGTGTTCTATGTATCTTCTAATGGTCATAGTTGTAATCTTAGTATGTTTGTTTTTTCAAATTTAACACAATTCATATCGTTTGATAGCTAACAAATAAAACTAAAACCTTAATTTTGAGGTATCCTCAGAAGTTTATTATTAGACATGGAATAGTGAACGAAAATAAGAGTGCTTGAGCATTTTAAGGGGGAAAAAAGGATGGCTAGGTCAAGTATTGGATCGGTTTAGGGTTGGGTTGGGTTCTAAATTGATCCAGGTTCATAATTAGTGTTTTAACTATTTTTTCTTAAAATTAAAATTTTCACCTATTAAATCTCACCGGAATATACAAATTCAGTGAAGATGATCATTGAAGCTAATTAGGTAAAGTAAAGAGACTTTTAGAAGACAAAAGATACAAGACTTTGATCGTCAATAACCCAAAGTTGAGTGACCATCTGACCAATCAACTCGGTACATGAAACATATTGTCAAGTATACTCGGAAACAGAAAAATGATTTCTTTTTACATGGGAAAAAATTCGTGAAGATTCCATAAGAGGTGTTTAGTTAACCTCCTGAATGTTCCTTTCACTTATCAAAAGAAAGTAAAAGCCCCAGGATCAACATTTAACAAGATAGAAATTTAGAGGCAAGCCAAACAGTTGAAAATACTAACATTTCTCGTTTTATGACGACAACCGACCCACTGTGAAGTAAAAAAGTTAATGCAAATCACTTCTTCTCAATTCGCTAACTTAGGGTGTGTTTGGTACAGTTACCAATTATCCGTTGGTCAAATTTTTTGAAAAATATACCCAGTTTCTATAGAATGTACGCAGACCTTACCTCTACCTCGTAGAGATAGAGAGACTGTTTCTGATAGGCCCCCGGCTAAAATGAGGCGTGCCAAACAGTTTGAAAAAAGCGGATGCAGATGTGGGAGCAATAACAATAAATTAATGCAAAATGGAGTGTAACACTACAAACAGGAGAAGAACAATAACGAAAGCAAGATAATGCAATAATAAGAGCACAAAGAAAAACAAGTGAAAGCCGAAATCGAAGAACAAGAAACTACAAGAATAGTGTTAAATCTACTGATAAAAAGGAAGGTCAAAGTATGACCACCAAGCCTATCCCACAGGGAAGCGAGAAAACACTCAACTACCAACTAACCTTCTACACTAATTCGCCACCTCCAAACTCTCCTATCTAAGGTCATGTGCCCTACAAAAACAAGATCCTTAAAATAGGATAATGATGTCCCTAGTGGAAGTAGAAAAAACAAGTTTCGCAAGTGGTATTCCACATTGATTGTGTCCTCCCACAGTCCAACACACACCCATCAGTAGCCGCCAACCCCCACCTCCCACAGTATTTGTTTAGATATAAATGCTTTTAGGATAATATTTTTTTATTTTGCTTCATAACGAACACATCCTTAATCTAAAATCTTCAAAATCATGAAAATGTGGTTCCTTATTGTTAATTCTCCTTGACGGAAAATTAATAAATAAACATACCAGTGGTTTTGTGACGAGGCCTCTGAACAATATTTCGGAAGATAACGCGAGGGTCATTCTCACCTGCCCACCTGTCAATTAACAAATCCGAAGCTAAAGCACACCAAATACAGAGACTCAGAGAGAAACGGGGGATTTAGGAATGAATACCCAATACGGAAATAGGAAGCGCCATTGTCAATGACAATAGGGCAACTAGAGTTGAAGGAACTGTAATCTGATTGCCTCTCTATTTTCGAAATGAAGGGCATTCTTCCCTTCTTTGCTCTTCTTTCTCTGAACGCTGCTGCCCTAGCTTCAGTCTTCTTAATGCAGTGTCACCCAGAAATTTAGGTCGACCTAAGTAAGCTATATGAAGAAAAAACCTATTTGACAATGAAAGTGACCAAAGGTAAGCCCTTTTTCAAAAAACTTTAGCTTGTGCGCATGTTCTCTTAAAAAAATCAAATTATGAAACTTCATACACCTCATCCTACCAATCTAAATACAACCCAATTTATTTTCTCTTTATTTTTCATGACTAAAGATTTACCTCAAGTAAGGCCAGAGCTTATGTGTTCTGTACCGATAAAATATTTAAAAAAAATAATTATACATTTTTTTCTAAAAATAATTATTCTTATAAAAGTAAGAAAAATAAGTTTTATGACATTTCATATTAATAATTTACCCTTTAACAATACTCTTTATCTTCACTTTCACTCTTGTAGCCCTGCTCTCACCACTCCACACTTTTACCTCCACCCCCACCTCTCATAGACTTTGACTACATTATATGCAAATGCTTTTAAAATAATAATTTTTATTTACGTATCAAACACAAGAAAATAACCAAGAGACACATTGATTATTCGTAACATTTCTCCCCATCCTCAACCCTTCTAACCTCATTCATCCTATAAATTTGCCTAATCTAGAGATTCACTATGTAGTATTAGTGAAACTCACATCTCTCAATACATCCCCTCATGATAAGAATACAACCATCAATCCAATTCCAACTAAGCAAATCAATGTCATTGATGGAATTTTCGTGGTGAAATGACTGAATCTGAAGTCTTGAGAATGAACACTATTAAAAATTTACAATATGCAGTTATTGATAAATTTTCTTATAGGTGGTCTGATTTTGAGGATTTGAGGCAGCAAATCTCAAAACAATGTGGCATCAAAGGTGATTACAAAATTGATTTCTTTAGAAACAAACATATACTCATGTGTTTTGATTTGGGGAAATGTGTTTTGATTTGGGGAAAAATTTTGTGAATATGATGTCTAAGAGTTTCTATTATATCAAGGTCAAGGATGGCATGTCATATTAAATGAGACATTTGATGTAACATCCCGCCCATTCAAAATATTTAAATTAACCCATACTTTTGAGGTAAGACTAAGAGTGCTTACTATGTTAGGAAGGATGTATAATGAGGTATTCTAATCGCACAATAGTCGTATGTTAAGTCTTAAAGTCAAGAAAATTGTGAAATAAAAGTCAGAAAAAGTTATCACATATTACTTTCATAAATTCTCTACAATTTGGGTCAAATGTATCAGAGCTTTTCTCCCAATCAATAAAGAGTTAGAGGGCCCACTACCTAATCAAAAGTCTATGAGTCTAGTTTTCAAAGAACCAAGTCGTTCATCTATACGACTTTAGAATAGAGAAATATTTGCATTTTCACAAGATTGCACAAGCAGACACGTGGGGCAGGCCCCTAGGTCGGTGGAGGTCTGTAAGGACCTATCTTCTTCATTCTTATTTTGATATTTTCATCAAAACTCATAAAATAGTAAGTCATAAATCCTCTGTATATCTATGTAATCTCGACATAGAAGCTTCACGAAAGTTGCTCTACATCGTGAGCCCATCATTTTGGTATAGTTTGCCCTGTCAATTTTGTGGTATAGCTTTGGAGATGTTATGGCAACAGGGTATTGGATCTATAGTGTGTTCGTGGTGGTGTTCTAGAGGTGTATAGTGAGTTAATGACCTTTTTTAATTAGTTTATAGCTGCTTTAGACCTCGGATAGTATTTTATGGCAAAAATTCATATTTTTTATCGAATTGTCATAATATTTCTTGTACTTTTTAGTTGATTGGGTTTTCACCTTAGTTTAGGAGTGTGGAGTTACGGCAGAAGTGTGTTTGCCATATGAATTTATAGAGAAAAGGTATGTTAAGGCTATCCTTTCTTCTCGGCATATTTCCTTTGAACTTAAGTATGATAGGGCTAGTATATTATTGTTGAGCTACTCATAGTTGTAGTTGTTGTGTTAGCTACTTGAGTAGGTATGTTTAGCCCTCGTCGGGACTCTTATTCTATGATAGCAACTTCATGTTAGATCCTACTTAGAATTACCCGTATAGATCGCTTATATCTTACTTGCTTACCTTTGGGATACTTGCTTGTCTGTTGTTGCTTTTGAGACTACAGTGGCTACTTTAGATACAACTATAGGATCCTTGTTTTCTCAAATATCGAAATTGGATCCTTGTGTGCTCAGATACATTTACAAGAGCTTTGTATGCTCGATACAGATATAAGAGCCTTGTGTACTCAGATACTGATACAACGAGCCTGGTGTGATCGATTACATAGAGCCTCTGGGCTAGACAGACATATAGATCCTATAGGCTAGATAGACTTACATATCATGCGGGCTAATCAATACAGGTGACCCACAAGGTCTAGTTTGGGGGACAATAGGGGTAGTTAGATTGAAGTGTAATCTACCGGGCTTATGAGGGCTCAAGGAGGTTGCTTGACTGTTGCTTGTACCTGCCAGGCTAATGGGAGCTAGGATAGGTTATTGTTTTCTTAGTTGATTATATATTTTATTGCAGAGAAGGTAAGTACGTTAGTGTTCTTGTTATGCTCCTGCCTTATTACCTTCATGTAACACCTCGAATTCTAAATCAATGTTTAGATAGTATTTAACTTGTTACATACTAGTTCTAGGGGTCTACAATCGCTTTTACAGACCGTACTTCCTTTCCACTATTCGTAGAGTGAACCGTAGAAGTGACCCTGAGAGACCCTTGTTCTAGGTTTCTGCGGGAGATAGTACAAATCATAGTATCAGACTATGGTTCATAGTTCAAGTCGTAGGAAAAGATTTAAGGGATGTCAGAATCTCAGAGTAACAGGACGGTTGCATCTATGGTCCATAATTCCCATCTACAGTCTGTAAGCCAACTGTAGAACTCAGTTCAAAGAACCATCAAATCTCAGAGAAAGTTGACGGTTCAATCTATGGTTCGTAAGCCAAGAGTATGGTCCATAGATCTCACCCATGAAAATCAGTTTAGAGACTTAGAAAAATAGTTCTACGGTCTGGACTATGGTCCGTAGACTTGGAATACGGTCCGTAGACCTGGACTATGGTCCATAGAACTATCTGTAAATTAATATCTCATGTTACTATTAAAGGATACCTTAGTCATTTTTTCATTATTTTTCATGTCCAATCATGTTCTCTCAACCCTAGGTGACTATGTTCATACTCTCAAGGCTAGGTAAGTTAATTCTACCATTCCTTATGCAAGATTATTAATGTATTGCCTTAGACTAAGGGTTCAAACGAATTTCTTAATACGAAACCCTAGGATTTTTTGAAGGATTCATCCTCTAGGTTCTCTAGATTAGAAATCGAAGGTCCCCCATCAAAGTTTTGAGCACTTGCGGTATGTAAGGATACCATAGTGAAGGAATTTTGTTCTTCCTCATGCCCTAACATTCTAGAATTCAGTTAGAAAGATTAAAGCTAGGATTTTTGCCCATAGTCTCCTATTCGAATTTCTCTATCTCTTGAATTGAATTTTGAGTTCTATTGCTAACAATATTGAAAGTTATATCATTGTGCTTCCTTGATTATGGTTCATGCTTTGTTCTATCCTATGGACCCATGAAATAGTGTTGATTTTGAAAGTATTGGTTACAAGTTATAATTATGCATTATTTTCATGAGAAAGTGATTTCAAAACTCTAAAGTAGTACTTTATGAAAGGTATTTAAGTCAAGTATTTTAAGTCCCAAGTAGATAATTTTGAAAGACGTATTTTTCTATCTTGAAATCTCATATTAGTACATTTACATATGATTTTAGAGCATGGGGCTCATCAACAACATTTCTCAGTTTATTGAGCACCAGGCGCACCAATTTTATGTCACATGTAATGACCTTGAGCTAGAAAGTTCTACAATAGATTTTCAGTTACCTTAGAAAGGTTTTATGTTATGAGAACTAATGTCTTTTGGGAGGATTATTTAGCACCGTGAAAGGTAAGGATTTAGATAACCCAAACACTAAAACTATATTGCCAGGTAGGATAGGATCATGCCGTTAGTTCGAGTGACTCCTCAGTTAGACCCTGGTATGGGTTCAGTATGGATCCACAGTTAGTATCATTTCATACCCCAACAAGGTATTGAACAGCTCTCCCAACTAGGTCAGAAGTTGGACATTATGCGCTCATATTATGTTTGTCGGTTAAGAGAAACTCCCAAAAAAAACTAAAGTATTTTCAGTATTTGCTATTGATGCACAACTTTCAGTTTATACATCAGTTGTTATTCATTTACATCCTTACATTTTACTTACATCAGTTAGCTCCTTTTTAGTCATTATTTCCTACTGTACTCCTATCATCCTTGTGATGTAGTATCAGCTATGTTAGCCTTGTTTTCTATTGAGCGTATAACATATCGTACATATCCACGTACTGATGTTATTTGGCATTGCATCATTTTATGATGTAGATTCAGGTACTCAGGCTCGGTAATAGGTGCATCTTTAAGCTCTTTTATCCTTAGCTTTGGTGATATCTCCTTACTTTCGGAGGGCTCCATTTGATTTACTAGTTGTTAGTCATTAGTAGAGCATCAAGGTAGCCTAGGGCCATATCCTGGTAGATTATTTTCTTATGTTATAGGCTTCATAGAAAAGTCAGTAAAGTATTAGACATTAGTTTATTATTTCAGCTACTCATGTTTACAGATCATATTTATAAAAATATTTGATTTCATTTTCAGAAAACCAGCTTACTCATTACATTTAAAGCTTCTGCAAAGTTGTTTAAGTACTCATTTAGTAGTAACCCAGGTCAAGGGTCCGCTTGGGCCAATAGTGGTTTTGAGTGCCGGCCACGCCGAGGGTATCAGCTCGGGGCATGACAAACCTAGTATCAGAGCTCTAGGTTCAAGAGTCCTAGGATATCTATGAAGTCGTGTCAAGTAGAGTCCTTCTTATGGGTATGAAGAGCGCCACACTTAATATAAGTAAGCTACATGGCATTAGGAAATACCACCCTTCTTTCATACTCTAGTTCGTGCAATAGAGTTTAACTCTATAAAAATTTCCCTCCTAACTCATGCATTCGTGTATTTCAGATCATGCCTCCATAAAGGACCGCAAGTTAGAGGACCACTATAAGTGTTGAGGTTCCCATTGGAACCAACGCTAGCGATCTGCCTCTACCAATAAGGATGCAGACTAGAAATAGTGGTCGCTCGTTGGATTAGGACACTAGTGTCGGAGCTCAACCTATGCCAACTAGCTCAATGAGAGTTCATGTGACACCTTTTCCTTAGCCTACCCATACTGCTACTTATGATGTAGAGTTTAGGGGAGCTATTCAGATGCTCAAGCTATTAGTAGCAGCTTAGTCTAGCCATCAGGGCACGATACCTACTAGCTCTAGCTCGTACGATTTGTCAGGTGCTTCGGGATCATAGAATTCCTTTGAATGAACTCACTGGTATTCACAGGGTGCAAGGCTAATGAGGACCCATAAAATTTCATTGATGAAGTCCAAAAAATCTTGAGGGTGATGCATGCAATGAAAAATAGAGGGAGTTGAACTTGCTTCTTATCAGCTTAAGGATATTTCTAATATTTGGTATGACCAGTGGGAGTTGACTCGTGGTTAGGATGCAACCCTTGTTATTTAGGATGACTTCATGGATACATTTATCGAAATGAGGATGTAACCCTTGCTATTTAGGATGACTTCATGGATACATTTATCGATCATTTCTTCCTTAGGAGTTAAGAGAGGCCAAGGCAGAGGAATTTGTGAATCTCAAACAAAGTACTATGACTGTAAGGGAGTATAGCCTCAAGTTCACTTAGACATCCCGAAATACTCGTGAGATGGAGTCCTCTATGAGGGCAAGGATGAGTATATTTGTGTTTGGGGTTGGTAAGCATGTGAAGAGGTAGTGCTAGGGTGCACTATTGATTAATGATATGGACATCTCCAGACTCATGGTTTATGCTCAACAGGTTGAGGAGGAGAAGTAGAAAGATAGAGAAGAACATCAGATTAAGAGGGCTAAGTCAGCAGGCCATGAGGCTAATCAGTAGAGACATGGGAATGTGAATAGATCATTCTTTCACAAAAGATCATCTAGACCTGCCCCATCAACAGTTAGTGCACCTGCACCTACAATCAGGAATGACCAGCGGTTCCAGAATATTCAGAATTTCAGAGCTCAGGGTTCTTAGTCTTAGGATAGTGTATCTCAGAGAGCTACTCATTACCCATACTGCAACAAGTGTGGTAAGAATTATCTGGGTGAGTGTCGTTAGGCAGGTATGGATGCTTTGGGTGTGGCCAATAAGGCTACTTCTTAAGGGATTGTCCATTTGCAAGGCAAGTCAATGGGGGCAATAGATCCTAGTCTACTACATTATCTACTCTAGCATGCCAAGTTGCCCAGAAAGGTACTATTTCAGGGATAAGCGAGGGTCAAAATCATCTGTATGCTATGTCTAGCTGCCAGGAATAGGAGAACTCTCCAGATATTATTACTGGTATGTTAAAATTCTTCTCCATTGATGCTTATGCTTTACCAGATCTAGGTGCCGGTTTTTCATTTGTGACCCTATTTATTGTTGTAAAGTTTGGGATCTGTCCCGAAAAGCTTTTAGAGCCTAGTGTTATTTCTAATCCGGTTGGTAAGTCTATTGTGTCTAAGAGAGTCTATAGAAACTGAACGGTGTCAATATATCATAAAGACACCATGACTAACTTAGTTGAGATAGACATGGTAGATTTTTATATCATTCTAGGCATGAATTAGTTATACTCATATTATGCTTCAGTCAATTGTAGAACTAGAATTAGGAAGTTTCTGTTTCTTGATGAGCCAGTCTTAGTTTGGAAAGGTAGTATAGTAAGGGTCGTTTCATTTCTTATATTAAGGCCAGAAGGATGGTTTCCAATGGGTGTATTTACCACTTAGTTAGAGTTAGAGACTCTACTGCTGAAACTCCACCCCTATAGTCAGTTCTAGTTGTGAATGAATTCCTTGAAGTTTTTCTTGATAATCTTCCCAGAGTCCCTCCTCATAGGGAAATAGACTTCAGAATAGATGTCATTTCGGGTACTTAACCTATCTCTATTCTGCCATATAGAATGGCTCCAACTGAGTTACAAAAGTTAAAGAACAGTTGAGAGATCTCCTTGATAAGGGATTCATCCCACCAAGTGTCTCTCCTTGGGGTGATCCAGTCATTTTCATGCGTAAGAAAGATGGTTCTCTTAGAATGTATATTGACTACCGTCAGTTGAACAAGGTCACCATAAAGAATAAGTATCCCCTTCCTAGAATTGATTACCTATTCAACCATCTTCAAGGTACTACTTGTTTCTCTAAGATAGATCTCAGATCTGGCTATTATTAGTTGAAAGTTAGAGAAAGTGATTTTGCCAAGACAGGTTTCAGGACTCATTATGGTTACTTTGAGTTTCTTGTTATGTCCTTCGATTTGATGCTCCTGCATGATTTATGGACCTCATGAATAGAGTGTTTAAGAAATATCTCAATATATTCGTGATAGTTTTCATTAATGATATCCCAATTTACTCTCATAGTGAGTAGGATCATGCTAATCACCTCAGAATTATTCTTTAGACACTCAAGGATCATGAGTTGTATGTCAAGTTTTTTAAGTGTGAGTTTTGATTGAAGTCTGTGGCATTTCTAAGCCATATCGTTTCTAGCAAAGGTATTCAGATTGACTCTCAAAAAATTGAGGCAGTAAGAAATTGTCCTAGACCCACAACCTTGACAGATATTAGGAGTTTCTTAGGTTTGGCTGGCTATTACAGAAGGTTGATAGAAGGGTTTTCATATATTTCTGCTCCTTTGACTAAGTTGACTTAGAAGAAGGTTAAGTTTCAATGATCTGAAGCTTGTGGGAAAAGCCTTCAGGAATTGAAGACTCGTTTGACTACTGCTTTAGTGCTGACCCTGCCAGAGGGAACTAATGGTTTCATTATATATTGTGATGCGTCCAGAGTGGCTATTTGTTATGTTTTGATGCAGGCGGAGTAGTCGCTCTGGAGCAGGTTCTTCGATTGGATCAATGCATGTATGAACCCTAAAAAAATCCCGAAGGTCTAGTCTAGAAAAAACCTAAATTTTGTTGGGTTAGCTTTTTGGTAGGAAAGACGGTACAGACAACTTAAGAATCATAAGAAGAATTATCTGACTCACGATCTTGAGCTGGCAGTAGTGGTATTTGCATTGAAAATATGGCATCATTATCTCTATAGTGTGCATGTTGATGTGTTCACATATCATAAGAGTCTTCAGTATATTTTCAGCCAGAAAGAGCTGAATCTCAAGCAAAGAAGATAGCTCAAATTTCTTAAGGACAATTATATAAGCATTTTGTATCATCCGAATAAGGCTAATGTAGTTGCTGATGCTCTTAGTAGGTTGTCTATGGGGAGTAAAACTCATGTAGAAGAAGGGGAGAAAGAATATGGAATTTCCGCCTGAAGGCTTTGGCCATTTGCAGTATATGTCATTTTTCTGGGAACTGCCTGGGCCTTTTCTCCTGAAGTATTTTGTGTTTCTGATGAACATGGAATTTCCGCCTGAAGGCTTTGGCCATTTGAAACTGCCTAAATCTTTTCTGTCATCTAGGTGCATGGCAAGAGCAATCTAACCTAATGATAAAATCAGATTTGACACATGCTTTATCTAGGGTTGGATTGTTTTGAATGATTTGCTTCAGTACAAATCTTTTTGTGCAAATATCATCCAATGCTAAGAATATTGATTTCCTGATGTATCCAACTTTTGGGATCGTTATTAACTGAAATTTCTCCTTAATAATTGTCATAGTGCGGCCTGACAACATCTTTGGTAGTGATGAAATGAAGGCTTTCTTTAGGCTAGTATCTCTGCCTAATTCAAAGTATATTTTTCCTATTTTCTAAAAGTGGATATTGATGATATACCTCTCAAATGAGACACACTTCATTTCAAGGAACTGTTATTGCAGCTTTTCTTGACTTTGGCCTATTTCAGCACATAATACTTCATGTAATATTCTGGTAGTGAAGGCAAAATCTTGGAATGTGAGGAAAGTATTTTTATCTTGTATCCCAAGTGAATTCCACCAGTCTCTCAGGATTCCGGAGAACCTTGAAGTGAATTATGATTGGATCAGGTACCTTTATCGCTCGATGAGATTTTTTGTTGCCATCCAAGTATAGAAATCTTGGATCCTTTGGGGCCATCTGGATACTTTGACATCATCAAGTGTGAAGGTATGGAATCCACTCCCAACCAGTTTTGGTGTGTTAGTGGTTCTGATCCCCTTTCTGGATTTGGCTTTTTTGTCATTTCTTCCCATAAATCATCAACTTCAAAAACTTCTGGCTCTCATGGTCGATTCATGAATATTAATGGATATTCTTCTTCAACAGATTCAATTGAGGATTATGCAATTTTCTCAATATATTCTTTGGAGTCTTATGAGGAATCTTCACTTTCTTCGATGTATCCTTCAGTAGGATCACTATCATATGGATCTTTAGTGTATCCTTCAATAGGATCATTAGAAAATGAATTGTCACTGTACTTTGAGTATGTTTCTGTATGATTAACATCATATGGATCATAAGTACTAGATCCTAGGACATCATCATCATCTATGCCATAGAGGTCAGGAACTACTTAATCGGAGATAATCAAGTCATCATCTGACACAACATAGTTTGGGATCTCTAAGTCAGTATCTAGGATAATTAGACTCTAATCTGAGAAGATAGAGTCATCGTCAGAAAAATCTTGAACTGGAAAGGGCAATTCCTTTTTATGACTTGAGATCATCATGTTTTGTGACGTTAGATCATCATGTTTTTTGGGTCTGGCTCTTTGGAACTTTCACCAAACTCCTTATTGCTTTTGGACAACTTTTAGGCTGCAATGGAGTCTTTTTGTTCCCACACAAATTTGGCAATGTCAAATTCTGGTTCCTTCTCTTGCTTTGGAGAGAAAGACATAAGGTTGTGTGAAACAGAAGAGAAACTGGTAAAGGAGTGGCCCAATTTTAGTGGAGAGTATGTCTGTGATGACATAGGGAAAAGTAAGCTTTTTAGGTGTACTTTGAGGCCTTGGTTGGTCAAAGGGATCGTATTTCAGCTGTTGTATTTGTTCCTTTAGGGAAGCCATTTCTTTGTGCTGTTTCTCCAAAAAGTGGAATAATGAAGTTCCCAGTGGATAGATATCATACTAAAGGGTTGCCATTCTTCATTCAAGGGATTTGATGAGTCCAATATGTTGTGTGAAAGCCTGTTCTACTTCCACTTTGTTCATCATCTTGTTCTGAGTGTGAGCAACACTTCTGCGAGATGTGCTAAGATGGGTTAACACTTTGTTTTGGCTGATAGCATTCTCAAATTGCTAGTTCATTGTTGCTTCAATATCACTCATGGGTGATTTTTCTCCTGAGGGCAAGATGACATTCTTTTTTGGTATTTTTGGAGCGTGGACTATGCCATTTTTCTCAAAAGGCTGTTGAGATGGGAATTCGGGAGTATGACTGGAGCCGGAAGGTATTATCATGAACAATGAGGATTAGGATTATTTGTGGTTTACTTTTAGGGTAGGTAAGAGTGGCCAATTTTGAGATTTATATGAGACAAGAAATTCATTCTTCCGTGGACGGCTAAGTGAATCGACAAAGGAATCTCCATCTTTATAACTTTTCTAAAACTCCTTTTCAGATTTTCCTCCTTTTTTATTTTTCTCCCATTTGGCTCTTACATAATAGTATTCATCCCATTCGACGTTATCGTCAAGGAATTCTTGACAATCACACTTGATATCCCATGGACATACACCACGACCTTCATGATCGAAATATTTTATCCAATCATGGTCACTCATGACATTTTAGACTCTCCAAGAGAATGTTTCAGGGTCATCATCAATCATATGAGTAGAAGAAGATTGGTACATATGGATATAAATGACTGTTCTATCGGGCTTTTTTAGATGTGAGTGGTCAAAGCTTATAGAAGTAGTTTTGTCATGTTTTTTGGCAATGGTTGGTTCAGAGGAGTGGAGAGGTTCAACAGATTCTCTCAACTTCTCATAATTTATGACCCATGAATCTGGAAGAATTTTGACAATTCTTCCCTAGATAGCTTCTTAAGGGATTTGGGTACACATGGTAGTTCTGTTGGTGGCATCTACGTTTTAGAGAAAAGCATTTTTACCACCTGGAAGAGAAAGATCAATGGCATGGTTTTGAACTCACCAAGCTATTTGGTAGTGGAGAGTTGCATGTATGGCATCTGTAGCTTGTGGAGCTCCTTGGATCTGGACCTGGATCTTCAGCGCCTCTGTCTGATACAAATCATACAAGGATATGTTAAAATTTGGAAACAGAGTGACAAACACTATCTCGGCATTCAGAATGATTGTTGTGGTTTCCAAGTTTGCATGTTGGTACTCGTTGTATCCAGTATCAAAGAGTGAAATATGGGCCATAATTGGTTGGCCTTTCCTTCCATGATATGTTAATGCTACTCTGACAACACCAAAATGGATATGGGTGAAACAATGGGTTTTCCGCTATTATGGAAAATCCTCTGGGATCTGCAGGGTAATAAATTGTTCCTCTTGAGTTGGAAAAATAGGGTGCTGGTCAAGATTTGATGCAACAACGTATTCCTTAACTCCTTTAGGTTTGTTTTGGACCAAGCAATGGATTTGTAACCACATAGAGCATGCCTTTTTGGCAAAAGCAAAATATGGATTTAGTAGTGGTAGGTAAATTTCAGACACTTTATTTTCTGGGGGTAAACATCTAATTCATAAAGGTAATCATATTTAATGACAGTTTTTCTGAGGGTAGGAGACATATTTATTTTTGCAAGAGACTTGCAAGGACTAGACGAAGATGAAAATGACTCAGACATATTTATGAAGCTAGGTAGAATGACTCAAATATAATATGACTATGGTAACGACTCTGGTATACTATGACTCTAACACAGGTATATACAAGAGACTCTGGTCGAAAATATGACTAAAGACTCAAACAAAAATAGACTATAATTTGGATTGAGTTATAACTAAAGATGCAGACAAGACTGTAGTATGTAAAGTTGACGATAATAACGATATGTGTAGATCTTATTCGAAACCTTATTCCTTCCCACGGAAGGAATGGGATGGCTCTAATACCAAGGGGGTATAAGGGGCACCAAAAACACCTAGCAAGCTAACCAGATTGATAAAGCACAATAGGAACTTCAAGCAAGTGTAAAGAGATAGCAAGCATAATAGAAATTGCATAATAGTTTTTTGATAGACTGGGCTTCTCATCCAGAAAGATGGATTGCCACAATAGTCTGGGCTTCTCATCCCAAAGGACAGCTTGCCACAAAGTCAGCTTCTCAACCCCAAGGATGGCTTGCCAAACTCAGTCAAACAGTAAATCCGATCATAGTAAGATAACTTTTCCCTACAAAAAATAAGCTAAACGGCTCCCCTGGACTGGACGCCCCACAAACTCAAAAAAATTCCCACTCTACTTACAGATTTACCTACTGTGGTAAGTTAAGTTAGAAACCCAGAAAACCATTATACCAAACTATTGTACTTGTAACAAGTTTCCTTATATAATAACCATTGTATTTCTAACAAGTTAACTTACCAAATTTTTTCGAACCCTATACTTGAACTAGGATCAGCCATTCCATCCCTCCGAAGAGAAGAACAAGAGAGAAGTTTAGAAAGCACTCATATTATTCATATCACAAATTTACAAAGATAGTAGTATTTTCCTAACTAGTTTTCTGCCTAATTTTTCCTAACTAGTTTTCTGCCTAATTTTCTATCTATCTAAATTTTCTACCTAGCTTCCTTTATATAGAGGTAGAAAGCAGAGTACAAGACCAACCTACTTTCTAAAAATATAAAAACTTACATGGCCCACCATTCTAGAAATAGTAAAGCCCTATCATATCTAAAAATAGTAAATCCCTATCGGGGCACACCATTCTATCCTAATAAAATCGAAATACAAGACACACTTTATTCATACCAGGCCCCATAAGCATGTGGCAAAGCCTAATAAAATAAAAGACACGACAACTGAAGTATTATGAAGCAACTGCAAACTCGTGAAAACTTTAATATTTATATTTGGATACATGTGATGGCTTGTGAAAGCAGGATCCACTTTTTTCTTTTCTGGTGCTAGCAGGTGGATAAGCAACTTGCAAGTTGGTGTGTAGGTAATTTATAAGCAGGTGGGTAAGCAGGTTGTAAGCTGTTGTGTAGATATTTTGAAAAATAGGTGGATAAGCTTGTTGTAAGCTGGTGGGTAGACATTTGGGAAGTAGGTGGGTAAGTTACTAAGGGGATTTTGTCTTGACATAGGTAGTAAATTTGGTATGGGTAATTTTTCCGTGGTAACTGGTGAAATTCTTGCATACATCACCCTGCATCATCCGATTAAGCAGTGTTTGAAGGTGTTGAAGGTAGGCTTGCGTATCCTTTTTCCATCCACCAATCGATGCCATATTTTCCTTTCAAACGCTCCTTGTTTTTCAGGCTTCTTTTTAGTGATCTGGTGAAGTAATTCGTCCTGTTAGATGGATCTGGTGCATAATGTTCCCAATTTTGGGATGAAAAATTTAATTTTATTCTTGTGATGGCCTGAGTTACTTCATCCCTGAATATTTGTCACTCGTATGAAGTCTTTCTATTTATAAAGATAGCTAGATCAAATGGTTCCACATATTATTTGTATAATGTCGGTGGATAATTTGCCATTCCGGATGGAATCAATCTTTGCGCATTAATAATAAAGATATGCTTACATGGCTTCTCACTAACATATTTCTCATCGGTGAGCCGGAATAACCTTGGGATTGTTGAATATGGCCTGAACTATTTTTTGAAAGCTATTCCCTAGGTTTTAATCTCCAACTGATCCTTGAGTTGCCTATAGATATCAAACCCGATGATGAGGTCTTTTCCTAGAATATGGGGACCAAGTAGTTTAGTTTCGAATTGTAGTCCTGGGAAGAATTCAATCATGATTGGATACTTCGTGATAATCCTGGTAGTTAGGATTCCTTTTGATGCAGTGTTGAACTTCGTAATATTGGGAATAAATTAATCTTTAGGAAGAACAATTGGGTTAAGTATTAAAGATGCTACACCAACGTCCAAAAAAGCAATGACCTGGACTGGCTTGTCTGATACCAAGAGGGGTAAGAGGGGCACGAGGACACCTAGCAAGCTAACAAGATTGACAAGCAATAGGAACTTTAAGTAAGGTAACGAGATCGTAAGCACAATAGAAATTACATAATGATTTTCTGATAGATCGGGTTTCTCATCCTGAAAGACGGCTTGCCACAGTAGTCTGAGCTTCTCATTTTGAAGGAGGGCTTGCCATAAAATTGGCTTCTCAACCCAAAGGATGGCTTGCCAAACTCAGTCAAGCGGTAAATCGGATCATAGTAGTATAACTTTTTGCTACAAAAAATGGACTAAACGGCTCCCCTGGCCGAGACGCTCCACAAACTCAGGAAAAGTCCCACTCTACTAATAGATTTACCCGTTGTTGTAAGTTAAGTTAGAAACTCAAAAAACCATTATACCATAACTATTGTACTTGTAACAAGTTTTCTTATAGAATAACTATTGTACTTGTAACAAGTTAACTTGCCAGATTTTTCTGGACCCTATACTTGAACTAGGATCAGCCTTTCCATACCTCCGAAGAGAAGAACAAAAGAGAAGTTTAGAAAGCACTCATATTATTCATTTCACAAATTTACATAGAGAGTAGTATTTTCCTAACTAGTTTTCTGTCATATTTTCTGTCTTTCTAAATCATCTACCTAGCTTCCGTTATATAGAGGTAGGAAGCAAAGGACAAGAAAATCCTACTTTCTAAAAATAGAAAACCTTATCTTACATGGCCCATCAATCAAAAAATAGTAAAGCCTTATCCTATCCAATAATATTAAATCTTTATCTGGGCACACTATTCTATCCTAATAAAAATAAAATAAATGACACACTTTATTCAAACAGGGCCCGACATGCATGTGATAGAGCCTAATAAATTAAAAGACACGACATTCTAAGTACTATGAAGCAGCTGCAAACTCGTAAAAACCATAATATTTATATCTGGAGACATGTGTTGGCTTGTAAAAGCAGGATCCACTTTTGTCCCTTTTGCTGTAAGTAGGTGGATAAACAACTTGCAAGCTGGTGTGTAGGCAACTTATAAGCAGGTGGATAAGCAAGTTTTTAGCTGGTGCGTAGATATTTGGAAAGTAGGTGGATAGGCTGGTTGTAAGCTGGTGGATAGACTTTTGGGAAGTAGGTGGGTAAGCTACAAAGAGAATTTTGTCTTGACATGGGTAGTAAACTTGGTATGGGTAATTTAGCCGTGGTAACTAGTAAAATTCTTGCATGCCTCATCCTGCATCGTCTAAAAGGATGAAATCTTTTCTTGTTTACTTCATCTTATGCTTGTTCTATTCTTACAAAAATCTTTTTAAAAGTTAATCAGGTCTGGATAGAAAATCTGCCAGAATATTATATTTCCCCTTGAGGTGCTTCAGTTGAAATTTGTAAGGGGAGAACAACTATGCCCATCGGAGAATCTGTGAATGCGGAATTATCTTTTTATTTATGTTGATCATCTATGGGAAGGCCCTTATATCCATCTCGATTAGAAATTCTGTGTGAATTAAGAAGAAATTGAACTTTTTAATTTTGTTTTCACCATAAGAATCTCTTTGAATATAGAATGGTAGTGTTATTTAGCATCTTTAAATTTTCTACCTACTTATCCGTATGTCTTTCACCGATCATCCTTTTCTTCCAACTGGATTGCACTCTGATATTCATTGGTAGCATCGATCTATAATATCTTTTTTCCGTCTGAGGGAATATAAAGTGTTTTGACTTTGTCGAATATTTTCTTTATGTTTTGAACTGCTTCATTCTGATCTTTTCCCCAAGCTCGATCATTCTTTTTGAGCATTTTTATAAGTGGAGAAATATATGTTGAGACATTAAAGATAAAATCTCGAACGTAGTTAATCACACCTAAAAACTGATGAAGTTATTTCATTGTGAAGTTGGTGTTCGAAAACTTGAGTAATTCTTGGAAAATATGTTGCCCAGGACTGTATGTTCCATGAATGAAATGCATGCCTAGAAAATCAATCTCTTATTGAGCAACGACCATTTTCTTTGCTGAGAGCATGATTCCATGTTCCTTTACCAGGTCATGAAAGTGACGAAGTAAGTTGAAGTGTTATTCCAAAGTATCACTAAATAGTAATATGTCATCAATGTAAACTAGTGATGTATGGAGAATTGGCTAAAAGATTTTGGTCATGGCCTTTTATAATAAGGAGGGTGCAGGTTTTAGACCAAATGTCATAACCTTCCATTGGAAGTGGTAATTTGGTATGCAAAAACCTGTCTTTGGTCTTTCCTTAGGGTGGATTCCCAAATGCCAAAATCATGATTTAATGTCAAACTTTTGGAAAAGTATCTAGCTTTGGCCAAATGTGAAAAAAGTGTGAGTTTATTTGGAATAGGGAATTTATCTTTTTGGAGGAAATGGTTCAGAGATTGGTAATTTATGACTAATATGAGTTTGCCTCTTTTTTGTTCAGCCCGTTTGTTTACATAGAATGTTTCATATGACTACTAGGAATTTGATGGCTTGATCAATCCAAATTCTAAGAGTTCTTCACTTACCTTTATTACGAGCTGAAGATGTTCTGGATTCATGCCTGAGTGACTCGCCTTAGTTGGATTGATACTTTCATTCTTCTTGAAAGGGAGCTTAATAAAAAGCTCCCAGCCATAAAGGATTGTTGTTCTTCTTCAAGAACTCCTTGTGAGATTCAGCACATGACTGTTCTATTAACTGTTGTTCAATCACTTTGAGAGGTGAATTATCTGTGATCTGGAACAGACCTGAGATCGGTGAATACAACTTGAACTATCTTTTAAATTCTATTCCTTTAGTTTTGATCTTTAGTCGATCCTCAAGGTAGGTGTAGATATCAAAACCAGTAATGAGGTCTTTCCCTGGAATATCTGAACCATATAGCTTAGTTCTGATCTTCAATCCTGGAAAGAACTTAATTGTGATAAACTTGGTGGTCAGGACTGCATCAGATGTTGTGTTGAAGTCTTTGAAGTGGGGGACCCATTGGTTCTTAGGAAGGATGGCAGGGTTCTACATCAATGTTGTATTGCCAGTATTTATGAAAGCAATATCACAAATTAGTTTGTCCCATTTGGATGAGTATATTTTAAGTGGGATATGAGGACTAACAACCGGTGTGAGGCTATGGGTTACTTCTTCTGATTCTGATATCTGGTAATGGATATGCCCATGTTCTTCATATACATCTATGGAGAAAAGAGTTTTCTCTGTTTGTTCTTCTGTTAATGGAAAACGTGATTCATGATCATCATCTCGGCTGAGTAAGATATTTGTGTAATCTGTCATTCCATCAGAGAGTTGGATTGGCTTTTTGGACCTTCTAGGATGAGGATGACAATTCTTTGCATAGTCTCCAATCTTATTGCATGCGAAACATCTATCATTCTTCTAATAATTTCCTAGGCTTTGACCTCTGAAATGTTTGGCACTCTTGATGGACGTTGGGGTTCCATCAATCATCCGCCATTTTGATATGAGCATTATCCACCTCAAAAACTTTAGGTTCATTAGGTTTGTTCATGAATATGGGTGGATAGTCTTCCTCAAAGGATTCAATTAAGGACACGTATCCTTTGGAGTTACTTGAGGAATCTTTACTATGCTCTAAATATGCATCCGTAGGATCATCATCATATAGATCTTGGGTAATGGATCCTAGGACATTATCTTTCTCTAAGAAAAAAAAGACTAGAACAACTTGATCAGAGATAATCAAGTCATCATCTGGCACAACATAGTCTGGGATCTCCAAGTCAGTGTCTGGGATAATTGGACTTAGATCTGAGAAGATTGAGTCATCATCTGAAGTAGCTTGATCTGGGAGGATCAAGTCCTTTTTATGACTTCAGATTATCATGTTTTTTGGGTCAGGCTCTTTGGAACTTTCACCAAACTCCTTCTTCCTTTTGGACTATTTTTGGGCTGCAATGGAGTCTTTTCATTCCCACAAAAATTTGGCAATGTCAAATTTTGGTTCATTCTCTTGCTTTAGAGATAAAGAAATAGGATTATATGAAACAGAAGGGAAACTGGTAAAGGAGTGACCCAATTTTGGTGGAGAGTATGTTTGTGATGACATGGGGAAAAAGGAAGGATTTTAGGTGGACTCTGAGGCCTTTGTGAATCAAAAGGACCATACTTCAGTTGTTGTATTTGTTCTGTAAGGGAATCAATTTCTTTGTGTTGTTGTTCAAAGAAGTGGAACAATGAAGTTCCTGGTGGACAGATATCATACTGAAGGTTTGCCATTCTTCGTTCAAGGGCTTTGATGAGTTCAACATGTTGTGTGGAAGCTTGTTCTACTTTCTTCTCAATTGTCTCCACTTTGTTTTGAGTGTAAGCAACACTTTTGAGAGATATTCCAAGATGGGTTAACACTTTGTTTTGGCTGATAGCATTCTTAGATTGCCAATATATTGTTACTTCGATATTACTCATGGGTGGATTTTTTCCAAAGGGCAAGATAGCATTTTTTTTGGTATTTTGGAGCATGGAGTATGCTATCTTTTTCAAAAGGTTGTTGAGATGGGAATTCGGGAGTATGGCTGGAGCTAAAAGGGCTTATTATGAACATCTGAGGTTCTGATTTGTCTTTGATATTGGTATATTCATTTATGAGTGGGGTGGATAAAGTTGGCCAATCTTGAGATTTGTATGAAACCAGAAATTAATATTTCCCTGGAAGACTGAGTGGGCCGATTGAGGAATCTTCGTCTTTATACCTTTTCTGAAACTCTCTTTCATAGTTTCCCTTTTCCTTTGGTACTACTTTTTTTAATAGTATTCATCCTATTCATCATCATCATCATCATCTTCCAGACATTCAACACAGTCAGAACAAATTTCCTATGGATAATGTCCCGTGAAAGGACATTTGAACCACCACACACCAAGGCCTTTGTGATTGAATTATTTTATCCAATCATGCTCACTCATCACATATGGGGTGTACCAAGTGAATGGTTTAGGGTCATCCTCTTTAATAGGAGTGGAAGTAGATTGGTATATCTGGATAGTAAAGGCTGTTCTATTGGGCTTCTTTAGATGTGAGTGGTCAAAGATTATAGAAATAGTTTGGTCATGTTTTTGGCAAAGGGTGGTGCAGAGAAGTGAAGAGGAACTTGCGGAAACCCTTCCTGATTCATGTCTCCAGATGTAAAGCGCACCCTGCTTTCACAAGCCATCACATGTCTCTAGATGTAAATATTATAGTTTTGAAGAGTATGCATGTGCTTCGTAGTACTTAGGTTGTGATGTATTTTTTTTATTAGGCTCCGTCACATGCTTGTGGGGACTAGTTTGAATAAAGTATGATATATATTTCGTTAGGATAGAATGGTGTACCCGAATGGTGGGACATATAAGATAAGATTTTCTATTTTTAGAAAGTAGGCTTGTCTTGTACTCCGCTTCCTACATCTATATAAAGGAAGCTAGGTAGAAGATTTAGGGAGACAGAAAGTCAAACAGAAAATTAAACAGAAAACTAGTAAGGAAAATACTACTCCTTTTGTAAATTTGTATCTGAATAATATGAGTGCTTTCTAAACTTCTCTCTTGTTCTTCTCTTCGGAGGGATAGAAAGACTAATCCTAGTTCCAGTATAGGATCCAATTTTTTTTTGTAAGTTAACTTGTTACAAGTACAATGGTTATTCTATAAGAAAACTTGTTACAGGTACACTAGTTATGGTATAATGGTTTTCTGAGTTTCTAATGTAACTTACAATAACGGGTAACTTTGTTAGTAGAGTGGGACTTTTCCTGAGTTTGTGGGGGCCTCTAGGCCAGGGGAGCCGTTTAGCCCCATTTTTGTAGGAAAAAGTGGCACTACTATGATTTAATTTACCGTTTGACTGAGTTTGGCAAGACATCCTTCGGGTGAAGAAGTTGACTTTGTGGCAAGCCATCCTTCGGGATGAGAAGCCCAGACTATTGTAGCAAGCCATCTTTTGGGATGAGAATCCCAGTCTATCATAAAATCATTATGCAATTTGTATTGTGCTTGCGATTTTATTACACTTGCTTTGTCACGTCCCAAGCCTACCCCCTGGACATAACACAGGACCCAAGATCACAAGTGATCTCGAGATAAC
Organism: Jaltomata sinuosa; assembly: GCA_003996215.1. Taxonomy (NCBI): domain Eukaryota; kingdom Viridiplantae; phylum Streptophyta; class Magnoliopsida; order Solanales; family Solanaceae; genus Jaltomata; species Jaltomata sinuosa. The sequence continues at coordinate 196,952 of QJPP01001688.1, read as the reverse complement.
CCTCTGGCACTGACATGATTTAAGACTGGACAAAATATATGAACAAAAGCTTAACTGAAGTAATGAACAACTTAATCTATTATATAAATGAAGTCTAAGATTTAAGATCTGAATACAGCTGAATATCTACCTCTATGTATGAAACCCTCTAGTACTGGCGAGCTACTGGGACAAAACCCCAGCTAACTCTAGATACTGAAATACATAATAAACAAACTAATTTCAAAGACGAAACCAAACTCCAAGTCCTTGAAGGTGGAGGACTCACCAAGCTGACTGGGTGTGCTGCTAATCTACTAGCCACGGACTGGGAAGCAAGCTACAGGATCTACATCATAATAGGATGCATCACAAAGAAGTATGCGGTCAGTACTATAGAATGTACTAAGTATGCGAGATATGTATATGTCATGATAAAATATACGTGAATGCGTGCTTAAAACTGATATCATGCACATGTCATAGTAAAACATGCTTAAAGCATAACCAAAACTAAAGTCGTATAGTGGTAGTAAAGTCTGTAATAAAATGACTCAATGCAATATCATAAGTTGAAAACACCTTTAGAATCATAGTAATAATAGAAATTTTAAAATCTGAAAGCAGAGAGTCAATGCACTTAAGACCTGAAATTGTTTCTATGGGAGGTTCTCTAACCGACATAGACCATGTGAGCTACATGGGATCTGATGTATATGCCCCATCGAGAGGACCCAATATACCTTGCCAGGGTATAGAGGCATGACTGTGGCGTGATCACTAAATTTGATGCCCAACAAAGGGGACGTAAACCTATGAGGGCATGTAGTTCTGAGACTAAGGGTATACTCACCCTGTCTAACTCGGTTCTAAATACTACTCACAAATATATATATAGAACTCATATAATACTGGGGCATATCTGATGCCAAAATAGATCATAACTAATGACATATCTGATGTCAAATCTTTGTGGAATCATAAAGACATATCTGATGTCAAATCTGTTTGAAAGCATAAAGATATATCTGATGTCATGCAATACAAATCATAAGTCTTAGAGCTTAGTATAGCCATATTTCAAAATACACATCTCTTTCTAAATTCATAACTTGAAGAATTAGACATGCAATTTCGTAAATACATAAAGTCATATTAGCTAACATGCTAATTTTCACTTGAAAATATGGAATTCAATGGAATCATGCTAGAAATCATCTTTAATTTATGGGCTTTTGAAATCAATTAAGGAATCTCAAATAAACAATAGATAAGTGATGAGAAACCATGAATTAACACTTAAAAGCCGATCCCATAAGTTTTCCCCAAATTGGGCATAAACCCTAATTTCATGAATAGAAAACCACTTATAAAAATTTCCATGCAAAATCATGCAATTTGGAGTTAAAATTCATAGGAGAATCATGAGGGAACAATTAATAGAAAACCCATAAGAATTGGGTATGAATCCTAACTCGATTGGGCACAAGGGTGAAAGGATCCCTTATTGAACACCCACATACCTTATTTGAAGCTAGCCTACTAAGAATTTGAGAGGAATGGAGGCTTGGAGTGAATCCCTTGCTATGGAGCTTGAAACCCCCAACTTGAAGCTTGAGATGATGGAACCTTTTTTCTTCTTTTGGAACTTGATTGAAAGAATGGGAGAAACTTGGGCTAAGTGGGAATAAAACCCTTCTAAATAGGCTTAAAATGACTTAGTATAGGAGTTAAAAGAGTGGAAAATTACAAAAATACCCCTAAGATTTAATTAGGAAAAAGTTGGAAAAAGTCGGCTTCAGGAATCACGGATGGATTCTACGAGTTGTAGATTGAAACACGGCTCGTGGTTTCCACTCGTACTTCCTGGCCATAGAATCAGGCTGCAGAAGGCAAACCATGAGTCAACAAGATGACTTGTCAACTGGACTACGATTCGTAGACCTGAGTCATAGTTTTTGGGAAATTTGCAGTTCTCTGATCAAGTTCTACGAGTTAGCAGGATGGTCCGTAGTTTAAACTATGGGTCGTAGAAGCCAGTCGTGAAACCTAGGGAAACTGTCAACCCTCTGATCTGATTCCACGAGTTGACAGGACGGGTCGTATTTAAAACCACGATTCATAAAACTAACTCGTGGTTCTCAGACTAGAGACTGAACCAGTAGACTAGAACCACGAGTTCACTTCACGACTCGTGGTTCAAACCACGGTCCGTAATTTGGACCCATAATTTCTGAAAAGTTCAAAATTCTCATATTTCTCAAGTTTTTAAATGTTGAGTCAAATTTCGAGGTGTTACATGCTTGAAGTTCTTATTGTGCTTTGTCAATCTGGTTAGCTTTCTAGGTGTCCCCGTGCCCTCTCTTAAACCCCTTGGTATCAGAGCACGTAATATGTGATTAAATATTTCATGAAACAAATAACATATAGAAAAGCATTTTACAAAACATCGACATATAGCATATAAGCGTCTCCTTTATAGAATACATACCATATAAATAAGGATTCATATAGCATATGACCTATAAGTAAAGTGATCTAAAATATAAATAACACATAACCAAATGGTTCATATAAATTATAAGATATGGATGAATACTTTATCAAACATATAGCATATAAGCATATTCTTTATAAAAAAGCATGTAACGTATAAACAGTTATTTTATGGATATGTAACTTATAAGAAAATAATATAGTATATACGGATCATATAAACAATGATTCATGTAACCTGTAAATAAAGGATCAATGACACAAATAACATATAAATAAGTAATCCGTAATGTAACACCCCAGGTATTTTGAGGTGTCCTTTATCCAGTGTCAAAGGATTACGAGCCTAAATTGAAGAGTTTCATTAACACCGCACGTATTCTAAAATATTTGATTTAAATTAGGATTTGGTAAAAAATTATATTTCTATTGTCTTCCTAAAATGTCTTAAATATTTATGAAAACTTCTTTAATTATGATATATTTACATTTGTATTTATTTTATAAGAGTTTATTAATTTATTAAAACTTTAACAAAGTTTATAAGTCTTGTTATGTTGAAAAATTATTGTTATATAAGATAGGCTTTATTCAAAATAATTTTATATTAATTGTGATTTATTCAAAAAGTTATTTGTATTTTACCGTGAACCTATGCAATATCCGAGCATGTACATAACGAGATGAATTTTTTTTTTCTTCTTGTATTGCCACCTCCATTCCATGTGAAGATGGAGGGAATGGCCAGTAAACCCACTAATTGAAGTGGTGGCATACTTTTTCATTAACTTGGCATTTGCCAATATAACTATTTATCTATTAGGAAGACTAAAGCCATCCTTGTTTCTCACTGTACGCATGTTTATATATTGCCTGAAATTATATTTTTATCCACTTACCCTTTACCAATTAAAGTTTTAGATGCTGCAATTTTATCCGTTTAAGTGTAAATTTTCAAAGTCTTTTAAATCCATGGTTAACTAGATGTATTTCTACAAAATGCTGAGTTCATACGTACATATTTAAGTTGCAACCAAAATTAGTAGGAAAATATTTAGTGATTTATTTGATCATAAAAAGAAAATCGATTATCTACATCAAATTGTTTAAGCGTAAATTCAAGGTATGTTAAGGCTATTCTTCTCTTTTTTGGTATGATTCCTTAAGATATGTAATTTTTTGGTCTAGTATGCTATCGAAGAATCGGTTGTTAGATGTTCTCTAAATTGTCATTAGTGCTATTCTTGTTAAAAACTCGTATACAATGATGTTGATTGTTAGATCTCTTTAATTTAGATTCATGTGTGTCTTACATTATTGATAAATATTAAATAGTATGATCTTTTTTTGTACAAATTATGTAATTTAAATAATTATATGACCAACATGAGGATGTGATTACAACAATCTATCTGAGAGTACATTTTTGTGGTAATTGCATTGGGATTTATACCTTAGGTTTTCCAATGAACAAACTATAATTGTAGTAGAAAAATATTTTGTAATGTTGACCGAAATGTACTTATGGTGTATTTGAGGAGTTGTGTGTGATGACCCTCCTGGTCATTTCCTTACTTTTGTGCACATTTATCATTTCAATCCTTCTCGTAGCTTCCCTAATGATTCTGTGACTTGCAGGGATGGGTAGCGCGATTCTCAAGGTATTCAGGCAAGTTTTAGAATGGTGTCCTTGTTTTGGACGTTTTATTTTGAAATATGTGATTTTGTCAATGTCGTTAGCTCCAAAAAGTGGACTTTGAGCTACTTGGACCTTTAGTTTGGGTTCCAAGGTTTTTGAACTCACTTTGGGCGTTTGGGCGATTGTTTGTAATCTTGGTTTAATTGTTGACTTTGGTCAACATCTTGTCAATATGACCTCTTTTGGTTGTTTCATCTATTTCCAGTTGGAAAACATTTATGGTTTCTGTTTGCGGGACTCCAAACAAATCTCAGGGGTCCATTCAAAGTATGAAGTGTGGCTGGTGTCAGGTAGCTCGCTATAGCAAGGCTGTGGTCACTATACGATCCTTGAGCTCTTTTTACTGAGGATTTTGGCTGCTGTAACAAAGCCAGGCTATCCATGGAAAGAATTTTGGCCCGCCACAGTGAAACTTGGCAGTCTTTTTACAAGACCAAATTCCCCTTTATTCTCATTCATGTCAAGCTTTTAAATGCTATTCTAGAGCTTAGTTGAGGGAGATTTTAACCATCTTATGGCAAATATGTGAACTTATAGGTAAATTCTCTTCCCCTCTTCGTTCCTTAGCTATGTATGGCATCAATTACATATCTAATTCACGATTTGGACTCTAAATTCTCTAGAAATTCATCTCTTATGATCATGGGAAATCCGGGCTGATTTGAGCTTCAAAACAAGTTCCTTTTTCACCCAAATTTTGGATATGGGTTCCCGACCCTATGCGGAAGACTATTGTGAAATTTGTTTCTATTTTCTTAGCGGGCCTGGAGGGTCGATTTTTGACTCAAATTGTAAAGTATAAATATGGGTATCATTATTTCTATTTTGATGTGTAGAATATATTTTTGATAGCATGGCATTGATCCAAGGCATTATAGAAGGGGAAGCTTCCAAATAATTGTTCAAAGTTGTCATTCGACTTCGAGTTAGATGATAAGTCGATAATCTACCAACTTATTGAGCTTTTATCCATGAATTATTGCTATGTTTTGAATAGATTTAGAGGTTCTTATGGCCTTTATTGATGTCTATGCAGGTGCTTATGATCAAAGATGAAAAACAAGGAAATGGACCCAAAAAAAGTGAAGTGTGAAGTGATTGGAAAAGATGGAGATTCTGACCCGAGTTGCAGTGCCATGTGACATGCACAAGATGTGGTGCAGAATGCACCTACACCGCATGGAACCATAAAATTCACTGAAGAATCTGCTAAGGGGTGAGGTCGCTATGCGACGCACACAACTCATAGTGCGGACTGCACCTCCTTCGCACGAGGACTCCAAACTTGCTGAAGTCACTAGTTCAACTGAAGATGGTGTGTGATGTGCACATCACGACGTGCGAACCGCACATCACGTCGCACACCACCTGAAGAGCAATATTTTCCAGAAAATTTTTGACATTGTAAAGAGATCTTTTCAGCTCTAAATATTTTCCAAGTAATTTAGCTTTGAGAACATATTTTCCTCTCCAAGAAGAAAAGGGTTTCAGTCTATTCTCTCTTCCAAATCTTAGTTAACCATTTGTGTACAAAAACTGAGCTTAGAACTTGAAATTACACTTGAATGAAGAGGAATTTGACTTACCCAATTGGTATATCTCTTTCTTTTAGTATGAGTGGCTAACTTCATTTGTCTAGGGATGTGTTGATATTGGCTGCTTGACAAATGGGTGTGGGTGTTGCTAATTCCTGCTTATAATTGCTTATTTGACATGGGTCTAGTAGTTTCACCAAGTTTTAATCTTAAAATTGGTGGTTGCAAATATTGATTATATTGATTTTCCTTACTTGGTTATGTTGTTGCTTGAGAGAGAATTTCATAGTTTCGGATGTGAAATTACTAGTGGGAACTTGGGCTTCCACCTAGATTGAGGTTAGAGATAGCTCATATCGAAGGAATCACCCATTTAAGGGTCTAAGCTAGAGATAGTATGACCTTCCTAAGCTTGATCTTGGTTGTTTGTTGTTAAACTGATAGTGCGCTAACTAAGATTTTCGGATATGTGGTTGTTGATCGAGCGATAAACAATCCATACCCATGACCAAGGCTACCTATATCAATGATCGAGAATAAGCATGAATAAGCAATTACCCTATCCCATATTAGAGCCCCATTGGATGCACATCCCTAGTCGTCTACTCAACTTCGTACACCCATTTTACTTTCTTGCTTTGTTATGAATTGAGATTGTTGTGACAGAATCCCAATTCCCCCAATCCTTTATTTTCCAGTTTTCGAGCATTTACTCTCTTAGTGAAGTTATTTCAATACAATCATCATTGTGCTATTGCCAAGTCTCTATGGGTACGACCCCGACACCTGTTGGGTACTTATAAATGTGTTTTGCTTGATGATCTCCGTTACCGCCATCTTTGGAGAGTACGTTTGAGCGTTATAAAAAATGGCACCGTTGCTGGGGACTTGATTTGATAGCTATTTTAGATCGTAGATTTGAAATCACTTAGAGAGTTCTTGTTTCTTTTACTTTTATTTGTTGTTTGTGTTGTGATTGAGCAGGCTAGCCTATGAGTGAGGTAGACGATAACGAGAGCGTTGACGGCTTCATGGAGGTCGATGAGGCTGAGTCTATGATGCAAGGGGATGTGGGTGCAATCTGCCTACCCCCCACGGTGGGAAATGCTGTCTTTCATGTTTCTAGCACCATGCTCCACTTGATCCAAATGAAGGGCATATTTAGTGGAGCAGCACATGAAGACACCAACCGACATATTCATAATTTTATGGAGATTTGCCAACCGTTTATGTTTCAAAATATCTCCCAAGAATCCATCCAACTATGCCTATTCCCCTTTTCATTGATGGGGGAAGCCACGATGTGGTTGGAAGAATTGTCGGACAAATCTATCACATCTTGGGCCGAATTGGTTGAGGCATTTACATCAAGATTCTTTCCTCCATCTCAAATAATGCAGCTAAGAGACGAGATTACCAATTTTAGGCAACTCCCAGATGAGCCTCTACATGAGGTTTGGTTAAGGTTCAAAAAGAAGCTTGTCTTGTGTCTTAACCATGAGTTATCAGACAATGTATTGCTCTAAAGCTTTTATCGATTGTTGAACTCTATATTAAGTCGGTGGCTAACAACCTTGGAGGTGGAACCTTCATGGACTTGAAATTTCCCATTGCCTTGACTTTGTTAGAGCGAATGACAAAGACCAACCAAGCTTGGCATACGAGAGAAGCAGATGTGCCAACTTTGGGAACGCCTTCATCCATCTTGACCAATGAAATGAGAAAAAAGGATGAGGAGAAGAATAAGTCAATGGCCAAGATGATGATTCAAATTGACTTGATAGCCAATCATGTAATGGGAGTAGGTGGTGCGAAAGCTGTGAATGCTGTGAGTACAACGGAAATTAAAGCAAGTGATGATGAGTTGATTACAATTATCGATGGTAAACTGTGTTTTGTGTCGGTGGGTTCTCTCCCAGAGTATTATTGCATGAGGGAGGAGAACCAAGGTTGGATAAGAGATAAGGAAAGGGACAAAAATTGGAGGGATAGAGACAAGGATGGTGATCACTTCAATCACTGAAGCTCAAATCCCTATGTACCTCCTAACAAAGTAAACTCTCTCTACCAACCGGGCGCAAGCAAACCCGGTCATTCCAAGCTAGAGGACATGTTGTCCTTGGTTCTCAAGAAGGTGGATACGACAAATACTGGAGTAAGTGAGCTAAAGAGTAAAGTTTCAACACTTCATCAAATTGTGAGCTCTCACTCAGCCTCGATCAAGCATCTTGAGGCCCAAATGAATCACTTCTCGACCTAAATGAACCCGAGGATGAAAGGGATGTTGCGCAGTGATACCATCATCAATCCAAAGAATGACTAAGGTTGAGGTACTTTCATTGAGCCGCGACATTAAATCAAGCACTGCTTAGGAGGCAACCCATGTTTCTTTCCTTTGTTTTTGGTTATCTTTTGTTAGTATTGATGTGTTTTTAGGGAACACATGGAGCAGAAAAATGAATAAGTAAAGATAAGGCAAAAATAGGCTGTGCGGAAGACTGTGCGGACCGCATAAGCAATTATGTATGTCGCGCAGCTCACCGCATGCCAAAACAGAGTGCTTGGAAGAAACTTAAAAAATTTGAGGTGTTGTGCACTGGGCCGTGCATTCCGCATGAGCCTAAGTGCGTATCGCACCTCCGTTGTATGGCAAACCAGAAGCCTGGGAAAACCCAGAGAAGAAAAAGGTGATGTGCGAAACGACATGCGATCCGCACTAAAGTTGGTGCGAATTGCACATCCTGGTGCACCAAAGGTAAATTTGAATTTTATTGACCTAACCCGTTGACTGACCCAACCAGGAGATGACCCAGTTCAACTTTTTTTTCTTCTTTTCTCTTTATATTCTGCCTCTTCCACCACCTTCACCATATTTCCTCTCCAACTCTCAAAATTCTCTCCCAAAACCTTTCACATATCTTCTTACTTCTCCCAAAAATCTCCTTCTTCTCTCCCATAATCACCACCATTGCTCCTCTGCAATGCCGCTATTGCTTCTCTGGGCAAGTCAATTGGGTCACCATTGTTGCTTCTCAAAATCTCTAATTTTTACTTCTCTCCATCAAATCTTCACTTGTGGTAAGTTCCCCGATGTTAAATACTTATTTTTATGAAGGTTGGAAACTCTATTGTGAATCATATTTACTAGAATTGCCATGTTGATTTTGGGTAAGATCCAAAAATTTTGGGTCCCCAATTTTGAATTGTGTTGAGAAGTATGCTTAGTATCAACTTGGTAAAAATTTAATTTTGATAATGCATGTTGATTGATAGATATTTTTAGCCTTGAAATCTGAGTTAGGGTGATGTCTGAGTAACCCACTTGTGATTGATTCATGGTTTGGCCCTATGATAGAATGAGTGACGTCTTTATTATGGGAAAATCATCTTTTTTCATGAGGTTTGGTCAAAAATTGTCGTTAGTGCTGAATTTTGCTACTTGTATGCCCATGATTTGTTGTTGAAAATTATCTTTGGGTGTATGATCTTGTGCGAAGAGGGGTTAATTGTGCTAAATTTATTGGTGCCCATTGTTGCAAATAAGGGCTTGATGTTCCCGATGATAGATGGGGTACCGTCCATCTTAAAGGAAGTCGTTGAGTTCTTTTCTTGCTTGTTGATTTTGTCAATGGAAATCCGGGAAAGTCTGAGTACACGGGTGTTTATGGTCAAGTACCCCTTTCCCCTTAGTTTAAATTATTGGTTTGTTGAATGGTGCTAAGTGCCTAAGCACATCTTGATCTTCGGACCACATACGTAACTCACAAGAACACAAGGAAACAAAAATTCTAATTGTGCCTTTGTGCATTTTGCATGTGAAGCATAGATTTTGATGTGCGGATCGCACAAGGTATCGCCTCATGTCAAAAAAAAAGCCAGTCACTGCTATGAGGGGCGAAGCGTGGTGCAATGTGCACTTTAGTTGGTGCGGATTGCACCTGCTTGCATCTCAATGAAATATCCCTGTAGGATTCTGTTAGCTTGTGTGATAGCACTCCTTTTGGTGCATTTCTCATATGGTCCGCACAAGACATCAGTCGCCTACTTTGTTTTTCTAGTGTTTTGCATTCCAACCTTTTTAGTTTGTTAACTTTTTTTATGTTTGTTTTTGTTTTTGGCTCACAATCGCTGTATGCAGAACATGTCTTCTAACAGGAGAAACACGGGAGGCCAACAAAGGCAAATGTCTACCACAGAAGAAGCTAGGCTTCACTTTGGGGTGGAAGGCATAAAGGCCTTCTATAAGCGGGTCAAGAATAGGACCTTCAATGTGGAGCAAAGTTTTAATCTGGGGGTAGTTGGGGATGAGATGCCTAACATGCACTGTTAATTTGCCGACCGAGGGTGGCATCCATTCCAAGATGTTCCCGGTGGGTATTTTGAGTAGATAGTTTAGGAGTTCTTTGCGGCCTACCAAGCAACACAAGATTCCAAGGGCTACATAGGGAACAAAGATATGTTTCTAAACTTGGATTCAATTATCGTTCGGGGCAAGAGAGTTTCTGTCACCCCAGATGCCATCAACGCCATTTGTTGGGGTTACCCAGTTGAGCCTACCCCTACACTCTTAGCTAAGATAAATGCTGAGCAAAAGCCCTATCGTGAAACAACCCCCTGTCATTGCTCAGGATGTTCCCATTTGGTCCACTATGGGGGGATATATTCCAAGGAAGTCCTTGCACTTCGAAGCTCGTCTTTGGTATGATCTGGTTCGCAATCATTTCTTGCCTTCCCAAGATGATTAGAAAATAACCCAAGATGGGGCCATTTTAATTGCGGCTATTATGATGAGGGATCATGTAAATTTTGGGGAGTTGGCAGCTATGGTGATAAGGAGAAAAACTCATCTAGGAAATGATTCTTTCCCCTTTCTGATACTGATTACTAAGATTTGTGTTAAGGCTGATGTCCCCATCCTCAGTTGCGATAAGTCCACTTATGCTATTGGGACTATCGATCTTGATAAGAAAACAGATAGGGACGCCCCTAAATTTAAGAGAAAAAGGACTGAGCAGTTGGGGGAAGTTGACAGTGATGAGATCGATGCCGGAGCAGATGCTTCATCCCTTTCCCAAACTATCTCCGAGGCATGCACACATACCACTATACCCTCTTTGACCAAAAGTAACCTTCAAGATTCGGTCAACACAATATACAACCATGAGAGGCAATTGAGGAAATTATCAAGTGATCTGCCAAGGTTGATTGATAGGGCAATCAAGAGGGCCATCAAGGAGGTCGTGAATAGCGTGACCAACCTTTGCAAAAGGGTGTATATCATCAAGGGGGAAATAAAAACACTCCGAAAGGATGTTGACAAGGCAAAAGGCAAAGCTCTGGTGGTGGAGGTAGATTTGAGCACTTTACCTCAGCCCCGTCGTAGGCGTGGCCCCTTGGATACCTTGCTGGAAGCTTATACGGATGATGAGGATGTGTTTCCCGGTACTGTGGATGCAGGTTTGGATAATGATGAGGACCCTCTGTTCCAGCAAGTCCTTCAGGAATCTAAACTTTCTATGCACTCCTGAAAAGGTGGTGCTGGCCCGAATGGACGGACTTCAGATGGTGAGGCAACAACTGCAAATGATGATGATGAGGCATAGGCCTCCAGGGAGTTCCACCTTCCTTCCCTTGAGCTATAGCATTGAGAGCAATGCTACTTTTATAGGGAGGGGGTGGCTTTACCTGCTTTTTGTTGGTTGCCCGTGATTAGGCTTGAGATATTGTTTTTATTGCCCTTGCCGGGCCTTGTTGACATTTTTAGTTCTGCTGGATTTGATTTGGCCCTTATCGGGCATATTTTGGATGATTGTGATGCTTATTGACCTTGCTGGGCCTTTTTCTTATTTAATTTTGTTTTGAGCTTAATTGTGCCCTTGCCGAGCTTGATTTTTAATTGTGTTGCCTGGTTGGTCTTACACGCCCCATTGTTTTACTACCCATGCCTTGCAAATGGGCTAAGGGCCTAAACCAAGGCTTGGTTTTAAATGAATCATGAGCATAAAATTTGGATATTGCCTTGTTAATAGTAGGTTAGCAATAAACTCCAAGGATTTTCTTAATACCGCGGTTCTTTTCTAAGGAGCAAAATTTTTCTTTATCTTTCTTTTTCTTTTGTTTTGTGTCGAACCGGGTTGGTGTTTCCCTATGATAGATTGAGAGATGACTTTCTTAAGGGATTCATAGTTGCTTGCCTCGAAATGGACCCACCAAAAAACAATTCTTGGCAAATTGTGTTTGAAAATAAAAGGAAGAAGGGAAATGAAATTTTGAGGAAAAGTATTCTCTTGACATGACTTGCACACTCTTTCTTTGGCTTGATTGACTCACGAACGAGTATGTAATAAACTCGGAATAGCTTGTCGAAAGTCATTTGTCCCAATTGATTTTGAGTCTAATGAGAGAAGTTATGTGGCATGATGCCTCATGTGGTGAGGCTTTACCTTGATTCTTCTGCATACGTATCATCTAGAACTTACCCCGAATGAGATTTAAGGCAAACTTCTAGGTTTAACCTAGCTTGAAAGATGACCTTAAGCCCTTTTTGATAGCCACTTCACCCAAATAACTTCGCTCAACATCAATTCTAGTGAACCTCATTGAGCTTGTAACCGTTCCTCGTCACCTTGTTAACACCTTGACCTTCTTGGAACCTCTATCTTGGCACCCGTCCTCCCTAATTACTTGAAAGTGAAATGCAGGCTAAAAGCCTAAGTGGGGGGGGAATGAAAAGATAACATAGGCAAATGCCTAAGTTTGGGGGTGCATGTAATCAAATAAGGAGAAGAAAAGGAGTGCACTTCAAGTGCAAGGTAGCACCTTAGGTTTGAATTGCAAATTTCTCCAAAAGTCAATTTAATGAGAAAAAAATGAAAAGCAAAAATTAGGTGCTACTAAATGAAGGAGATACAAGGAGTTGAATGATCATGATTGAAAAGGAGAAGCTTGAGTCGTGTGAGGGAGAAATAAGGTGAAGTCAAAATCTAAAAATGTGAGCGGTGTTTGAAAGGATAACAAAGAGCATTAGGGAGGTGTAGTCACTTGAACCAAATGAAATCCTCACCTTATCCCTAGACATCACCATAACCCACAAGTCCTTAGTGATTCCGAGCTTTGCTACCCTACATTAGTGACAATTTACATGAAGGGCAAGCCTATGGTTCTACGTGTGTGTACTTGAACTTCCTTGAGAGAGTGAGAGTCTTCTTAGTTCTCATATAATCCCATTGTTTTGTGAATTGCATGATTGTGAGTGGGATTCTCTCTTGTGGTGAGTGGCATCATGCACTCGAATTGAAACATGAAGTCTCTATTTCAATTGAGAGGAATGAATGAGACAAGGTTTGTGGAGAATCTCGAGGCAAACCTTGACAGTCCATGCCAATGACTTGAGAAGCTTAAATATCTTGTTTTGAATGACAAAAATTCCCTTGATTTTGAATGAGAGATGAAGTCCTTTTGGAAAAGGTTTTGAAATGACCAATTGCCTTGATAGTGTGGTGGTTCAAACTGAGATGAGCATTGTAGTTGAGTCCTTTGCTTGAGTCTTTTTGTTTATTCTTTTTCTTATTTTTTTAGCATAGTTTAGTCCTTTGTGCCTTGATTAGGTCTAGAGCATAATTCATTCCTTGCCTTGTGAGTATCTTGCTTGAGGACAACCAATAGTTCAAGTTACAGGGTTTGGTAAGTCGATAATCTACCAACTTATTGAGCCTTTATCCATGAATTATTGCTATGTTTTGAATAGATTTAGAGGTTCTTATGGACTTTATTAATGTCTATGCAGGTACTTGTGATCAAAGATGGAAAACAAGGAAATGGACCCCAAAAGAGCTTAAAAGGAGTGAAGTGTAAAGTATCGAAAAAGATGGAGATTTTGACCTGAGATGCGGTGCCTGTGCGACACACACAAGATGTGGTGCGGAATGCTCTATGTTGTTGCTTGAGAGAGAATTTCATCGTTTTGGATGTGAAATTACAAGTGGGAACTTGGGTTTCCATCTAGATTGAGGCTACAGATAGCTCATATCAAAGGAAATACCCATTTAAGGGTCTAAGCTAGAGATAGTATGACCTCCCTAAGCTTGATCTTGGTTGTTTGTTGTTAAATCGATAGTGCTCTAACCGAGATTGTCGGATATATGGTTGTTGATCGAGAGATAAACAATCCATACCCATGACCAAGGCTACCTATGTCAATGATCAAGAGTAAGCATGAATAAGTAATTACCCTATCCCATATTAGAGCCCCATTGGATGCACATTCCTAGTCGTCTACTCAACTTTGTACACCAATTTTACTTTCTTTCTTTGTTATGAATTGAGATTGTTGTGACGGAATCCCAATTTCCCTAATCCTTTATTTTCCTATTTTCGAGCATTTACTCTCTTAGTGAAGTCATTTCAATACAATCATAATTGTGCTATTGCCAAGTCTCTGTGGGTACGACCCCAACACCTGTTGGGTACTTATAAATGTGTTTTGCTTGACGATCGCTGTTACCTCCATCTTTGGAGAGTACGTTTGAGCAATATCATTAGGTTACAATTTCCTTCTTCTAGACATAGCTTGGTTAGATGGTATATTTTATAAGCTTCAGGATTATTAGGGTGAATTGCTAGTTAGAATTAGGCTAATATGTATTTATGAGTATATGGCCAATTTTGAGGACCTTAGAATAGTATACCTTCGTAAGCCTTAGTTTAGGTTGCTTGTTAGGATGTTAGGATTAGATTAAGAATCCATATTTATGCTTAGGAGAGGTTATCATGGTAGAGTAGCTTTCTTCGGTTGATTTATGTTTTATTACTTGTTTCCCATTTCTTTCCTTTTGTTATGATGTTGTGAGCCCGAGGCTGTGGTTTTGGACTGGTTGAACTCCAGGTTAGTATAATCTTAATATAAAGGGTTTTTTACCCTGTTTGTTAAATACCTATACATATACATCTATACATATATATTCATTCGTGATACTAGTGCCGACATCCTTCACTTGAGTTAGTTCTTATGATTAGCGAGTATTCAAGTGTGTTTCTTACTAATTTATCGAGGTCTTTCGCCTGATCATGATATTGACTTTGGCATTGATGTTGAGTCGGGCACTCAACCCATTTCTATTCTGCCATATCAGATGGCACCAACTGATTTAAGGGAGCTAAAAAAATATCTTCAGGATCTTCTAAGTAAAGGGTTTATTAGGCCTAGTGTGTCTTCATGGGGTGCTTTTGTTCTATTTGTAAAGATGAAAGATGGCCTAGTGTGTCTTCATGGGGTGCTTTTGTTCTATTTGTAAAGATAAAAGATGGATCCTTGCGTATGTGTATCGACAATAGACAACTGAATAAGGTAACTATTAAGAACAAGTATTCGATACCATATATTGATGACTTGTTTGATCAGTAACAGGGGGAAACTGTATTTTCTAAGATAGATTTCAGGTCAGGCTACCACCAGTTGCTGCGAACATTCCAAAAACTACTTTTAGGAATTGTTATAGCTGCTATGAGTTTCTAGTTATGCCTTTTAGTTTAGCTAAAGCCCCAACAAAACTTATGGAGTTGATGAACTAGGTGTTCAGGGCTTATTTGGACTCATTTGTTAAAGTGTTCATCGATGATATCTTAGTCTACTTGAGGAGCAGGGAAGATCATGAGCAACATTTAAGAGTTGTGCTTCAGACCTTGCGAGATCAGCAGTTGTATGCCATGTTCTCTAAATGTGAGGTCTAGCTTGAGTCTGTGGCAATCTTGGGGCACGTGGTGTCCAAAGATGGGATTATGGTGGATCTAGAAAAGATTGAGGCAGTTAGTGATTGGGATAGGCCCACGTCTCCTATCAAGGTTCATAATTTCATCAGGTTAACATGTTACTACATATGGTTTGTGAAGGGGTTCTCTTCGATAGTAAAGCCTTTGACTAGATTGACTCAGAAAAATGTCTCTTTCCAGTGATCTGACGAGTGTGAGGTGAGCTTTCTGAAACATAAGGCCTTGTTGACTTCAGTTTCGATTCTTACTCTTCCAGTTGAGGTCCAGGGGTTTACCATATATTGTGATGCTTCTAGAGTTGGTTTGGGTTGTGTGTTGATGTAGCAGGGCAAAATTATTGCACATGTTTCCAGGCAACTGAAGCTTCATAAGAGGAATTATCCCACTCATGACTTGGAGTTGGTGGCGGTAGTCTTCACATTAAAGATTTTGAGGCACTATTTATATGGTGTTCATTGTGAGATTTTCACCGACCACCATAGTCTTCAGTATATTTTCAGCCTGAAGGACCTTAATTTGAGAAAACATAGGTAGTTGTAGTTGCTGAATGACTATGACATTTTGATTCTCTATCACTAATGAAGGAACATATGGTGGCAGATTCCTTAAGTCGGAAGGTGGTGAGTATGGGGAGTTTGGATTTTCTAGTGTTAGAGGAGCAACCTTTGGCTTCTGACATGGAAGAAATCTTGTCAAACAAGTTTTGATAATGAGGCAAAACTTATTTTTGGTAAAAATATATTTATGGAAACTAACTATTAAAGGTAGTATCCATGTCAAAGAATGAGAGATCAAAATGTTTAAAGAAAGAAGAAAGAGGCGCATCCAAGTTCAACAAGGAGAGATCAAAGTCGGCGACCAACTTCTACAAGGAAAGGACTGTCTTTTCCTATCAAATAAAGGAGAGCTTGAGACTTCTATAAAAGTATTGGAGCTAAGACAAAATCAATCACCTATTTTACAAAGCTGAGAAGGAGTATTCTCAAGCAATAGAGATTTCAAGCAAGTTATTGCAAAGAAGACACAAGAGAGAGTTGTTCTTAGTACAATCCTGCGTGGTTGTTAGGACATAGAGTGTGTGTTTGTGAGGCTTGTAACAAGAAGTGGATTTGGTTTCTTGAAAGAGAGAGAGAGAGAATTTGAGAGAGTTTGTGAGAAGAAACAATATTAGTGTATTGTTTGAGTTTAGGTACTAGAGCTAGTTCCTTTGATTATTGAGTTGTAATCATAAAACTTGAAGTTGTGAGTAAAAGTGAGTTCGTGGTTTTTACTCCTGGAGTTAGGGGGTTTTCCACGTAAATTTTGTGTGTTAATTTACTTACTGCTTTAAGTGGAATTGTGCTATGGACCTGGTTCCTGAGATAAGTAGTGGGCATCAACTTTCTTCAATTGGTATCAGAGCAGGTCTTTTCACTAAGGGTTAACACCTGAAAAGGATCCAATGGCTTCCCCTCCAGCTGCTGAGGAAGGCTCCTCTCAGACAAGACCACCACTGTTCAATGGCAAGTACTATGGCATGTGGAAGAATAGAATGATGGACCACCTCATGGGTGAAAGTGCTGACTTATAAAATGTTGTTCTGGATGGCCCCACTATCCCTATGAAGGCAGCTGAGGAAGGAAAGAAACCTGTTCCCAAGGACAGAAAAGAATGGAATGCTGCTGACAAAATAGCCATTCAAAACAATGCTAAAGCTAGAAAGATCTTGATCTGTGGTATTGGACCTGATGAGTATAATAGGATCTCCTCCTGTCAAGATGCAAAGCAAATTTGGGACACACTAAAGACTGCACATGAAGGTGCCACTGCGATAAAGAAGGCCAAAATTGACAATCTAAATAGGCAGTATGTACTCTTTGGGATAAAGGAAGGAGAAACCATCTAGGATATGCATACAAGGTTCAATGCTATCCTCAATGAAATCTACTCACTAGGAGAGGACATCACTTCAGATATGGCTGTTAGAAAGCTCCTTAGTGTATTGCCTAAATCCTGGGAAAGCAAAGTTGAAGAAATCACTGAAGCAAGTGACCTAGATAATTTGGTCATGGATGAACTCATTGGAAATTTAACAAACTACGAATTGAAAAAGAGTCAAGGAAAGGACATTGGAACCAACAAAAAGGACAAGACTATATCTGTAAAGACCACTTAGGTCACTAACTATGAGGAGGAAAATCTTGCATTAGTGACTAGAAGGTTCCAAAGGGTGTTTTGAAGAGGACAAAAATTTCAAAGAATACCTCCTAAAGCTCAGGAAAAGGATGCCCAACTGTGTCGCAAGTGTGGTAGCCCAGATCACTTCATCAAATTTTATCCTTTGTGGGCTATAGAGTACAAGAAGACTGCCACAGAAAAGCCCAGATATCAAAATCAGGAGTTCACCATTCCATCTCATAAGAAGATAACCTCTCAAGAAACTGACTTAGCAGTTCAAAAGGCCCTAGCTGCTATGGGAGAGCATGGTGATAAGTCTGATAAGGAGGAGCCCCATAATCAGTCACTACTTTCTATGGTTGAAGCAAATGAAGAGGACACCCTGGCCCTTTTACCTATAAGTGACTCTGGAAGTGATTCAGAAGAAGGAGAGTCAGCTGAAACACCTCTTGCCCTCATGGCATGCTGTGAGCCTGAAACTGACTCTAATCAAGATAAGACTAAGGTATGCTTCTCTGACCTCAGACCCAACCTACATGCCTACTCCAAAAAGAAGCTTGAAACTCTCTCAGCAGTTCTCATAGATGCATATTATTCAGTATGTGCTGAGAAAGAAAGCTTACTAAATGATTATGTATCTCTATGGTTAGAAAGTGAAAGTGTTGAGGAAGATAATGTCTCTTTAAAAAACTCCCTCAAAGATTCTCTGACAAAGGAAAAAATCAAGCCACTGCTCTCCAACAATCCTTGGAAGAAGATATCAAAAAACTCAAGACAAGGCTTTCAGAGTTGTCTGAAACAAACAACTCCCTAAAGATTTGAATAAAGCCAAACATGAGTTAGAGCACAATCGGAACTGGACAAAATCCTCAGCTCTTCTCTCTCATATTTAGAACAGTCAGACTACCTCCAAACATGGGCTAGGATTCAGACCTGACACCTGTATGCCAAAATACTCTATAAATATTGTGTGTTTTGCATGTGGCAAGGAAGGACATCTCAAAAGTCAATGTCCAATTCATCTGAACGCTGATCAAAGGAACCTGAACTTTGTCAATAAAGTCAAGTGCCAACATCCAACTCAAGCTAAGAAAAGAAACTTGATTAGTGGCAACAAACTCAGGTCCAAGGAATTGAGAAGAATGCTCTCCATCAAAAGGGAACTTCCATACTGGGCCAAAATAAACTTGATTCATCCTTTCACTCATAAAAGGGGACCCAAGCTGATCTGGGTACCCAAGATGAGTCACTAACTAGTTTGCAGGAAAGAAAGAGAGGTGCAACACCCCAGAATCCAAACCAACTATTTAGCTCAGAACCCAAAGTTTTCTGTAATTATTGGTCATGACGGGCAGCTTCTACGAGCGTTGGAGTCCCGACGGCCCATGGGGTTCACCATGGGAATTGACAGGAGGCTTCCGAGCAGCACCTTTCTAGCCAATGGGCTGCCATGACGGGCGTCATGGGTATGACGTCCTATCGGAGCCCACCATCAAAATGGTCCAGTTGAATTATCTCTAGACTCTCCCCTCTCCGATTGGCTATGCCACGGGCGTCGTGACTACGATGGCCCATGGGACCGCATTGTTAAAAACCTCCAGCACCCCAGGATTTTAGTCCCTTCCTCTAACTCCTTGGACAATGGGCCTTCGTGGGTACGACGCCCGTCAGGCAGCCCATGAGGCGACAATTTTCCTGTAGACTTTTTATTTTAAGTCAGGGATAATTTTGTCTTTCCCCCTATTCTTAAACTCCTAAGTAAGGTCATTTTGGCCACTTTTAGTAGAGTTTCTACCCCATTTAGCCTAAGAGTCTTATTATCCCTCCTATGGACCCAACTCCATTTACTGTACGCGATCATAGGTTCTCTCCTTGCAACTGCTATGTAGTCCCTCCCTCCATGCTCCTTGTGACCTCATGGCTAGTCCTTGCGATTGCAATAGTCTAGTCTGCATGGTCATCACATTTGCATGAGGTCCCTTCGCTATCGTGAAGAAGGACCCTTGGGCAGTATAAATAGTTCCCTTTTTGTTTTTATCACCCAAAGACGCAATTCTCCATTGCTATAGAGCCCAAGCTCCATTTTTCTCTGCGTGTCTTCAGTTCCAGTGAGGAGGGTGATAATTCTTGGTTTCGTGATTGATATCTGTCTCCATTTCGGTAAGTTCCTTGTTAATTCCGTTAAATTCCTCTTTGATTCTTTTCTTCATTCCTTCTTTGATTTTTTGTTGTGGTGGCTATTTTAAACCTCTCTTGCTGGTTTAATTCTGCTCATTTTTTAGCATGTTCTCCCGAGAATATGGTGAACACCATGGTGTTTCTCATTTTTAATTTCAGGTTATGGGTCTAGCGGGCCCACTTTTGACTCAGATTTTTTGACTCGGGTATAATTTTAGCAATATGGGTACCGTTAGCTTCGTATTGATGCATAAAATATGTTGTTAATAGTGAGTGTGCAATTTGGGGCTTCTCAGAGAATTTTGAGCTTGGTCGATGCTGTTTCTACAACTAGTCATCGAACGACAGAAGGATATGACTTTCCCTACCTAGACTCTGCGTATATAGGATATAATTGTATTAACTGGTATCCTTGGGTGGGTTGTTATAGGTTGGTATCCCAGACATTGTCCGTTTCTTTTGTTCGATTTATTCATACATTGTTTGTAGTACTCGTTGTAGTATTGTGATATTATCTTTGTGGCCCCGTGTGGCCTTTGTATATGCCTCTGGACCATAGACGGTGGGATATTTGGGAATGTTCGCGAGTCCCAAATATCATGATATTACTTTAGGCTAGATATTTGTGTTGTAGAGCTAATTGTGCCTGTGTAGGGCCGATAGGAATATTTGTGAACCATTGAGCTAACCTATTGTTTGCGAGCATATCATTCATACAAGGGGTTTTCTGCATGTTTTACTACTGTTTTGGCTACATGCCTATTATGATCATTTTTCTAAACTTTGCATAGCCCAAGGGGCCCATTTTCAGTACAAATGTTTATAAAAAGGGAATTTGGAAATGATTTATGAAACCTCTTGGAGTAGAGAGGAAATTATAATGGCTTTATTACCAGTTTTCACAGTGACACTAGGTTCAACTGGGCTATAGCGCTAGATATGATTTTTGTATGAATTTAGACCCGGACACGTGCTGGGCACCTTGTTTAGGGGATTTTTAGACTTGATTACTGTTTTAGACCCAGATACACTTCGGGCACCCTTTATGAGGGTTTTGAGATCACTGCTACTATTTTAGACCCATTTCGATTTCAGGCATGTACTATAAGATTCTTATTATTGATTTATATCTGGACACACTCTGGGAAGTTGTACTTTGAGATTCGCAGTTAGTATGTGGTCACAGACCTCCATGGATCCTTCCATTCCTGAACCTAGAGCCACAGGCTGAGGTTGCCAGGAAGAGGGGTGTACGGTGGAGTT
Organism: Jaltomata sinuosa; assembly: GCA_003996215.1. Taxonomy (NCBI): domain Eukaryota; kingdom Viridiplantae; phylum Streptophyta; class Magnoliopsida; order Solanales; family Solanaceae; genus Jaltomata; species Jaltomata sinuosa. The sequence goes on along the minus strand of QJPP01001688.1, from coordinate 175,877 downwards.
GAGGTACTCGGGAGAACTCCTTCCATGGATCCTACCTCTATTAGGCCTTTAAGGTACGAGAGGTGGTAATATATGAGTTACTATCACTGGTTGTGTCACATCATCATCATCATGAATCTTTTATTCATATTCTACCCTTGTTTACTGTTTGCTCAGTGTACGCTCTAATAGTATGGGCTGTCAGAGGGTTTGTTTTCACTTTATTGTGTTCCAGGGTTGTATGGGCAGCCGTTGGGACTATAAGTAGATATTATTGCTTATCTTATATTATAGAGCTTGTTATCGCCTTCGATACTTCGTGATTTAGCGGGTTCTATCCTGTTAAGGCTATGATAATTAGATATTTTGATTGTTGATGGATTAGTCGGTCCCTTATCGATTTGAGGCACTATTTATATGCCCTTCTGGGCGATTGTGAGCTAGGGGTTTCTATCATTTATTGTGGTTCTGAGTAGTGGCTTTAGGTGTTTTGTGGCATAGTTTATTCCATACTAGGTTTGAAATTAAGCGGTGGTTATCTGTTCTCTTATCTTGAATGGTGTTTTAGCATGATTATGTTCGTATATTGCTTTTAGATTGAATATGTTGGCTTGATTTCTTCCTTACCTTTTTACTTGAGGTTACCGGTATACCATTATGTTTCTAAACTCTCTCTTTATATATATTGTTGTTGCAAGGATTCCAGTTGCGTTCTTCTTTATTTCACCTTTGTTTCTGTGTTATGTACATCATTGGTGCTAGCATTGTATGCTTGAAATTCTTGGTTGACTTCTCTCTGTGCTAGTTTCCTTATGCTTTCTCTATTGCATCAGTGACTGCTTCTTTGCTATCTGCTATATTACTGTTTTGATATCTTATATGCGCTCAGTCGGCCGATAATTCCTACTGGGTATTTGTTGCTTAGAAATTGGTGCTCATACTACACTTTTGCATCTTTTGGTACAGATATTAGGGTGAGCTTTTGTTTTTGATCTTGTGGAGACTTGTGCAACTTTTGGATATTCGAGACTAGGGTGAGCGCCTGTCGTCCGGGGCTTGACCACATCTCATCTTTTGGCACAGTTACTCTTTGTATATTCGGAGACAGTTGTACTTATTGCTTTGTTACTTCTAGCACATGTATTCTATTTATAAGCTCCTCTACTATCGATACCAAGTCTTTGGGTTGGTGTAGTTTCCTTATGTATATATATATATATATATATATTCAGGTTGTTGCTTTGGCATTATTTTATTTTAATATTTTTCTTCCATTTTTTTTGCTTATTGTGCGTATTAGTTAGGTAGTAGCCCATTACTAACCATTTTGGGCTACGAGAATTGGTTCACCTACTAAGGGATTGTAGGTGCCATCATGACCTAAGAAATTAGGTCTTGACAGTTAAGTTTAAAGTTTCCTTATGGATTTAGTTTCGGGCTAAGTTCAAACTAGGGTTAACTTCAAATGAGCATTCCTCCTAGAATATGAAGAGTTAGGGGTATCAATACCTACCAAAATAAAGATCTCTGAGTCCCCTTTCAAACTCCACTAACCATTCATTAATCCACTTCTCGAGTAAAAGGTTATAGCCGTTTTACTGAAGATTGTACGTGCTGAAATGTTGAGGCAGCTGTAGCAGGAATTAGGCCGTTATAGCGGGATGACAGGACCATAAAACCCAGAAATGGGTTTTATAATTGTATGCTCTCCTATTCAATTAAAAATATGTGAGGGTTTCTCGACAAACCCTCCTAAGCTGCTCCAAGGGTGGGAGTAATGGAAAGGAAGGATTCTCGGTCAAATAGGGTAAAACCCATGGATTCCAGGCCCATTTTCCTTAAGGATTTGCCTACACGAAGCCAAAAGTTAGTGTTTAGACCTTTGTGGCAGATGCTTGGCATCTAGGTAGTCTAGGTTTAACTGAGTAGACTTGGACCGATAATTTATTGCATATTATTATTATAGAATGACGGGAGAATTCATGCCTAGGCCTTCAGGTATGGAGTCTGGATGAATATCGTATTGATTGTTTGGTTGCCTGAAGGAGGAGGATGTAATTATGGTAATATGACCAGATTTTTGTGTTATCATTGGTGTTTTATGCTAAATTCTAGTCAGACTAGATTGTTGGATAGGTTCGGGAAATTGGTAATGTGTACATGTGAATGGATTGTTAGGTTATAGTGGATCTCCGAGAAAGTTTTACTTAGGGGAAATGGAAAGAACAGGAAGGGTCTGAAGTACTTAATGTCAGGCGATGAATTCCCTAGAAAGTCAGGGGTGTCTAGAATTTGATGTAAATGACTATATGTGTCTAGATGGTAAGCCGGGGGTTAGTCTTTGGACAAGTCATCAAGGTTGGGGTTATGAACTAGGTTTGTGGGTAGGTGATGGTTGATTGTTTTCCATTTAAGATATGTGTGCATTGTAACTTTGGCTTAGTATTGTCTGCACATTACATGGCTTAGTGAATGAAATGATGAATGTTTATGATGTCCGGTTGACAATAATGTGAAATGAACTTGTCTTATTTACTTGTTGGTTTACAAGTGTGGTTGTGTTCATTATTGTTTATTGTTGTATTGTGTGTATGATATTTGGTTGGCTCAGGTACCACGCCTGATACGAGATACATATATCAGTTGTCTCGGGTAACACATGTGGTACGTGTATTTATCAGTTGGCTCAGGTGCAACACTTGGTACAGGTTCTATATCTATTGGCTCGGGCACCATGCCTGGTATAAGTTCTATTATAGTTAGCTCGGGTACCACGCCTGGTACGGGATTGAGTGTTATATGTTTGTTGGTTTCTTTAGTGAATCGGGCTTATTATTATTGATGTTCATTACTTGTTGGTTCCTTGAGTGAACCGGGATTATCTGTTATTAATGTTTGTTACTTGTTAGTTCCTTGAGTTAACCGAGCTTATCTGTTATTGATATTCATTACATGTTAATTCCTTGAGTGAATCAGGTGTATCTGTTATTGGTGTTCATTACATATTGATTCCTTGCGTGAACCAGGTTTATCTTTTAGTGATGTTTATTACATGTTAGGTTCCTTAGAGGGGCGGAATTTAGTATTACTTGACATACATATTAGTCCTTGAAAGGCTGGGGTGGTGTGCTTAAGTGATTAGGTGGTTTCTTTTGTAAAATGGGGTCGCATGTTAAATGGCATAGATGATATCCTAGGGATTCCTGGAAGGTCCACGTGGTTTGCAAGCTGTGACATAATTATATGTGGTCCGGTTACTTGCATAGTTTGGAATGACTTATAAGGTTATTGAGTCAGGTTGTTGATTGGGGGTCTTATTGATTGTCATATGGACTTTGTTGTTTCATGTTGTCTGGGGGGATTTCTGTTAATGGCATACACTTGAATTTCCCTTTTTTGACAAGAGTTACAGGTCGGCTAGTCGTGATGTCTGGGCTATTTAGGCACACGACTAGAGGTTTTGAAGCGTATTGCTTGACGGGTTTAAGATGGGTGAGCTAGGGAGGGATTAAGGGTCCTAGAGAGTCAGGTTTGACTTATTTAGTGAAACAAAGCTAGTATTATGTGAGTGCCTGAATCGTCAGGATGTCAAGGGTAAGGAACCTTGGGGGTTGAATATGCAGAACTCACAGGTAGTCCATTATTGTGGGCTAAGGGCTAAGGGTCAAGGTTGTTGACCTAGGATATTAAGTGAGGGTGAAAGACTTACTAATAGGGTTAGTTAGTAATGTAAACTATGAGATTTAAACTGGTAAGGTATTTCTAGTATTTAGCAAGATGGGTAGACTTGAAGATTCTTTATGTTATAAGGTGCAGGTTATGACCGGGATACAAAGGTGAAATGCCTGCTAATGGTGGAGTTGGCAGCGGAATGACGTAGGGAGGCTTGGGAAAAAAGGTATACATTCCTTGGATGATTTACCTGGGTAGTAAGAGTTTTTGATAAAGGACCTCAGTTGTATAACCTTCAAGTTGTATGTTTTCTTCTGATTATTTACATGATATTATGTGGTGGATTCAGGTCGACCGATGATACCAACCAGTACGTGTTATTTTTGGGTATATTCTGGTTGCAGGATCAATTGTTGTTTCTCAGGTGATGCGGGTAGATATCTTCAGCAGCTTCTACTCTTCTTTTCCTATGGTGGGAGCTGTGTTTTAATTTCACTTGTATTTTATTGTAGAGCTCTCTTATACCTTTTTAGACTAGTTCCTAGGGAAGATTTTAATTGAATTTTGTAAAAGATTTCATTGTACTTAAAGTTTTTTTAACTATTTATAAATATAAAAGGAAAATTTATAGGTTTCATAATTAATTTTGCAGATTCATTTTAAATAGGGTGGTAAGGGTTCTCCTATCTAGGTGCTTAGAGCCTGCCCACATGGACTGATAGTTGGGTCGTGATAATATCATTCATTTCTTCACAGTTCCACCCCTTGTTTGTTGTTTGCTGAGTGTACTCTCCTGTAGTATGGGATGTCAGTAGGGTTTGTCTTCATTTGTACGTATTCCTCGGGTGTATGGGCACTCGTTGGGATTGTAGGTAGATTAGTGTTACTTGCTGCTATTGTAGTTACCTGCTAGTTTACTTTTCGATCATCCTTACCTTTTGAGATGTATTGTTAGCATGTTTATGGTTAGTTGCCTTTCTTTCTCTCCCTTTATTTGAGGTTATCGGCAAACTGCCCTATTCGTTAAGCTTTCTTTATTTACTGTTATGGCAAGGACCCAGGTGTGTTCTCTACTCTTACATCTGTGTTCTTTGATACATCTTCTGTTACTAGCTTAGTACATTTGTATTCTTTTAAGCCTTCTATCTGTTGCTAGCTTCCATGTACTTCACCCTATTTGCTTCTATGACCCTATTCTTCCTTTATCTGCTATCTACTGCTTTTAAATTTTATATGTACCCAGTCTGCCTATGATGTCTACTAGGTATTGGTTGCTTATGCAATTGGTGCTCATACTACACTTTTTCATCTTTCTGATACAAATCCTAGCGTGGGCTATCACTATTGATGTGGGGACTTCGTGTAACTCTTGGGACATCTGAGTTATAGGGTGAGCTCCAGGTGACCGGGGCTTGATTATATCTCTTCTTTTGGCACAATTTACTCTTTTGTATATTTAGAGACAGTTGTATATCTTACTTTTGCTCTCTCATGTACTCTATACCTTTAGTAGTGGCTCTTGTACTAGTGATACCAGGTCGTGGGATTGTGTAGTTTTCTGTATATTTATTAAGGTTTCCTTCCTTTTGCTATGCCTTCCTTACCTTGTTCTGCTTATTTTCTTGATTGTGTGTGCTTCACTTAGGTAGTGGCCCATTACTAACCATTCTGGGCTACGAGAATTTGTTCGCCTACAGAGGGGTTGTAGGTGCCATCATGACTTGAAATCGGATCGTGACAGGTTTTTAGACACTAAGATAATGTATAAATGTGGTTACTTTTCTCACTTGTCATTTGTATTAGTTTGTATAGTTAGCCATGAATTGTATATATATATATATATATATATATATATATTAGTTGCATAATCTATTCTGTATTCACTTGATTATATTCCTTGCCGGGATCCATTTGTATGCCAAAATGTCCTAAGGTTCTTGTCTGCCTCATCCAGGCTTGGGTTTGACAAAACTAATTCAATCGTATTCAAATATAAGAGAATGTATGCTCCTATATTTTTGTTGATTTGGAATAATATCTAAACATAAATCATCGTATTAGCACACTGAACATAGAAAAATAATCTTCATGAAACGCAGAAAAGCAGTAGACTAAGTAACAAAATCTTCACATATTTTGCCAAGATACATGTCACACTTAGAAAGTCAATTTTCAATTAAATCAAACTATATTAGTCAAGCCATTTAATCAAAGTAGTAAACTAATTTGTGAAAAAACTTTTGCTCATTCAAAAATCTTAAGTAGAAGAACAGTCATACAACTTATTTTGCCTCAAATTTGTGTTCGAACTCATATTAATGTATGTGTATACTTCTCATAAGGAAATAAACTAATATTTACATTAAAACTCATAAACAGTGTACCAAATATTCAAACAGATTAAAGTTTTTCATGCTTTTGAGATAAAAATATTTAAATCTAAATTCATGGGGCAAAAAACACTGTGATCCTATAGGCATGGTCTCTAAAATTCTTGATGTTAAAGAAGTGGCAAGGCCATGAGTTCTACTAGGTATGAACAACTACTAACTTTGAAAATGTGATTTAGGAAAAATAAACTTCAAATTTCATTAAAAGAACTTAACAATCGAAACTTAAGCATGTTGTGAAATACAAGGAATTTAGACATACAGAGCATGGATGAGACACTTTATATTGTTACTTAGACAAAGTGTTATTAAGACTAGTTCTGAAAAGCAAATAGGGGATGGAAGACTTTCACATTCGACATAACCAAATGCTTTGAAAACATAATCATAACAAGATTCACATTTTAGCAAAAACTAGGTGTAAAATAAATAGACGTATTCAAGTTTCATATTCAATATACTCCGAACTAAAAAAAATAGAAAATCAGGCTTCCATATTTTATGCCAAAATAAAATTGGAATACCTATTTTATTATTACAATTAAGTCACATACGCATCCATTATAGTGAATCTAAAGGAAAACAAAGGAAATAAAATGGATAAGAGATAAAGGAAGAGAAAATACCTTGTTCGGAGAAGCAATTTGAGATTGAGAGTCACTGGAGTTTATCCTTTTCTTAGACAATACTTTAAAATGCCTCAATTTCAACCTCAGGCCAACCGAGGTCTAAATACAAAAAGTGACGAGAAAATATGGATTAGAACTATAGAACTTTGACCAATCAAGATTAGGGTTTTAGTTCTTGAAACAAATATGTGGTTTCAGTGTAAATTTAAGGTAAAAAACATTGTTTTGGGATAAAATTGAGGGGTTAAAGTCGTGAAAAACATGACAAGTCATGATACACTTATATATAAGAAAAATAGAGTTTCAACCCTTTGAGACTTGATTTTGAAATCCGAATTTGAGATTCGGTCAAAATTTTGAAAATATTTAAAATTGGAGAAGAAAAATAATTAAAGTCTTTGTACTTTGATTTGAGACTAGAACTGAAAAAAATGAGAAGAAGAGGTGAACTTACCATTGAAAGTCAACCTCATCAAAGATAATAGCCAAAATCCATCAATGCTTGCCCGAAATAGATAGACACGGCCTGAATATGACGAAAAACGTTGAGATTGAAGCTCGCAATGGAAGGGAATATTACTAGGATTTTTTTATTTTATGAAGGATAAGGGGAAGGCAAGGAAAGAGATGAGAGGAGAAAGAGAAAAGTGGTAAGGAAAAGGTGAAAAATATTTATATATTTGATGAAATTTGAATCTGGACCATTCTTCAAAATGATCAGACAATTGGTCGATTGAATGGATTTGTATTGCCAAATATATTGCAGATTGGGCCATGATTTTTGGTTGTCAATTACATTCAAATTCCATTTAAAGTGTAGACAAATTTTCTCACCAATAACCAATCTGGTTAAATCAAAACAAAATTTTACACAATTAAACAAATTTCAGATAGCTATTAAAAATGAACCAAATTAAAATAAAATTGAGATTAAATTGTGCTTCATATCATTAATTAAATTTCTTGGGCAAAACAAAAAAAATATTGTAAATTGACTAGATATACAATAATACATTGGAAATAGATATAACTTAGTAATTTAAATATTTAGAAAATTATTTTTAAATAATTTATGATTATTCAAAATTATATATGTTGTACTATAGGAAACAAGAAAATATTAAATTTATATAGAACAACTAAATATTTAAACTATTACATAATTTATATTAGAGTATATGGAATGACCTTCCAGGTCTTTTTCTATTTTTGTACTTTTTCTGCATTTCAAGCTTTTCCACAGCGGCTACATGTCATTTATGACTTGACGAGACTGACGGTTCGGTGCCCGGACCGTTCGTTAGGTCGTTATGACCATTTCCCTATTTTAAAACTTGAACTTAGGAAATCTTTGACTTTGGTAAACATTCTTGGTAAACGTGCTTAGAATCAAATTTCAACATATCTGTTAGCTCTAGAATGGGGAGTTTGGTCTAGTGAGACCCTTGGTTGGGGTCTTGGAGCTTTTGTTTTGGTTTTGTCTTATTTTCTATGTTTTCAGGCTAGTTTGTCCTGCTGAGTTGACTTTGGTCAACATTCGGAGAAGATTGCCTCAGATGGAAATTTTTTCAGCACTGTTATCTCTGGAATGTCGACTTTGGGTTAGAGAGATCTTTGGTTTGAGTCCTGAGGCTTCCAGACTTATTTTTGGCCTTTGAGTTCTGTTTTGATAAAAGTTGGTTTTGGGCACGGGGCCCACTTTTCATTAAAATAATCTCCATTGGGAGTTTCATCAATTCCATTGAGTCCGGAATGCTGTTCCTGGTAGGGTAGCATGGTTGGTTTGTGTTCACGGGGTTCCAAATGAATCTCGAGGGTCCATCTAGAGACTTTTTAGCCTTAGAGTTTGGCTGGTTGCTGTTTGTGTTACAGACAAGTTTGGTCATCATGACCGTGAGGTGGCTATCGCGTTCATGATGGCCTAGATATTTGACCATCGCGATTGCGAGGGTGGCTCCTCGTGATTTCAATGATGGTCTACTGGGACACGGTCCAACTTGTTCTATGTGATCGTGTGGCTTGACCATCACGATCGCGATGGTCTGGCCAGCTTATTCCCCGAGATCGCGTGGGGTCCCTCATGATCATGATGAAAGACCCATGTAAGCTATATAAGCTGCTAATTTCATTTTATTCACCTCAAATACGAATTTTCCTCCATTGATAAGCACCTAAACTCTGATCCTAGCTCAATTATTCATCCTTCTTGGTCGGATAAGTCCCCTTCTATCCCTTTTCTCTTTTTCGTTGCTTAATTCTCTTTATTACTGTAAATTTCCATTGGTTTTCCTTTTTAATTCTTCTTGAACTAGTAGGACTTCAGTTGCACTCAACTTTTAAGCATGGGCTCTTTGGCCCATTACAGACATAATTGTGAATTTTGTTTTCAATTTTATTGCGCAAGAACCAAGGATCATTTTCCAACCCGATTTCTGGCCTGATTTTTCATATAGTAATATGGGTGTCATTCTTCTCGTCTTGACACATGGAATGTGTTTGTGATAGTGTGGCAGCTTTTTGAGGCTGTTTAGAAGGAGAAGGAACACGAGTGATAGTTCTTATTTGCGGTCCAGTCCCGAGGTAGGTTACGGTTTACTTTCCTAGACTGAGTTTAGTAGGATTTTATATGTTATATTTTACTTGAACATTAGGTTGGATTTTAGGTAGAATTAGGCTTAAATCCTGTGACTTGTATAATTTGGCCATTTCAGATCGCAAGATTAGAATTATTTCCTGTTTATCCTTAGTTTAAGAGCTTGTTGAGTTACTGTGGTTAGCCTAGAATTCTTAGTATGATTTTAGGAGGTTTTAGAGGTAGAGTAGATGCTTTTAGTTGTTTTTGTAGTTATTTTCCATTCTTTTCACCTTATTATCAGTTGTGTATGTAACTATGGACCCGAGCCATAACACAAATTGGATTGAGTTTCAGATCAGTTCTCTTATTTGAAGGGTGTTTTGCGCTGTTTGTCTTGCTTGCGTGGTATATTCTTTGGATTTGGAAATTTATATGCTCATTCTTCATTTGCATACCTAGTGGTACAAAAAAGAAAGAATTTCAAGGTTTTTTGTTTAAATTGGAGATTTACTATGGTTATCATGATTTTCAGATTTTAAAGGAGTTACCTTGGTTTTTTTTACAAATTTTGTAAAGGAAAGGAAAAGTACTAGTTTTATGCCGCTCCAAGGGACATTTGGGACCTTTTCTCCTTTTACTTTTCTATTGATGAGTCCAATGATCCATTTCGGGTGCGCCGATGCATTATTCTAGATTTTACTTTCTATGCATATGTTGATGAGTCTGATGATAAATTCTGGGCACCCGATGCATTATTCTGAGTTTTACTTTTATATATTTATGCATCACATCATCCCTAATTGCATTGCATTATGCTTGAGTGTACTTGGATTGCCTGTTGCCTTGATTTCATTCTTGTTATTATTGTTTTCTCCTCTGTTAGCTTGGTTGGTTCTGCTTTATTTTTATAACTAGATTTAAGTGGATCCCTGTAGTTAGCTTAATTTCATGTAATTTATATTATATATTATCTTTCTATGCTCGGTCAGCCTATGATGCCTACTTGGTACCCGTTGTTTTCATACTCATACTACACTCTGCATATTTTTCTGATGCAGCATCTAGTATGAGCCACCCTTATTGATCCTCCTAATTCTTTGAGGCCAGCTGCTGTTTGGGTCGCGGTGAGCTCCCAGCATCTTGGAGACCTTTAGTGCTTTCCATCTATCATTTTTGTCTATATTTTGTATTTTGGATAGTCTATTGTATAGCTACTCCATACTTTAGATGTTGTTGTACTGGTGACACCAGGTCCGGGTTGGTTCTTATGTATATTTTGTCTTCTTGGTCACTTTATGGACATTTTTGTATATTTGTTATAGTTTGTACGTATATATATTATTGGACCTGTTCTCCTTATATTTATTTTCTGCTTTCCTTATATTAAAGTGGTTTATTTTATCTTCTGTGGTGTTGGGTTGGATTGCCTACTGAGGGGTTTTGTAGGTACCATCATGACCCAATTTTGGGTCATGACAGAGTGGTATTAGAGCTCTAGGTTCACCGGTCTTGCCAATATAAGAGCAAAGTTTCTAGTAGAGTCTTGTTGATCGGAATGATGACGTTTGTATCGTATCTGCGAGAGACTGTAGGACATTATTAGGAAAGATCCCATCTTGTTTGATTCCTTATTATGCGTCTTTGATTTTATCAACTTCTAAGTATATTTTGTTTCACTCTTCCTCAGATGGTTCGGATGAGTTTTGCAGTCGGTGAGGACCAGACCCCCGCACCTGCAGCTAGAGCCCCAACTAGGGGACAGGGTAGAGGTCAACCCAGAGGTCGAGGTAGGGGACAGGCTGTGGTTCCAACTCGTGCCCAAACTAGGTTACCATCACCAGAGCCTGATATTGTGCTTTATGAGGTACAGTATGAGCCGAAGAGTTTGGGGCCAGCCTAGCAGCCGACAAGACACTTGTGTTCGCTTACTTGGGTTCCTTAAGGGTATGACTCTACTAGCAGCTTTGTCCGGTACTCCAATTGGTTCTCAGGTCAGAGACGAGGCTCAGACTTCAGCCCAGGGCAGCAACACAGGGTTCATGAGCACAGCCTGCTAGTGTGGCTCCTTGTTTTGAGGTATTGCCAGTACCTACAGTTGTTCCACCTATTCCAGTTGGGCCCGTTATGTCTTATTAAGAGCAGGAGATACTTGGTAAGTTTATGAGATTTGGTCCTCCAAGGTTTTCAGGTTCTCCTAGGGAGGATACACACGAGTTTCTGACTAGTTGCCAGGAGATATTGCATAATTTTTGGTTTGTTGAGTCACACGGAGAAGATTACACCACATTTCAGTTGGATGGTTCAGCAAAATAGAGGTGGAGGTGGTATGTAGTTTGCAGGCCAGGTATGTAGCTTACAGGCCAACCGAGTCACCTCCGCTTACATAGGCACAGTTCTCCGCAGCTTTTGTAGAGAAGTATGCACCGCGTAGCTTGAGAGAGAGGTTGATATAACAGTACTCTAGGATAGAGCAGCTCCATGTCTGTTTCTGATTACAAGGTTCACTTCTATCAGTTGGCTAGGAATGCCACTATGATTCTGCCCACTCAGCATGAGAGGGTGCGGCGCTTTGTACGAGGATTGACTTTACAGCTCCACTTGGCTACAGAGGGTATGGTAGCATCAGGCCACTCCTTTTTGGAGGTAGTAGACCATGCCTGCACTATTGAGGGCAAACTTTATGAGGCCCAAGGGGGAAGCAATAACAGGCCCTGCCATCAGGGCAGTTTCAGCAGTTCACATGTATATGGTAGAGGGAACTTTGGTAGGGGTCAGCACCAGCAGTGTTTCCAGCCGAGTTAGACTTTTCAGGCAGCATTACACATTGCTGAGGGTCAGAGTAGCCAGAGTATTGTTCTAGCTTCACGAGGTGCTCATTCAAGATCTATGGGTCATGGTAGTCGCTCTGATTTAGCTGGGTCTTCAAAGGGGAGTATGTCTGGTTGGGGTTGTTTTGAGTGTGGCGAGATAGGCCACTTTTCTAGATAGTGTCCATCAGTGCGTCACCATAGGCGACATGATCAGATGGTTCAGGCCCCTAGGGTTCCAACACCACCAGCCAGATGTGGTGCACATGGTGGTAAGGGTGGTCCCCATGGTGCTAGGGGTGGTCCTTAGTCTTGTAGATTAGGTGGTCGTGGTGGTCGAGGCCACATTTTATGTAGTTCTGGGCTGGATAGAGGCTGAGGCTTCAGATGCTGTCATCACAACTACGATCTCTGTTTGTCATTAATATGCTTCTACCTTGTTTGATCCGGGGTCTACATTCTCCTAAGTATCTGCTTATTATGCTACTCATCTGGAGTCTGTGTGTTAGTCTTTGGCTGTGCCTCTGCATGTAGCTACCCCAATAGGAGATTCCTTAGTAGTGGATCAGGTGTATCAGGCTTGTATGTTGACTATCTTGGGGTATGACACGTGGGTACACTTGATTGTGCTTGATATGGTTGATTTCAATGTGATCTTCTGTATGGATTGGTTGTCTCCTTACCATGCAATCTTGGATTGCTTTGCCAAGATTATTACTCTATGGATACCTAGTATGCCTCCTATAGTTTAAAAGGGTGTCGATAGCCACATGCCGATGGGAGTTAAATCTTTCTTGAGCGCCTAGCGGTTGGTTGGGAAGGGGTGCTTAACCTATCTTGCCTACGTCTATGATACTAGTGCCACCACACCTTCACTTGAGTCAATTCATGTGGTTTGTGAGTATTCAGATGTGTTCCCTATTGATATTATGGTTCTTCCTCCTGATCGTGACATTGAATACGGTATTGACATTGTGCCGGGCACTTAGCCCATTTCTATTCCTCCATCTTGAATGGCACCAGCTGAGTTAAGGGAACTTAAGAATCAACTCCATGATCTATTAGGTAGAGGGTTCATCAGCCCTAGTGTGTCTCTATGGGGTGCTCTAGTTATGTTTGTGAAGAAAAAGGACGGGTCCATGCGTATGTGTATTGACTACAAGCAGTTGAATATGGTGACAGTTAAAAACAGATATCTGATACCGCGTATTAGTCATTTGTTTGACCAGCTGTAGGGGGCAGTGGTATTCTCTAAGATAGAATTGAGGTCCGATTATCACCAGTTGAGGATTAGGGATGTGAATATCCCAAAGACTGCATTTAGGACTCTATACGGCCATTATGAGTTCCTAGTCATGTCTTTTAGGTTGACTAATGCCCCAACAACATTTATGGAGTTGATAAACCATGTGTTCAGTGCCTACTTTGATTCCTTCGTGATTATGTTCATTGACAACATTTTGATATATTTGAGAAGTACAGAGGAGCATGAGCAGCATCTGAGAGTTGTACTTTAGGCCTTGCGAGACCATCAGTTGTATGCCAAATACACTAAGTGTGAGTTTTGGCTTGAGTATGTGGCATTCTTGGGGCACATGGTGTCCAAGGATGGGATTATAGTGGATCTGGTGAAGACTGCAGCAGTTCGTGATTGGGCTAGGCCTACTTCTCCTACCGAGGTTCGCAGTTTTGTCAGGTCTATCCTTCCATTCTAATATAGGCTCATTTGTATGCTAAAACTTAATGACTCTAGTTCTGCAGTCGACTGAGGCATAATAGGTATGTAGCCAATCCATGCTGTGGAGGATGTTAAAATCTGTCATATCTAGCTCTACTAAATCTTCTGAGGTGACCCTATAGAGGACTGTGACTGGGAAATTCCTATATACCATCTTAGCTAAGACTAACTCTGCGACTGGGGTGGAGACTAAAAAGGGCTGTAGGAGTTTTTCAGGACTAACTCTGAATTTATATGCAATATATGGGGTCACGAAAGATAATGTATCCCAAGGGTCTACTAATGCATAAATATCAAGAGAGAAGACTTATAACATACCAATAACTATATCTGGGGAACTCTCCTAGTCCTGATGGGATGACATGGCATAGAGACGATTCTGATGCTGACCATTGCTTGTACCAAAAGTAGTACCCTACGGAGCTGTGCAACCCGCTAGAGCTCTAGAACTAGTAGGCTGAACTCAGTTACCTTCTTGACCCTGCCTGGCAGAGGGGAACTCCTTCAACCTATGGCTATGTTGACCAAACCCATAACACCCCTCTCTTCCAGCAAAACACTCACCAGGATAATTCTTACCACACTTTGGATATGCTGGGAGAGTGAGGTTACCTGAAAAACTACCTTGTGACTTAGCACCTGATGCTCTATTCTTCTGATCCTGACGAGGCCTGGGAGATGGAGCACTAGATGATGAAGGTGTTGGAGCTGAAGATCTCTCCTAAAACTGAGAGTGATTTCCACCGCTCGACTTTTGATGAGAGTAATCAGAATTTCCTGTCCTCACCCTCTTGTTCTCCTTCTCTCTCTACTTAAGCTTCTCCTCCTCCATCTGCTGAGCATAGGTCATAAGTTGGGAGATGTCCATATCTTTGACTAACATCATTGTCTTACACTCTTTCTTTATCAAGTCAGAAATACTCAAAATATACTTACTCATCTAGGCCCTTGGCTCGGCTACCATGGCTGGAGCATATGTGGAGAGCTGGATAAAATTTAACTGATATTCTTGCATTATCATAGATCCATACCTCAGATTTACAAATTCTTCAACTTTGGCCTCCCTCAACTCTCTCCAAAAGAACTTTTCCTTAAAAGCTCCAACAAAACAGTCTCACGTCATAGGTGCTGCATTCCTGCCCATACTGTCCTTCCACTGTATGTACCAAATATGATCCATGTCCTTGAGTTGGTAGAAAGCTATCTCAACACCATCAACTTCTGAAATCCACATCACTTCAAGGACCTTCTTCACTTTATCAATGAAGTTCTGCTGATCCTCATAGTTTGATTTCTCAGACTTCTCAGCAGTTCAGTCGGTGAGTCCTCAAATCTCGAGGAGGGGACTTATTTAATTTATTCCAGTCTTTTATTTTAGTTATTAGGCTAGTAGAGTTAGCTGGGGGCTTGTCCCAGCAACTCATTTCTATAGAGACTTTTAGATATAGAATTAGTTTTCATCTTATGCAGCCAGTTTAGATTCCAGATTTACTTTTAATTATTATATTCAGAATCATTGGTTTTATATACTAAGACTTATGTTGTTCACCAATTTTACTTTCAAACAGATATTATCTTAATCAAAATGCTTAGTACATGCCAGACCATGGGTTAACTTGGGGTAACTTGTGACTCTAAGCACCATGTTACGTCTAGGGGGTAGTCTCGAGGCATGAAAAACTTAGTATCAGAGCATCAAGTTTAATGTGTCCTAGGGTGTCTAAAAGCCGCATCAAGTAGATTCATTTTCATGAATGTGAAGCGCGCCACACTTATGAAAGGGAGGCTACAAGACATTTTAAGGAAAAAAGTTCCCTTCTTTTTTTCCCATCTCATGCTATCGAGTATGAACTCTATTTAATCTCCTTCGAACTTGTGCTCTACACTTTATAGAAAATGCCTCCTAGATGAGCTAATGAAAGGAGGAACAACAATGAAAACCAGGAAGCACTACCATCTTGATATACCCTATGAATAAGCAAGTTATTCATGTTGAGTTTAGGGCTTCTTTCCAGGTTCTAGCTTAGGACATGACTGCTCAGGTGAACCAGCAGGCTTTGGCACCAGTTAATCCATAGAATGGCACAACAACATCTAGAGTCCAGGACTTCACTCGGATGAATCCTTTGGAGTTCCATGGTCCTAAGGCTGAGGAGGATCCATAGGAGTTCCTGGATGACATACAGAAGGTTACAAAGATTATGGGTGTCACTCCGGTTGAGAGTGTAGACTTAGCCGCTTATCAGTTGAAGGGAGTGACTCATGTTTAGTAGAAGCAGTGGAAGGTAGCTAGTGGTACAAATACAGTCTTGGTAGATTGGGATCAGTTCATGAATGCATTCTTGTAAAGGTTCTTCCCACTAGAACTCAAGGAAACCAAGGTTTCAGAGTTCATCTACTTAAGACAGGGTGACATAAGTGTGAATGAGTATTCTCTCAAGTTTACTCACTCTCAAAATATGCTCCGACAATGGTAGCTGACTACAGAGCCTATATAAGTAAGTTTGTGTCAAGAGTGTCCGAAGATGTGGTCAAGGAGTGTAGGACTGCTAAGCTGGTAAAGAAGATAGATATCCCCAAGTTGATGACTTATGCTTAGCAGTTCGAAGAAGAAAAGATTAAGAAGATGGAAAGAGATAGTAAGAGAGCCAGAACATGTAATTTCAGTTATTCTCAACAGAGTTCAGATGGTGGTAATCACTGTTAGTTCTGTCAGAAATCTTTAGCTTTGGCCCCATCCTCTGCTAGTGCCCCACTGCCTAAATTCAAACAGGACTAGTGAGATAGGGTACCAAGCTCAAAGTCCTAGGGTAGTGTGACCAGTGGATGAACTCATCTGGTTTTCAAGAAATGTTGTAGGAACCACCAGGGTGAGTGCATGGCCATCATAGGATGAAAGAGTGTCCAATGGCTTCATAGAGAGGTAGGGATGCTCAATAGCAAAATCAGGCTAACTCCTCTGTAGCTCCAGTAGGTCACTCAACTCAATAGTTTGCCTCATCTTGTACAAGTAATGGTTTGTGAAAGAACAGACTTGATGCTCTCTAGACTCATTAGGATCATGAGGGTTCTCTCGATGTGGTCACTGGTACGTTACCAGTCTTTTATCTTGATCAATATTCTTTGTTAGATCCTGGATCCACACTTTCTTTTATGACCCCTTTGATAGTAGTAGACTTCAGTGCCAATCTAGAAACCCTCCCAGAACCTTTCTAAGTCTCTACTCCAGTTGGTGATTCAGTTATAGTCAGAGGGGTATACATAAATTGCCCGGTCACAGACTCTCAGAAAGTCACCTCAGCTGATCTTGTAGAATTAGATATCACTGATTTCGATGTTATCCTAGGCATGGACTGCTGACATGCTTGGTATGCCACAGTCGATTGTAGAACCTGAATATTCTAATTCCAGTTTCCAAATGAGCTAGTCATAGAATGGAAGGGTAGTACCTAAGTGCCTGTAGGAAAGTTAAACTCTTACCTTAAGGCTAGAAAAATGATTTCCAAGGGATGCATCTATCATCTCTTTAGTCAGTCCATGTGGTTAACGAATTCCCAAAAGTTTTTCCAGAAGATCTGCCTGGTGTTCCTCCCGAATGAGAAAATGACTTTAGGATAGATCTCCTTCCAAATACCTAGACCATCCCAATTCCTCCTTATAGAATGGCTCCAACCGAGCTTAAGGAATTGAAGGAATAATTGAAAGACCTTCTAGATTAGGGCTTCATTACACCTAACATCTCTCCATGGGTCCTCCAGTTTTTTTCATGCATAAAAAGATGATTCTCTCAGGATGTGCATCGACTACAATCAGTTGAACAAGGTCACAATCAAGAATAAGTATCCCATTAACAGGATTGATGACTTGTTCAACCAATTTTATGGTGCTAGTTGCTTCTCTAAGATAGACCTCAAGTCCAGCTATCATCAGCTTAGAGTCAGAGAATGTGACATTCCAAAGACAGCCTTGAGAACTCAGTATGGTCACTATGAATTTGTAGTTATGTCTGTTGGACTAATGAATGCTCCTGCAACTTTTATGGATTTGATGAACGGGGTGTTCAAGCAATATTTGTACATGTTCATTATTGTCTTTATAGACGATATCCTTGTGTATTCTCAAAGTTAAAAAAAGCATGCAAATCATTTGAGGGTTGTTCTGCAAACTCTAAGGATCGCCAGTTATTCGCCAAGTTCAGTAAGTGTGAATTTTGGTTGAAGTCAGTTTCCTTCCTTGGTCATGTGGTCTCTAGTGAAGGTATCTGCATAGATTCACAAAAGATAGAGGCAGTAAAGAATTGGACCAAACCCACTTCTCCGACAGTCATTGGGAGCTTTTTGGGTTTGGTTTTCTATTATAGGAGGTTTGTTGAGGGATATTCATCCATAGCTACCCCATTGACCAGATTGACTCAGAAGAAGGTTAAGTTCCAGTGGTCAAATGAGTATGGGAAAAATTTCCAAGAGTTAAAGACTAGGGTTATCACAACCTCAGTCTTAACTATACGAGAGGATTTAGATGGCTTCATAGTATATTGTGATGCATCTAGAGTTAGCTTGGGTTGTGTTTTGATGCTGAATAGTAAGGTCATCGCCTAGGCCTCCAGATAATTTAAGACTCATGAGAAGAAGTACCCGACTCATGATCTTGAGTTAGCTGAAGTAGTATTTGCCTTAAAAATTTGGAGACACTACTTTATGTTGTCCATGTAGATATGTTTATAGGCCATAAGAGCCTCGAGTACGTATTCACCTAGAAGGAGCTGAATCTTTTCCAGAGAAGGTGGCTTGGGTTTCTCAAAGATTATGATATGAAAGTACTCTACCATCCAGTTAAGGCCGATGTAGTTGCCGATATACTTAGAAGACTGTCTATGGGTAGTGTGACACATGTTGAGGAAGAGAAGAAGGAATTAGCCAAGGATGTTCATAGGCTCTCTCGCTTGGGTGTTTTCTTTATAGACACAGTAGAGGGTGGAATTTTAGTTCAGAATGGGTCAGAATATTCCTTAGTGGTTGAGGTAAAGGAGAAGCAAGACAGTGATCCCATCTTACTTCAGTTAAAAGATGTTGTCCATCTACATAAAGTGGAGGTTTTCTCCTAAGGGGGAGATGGTATACTTTTCTATCAGGGTCGATTATGCATTTCAAATGTAGACGAGTTGAGACATAGGATCCAAAGAAAGGCTCATAGCTCAAGATATTCAATTCATCTCAATGCCACCAAGATGTACCGTGACCTACAACAAGTCTATTGCTGGAATAGCATGAAAAAGGACATCGCAGATTTTGTGGCAAAGTGTCCTAACTGTTAGCAAGTGAACGTAGAACATCAGTGAATGAGAGATGCTGCTCAGGATATTGGCATTCCTACTTAGAAGTAGGAATTGATCAATATGTATTTAATTATAAGGTTACCTCATACTTGATGATAACATGACTATATTTGGGTAATAGTAGACAGGGTGACTAAGTCAGCTCACTTTTTGGTTGTCAAGACTATAGATTCAGTAGAGGATTATGCCAGGCTCTACATTAGTGAGATAGTCAGGTTGCATGGGGTTCCCTTGTCTATCATCTTAGATAGGGGTACCTAGTTTAAATCCATTTCTAGAGGTCATTCCAAAAAGGTCTTGTTACTCAGGTAAATCTCAGCCTCACATTTTATCAACAGAAAGATGGTCAGGCAGAGTGCACCATTCAGACTTTAGAAGATATGCTGAGCACTTATATGATTGATTTTAAGTGTAATTAATATGTGCACTTACCTATTATAGAGTTTGCCTACAATAACAACTTCCATTCTAGCATTCAAATGGTCCCGTTTGAGGTACTTTATGGACGGAGGTGTAGATCACCTATTTGCTAGTTTTAGGTAGGTGAAGCAGCCTTGATTGGACCAGATTCAGTTCATGAGGCTATGGAAAAGTTTTAGCTCATTAGGGAGAGGTTGAAGGCTTCTCAGATTCATCAAAAGTCTTATGCAGATGTGAGGAGAAGGGACTTAGAGTTTGTGGTTGATGATTGGGTGTTTTTGAAGTTGTCTCCTGATAACGCCCAAACTACACCTCAAATTAACGAAGCGTAAGTGGTCGTAGTCAAATATAGAACCCAACAAAGGTTGGGGTCGAATCCCACAGAGAATGTGGTGAAGATTAAGCCTTTAGTGAAGTATGTGACCAGTCGTCAATAGTTTCCGGTAAATAGGGGGGGGGTTTGTGATCAATGTGTAAACAAAACAAATAATAAACGTATGAGTTTTAATCAAGATGAGAGAATGAACTAGGGATGTGTTTACCATGGCATTGGTAACGATGTCGATCCTAAGCTTAACCGGGTTCTTCCTATATGCGTGTCACGATGTGATTGAAGTAATGGTATCGTCTAAACGTTTCTCAACCAAATAGACAAATTTACTTTTCAATTCTCTCGAACTTGAAAAGGTGTGCTTTTAGATTTCAATCCTAAACATCAAGTAGATTAATCTAGTTACAACATTAATCATAAGACGAGAGTTGGTAGTCTCGAATCCTCGTCGTTAATCAAGTTTCTCGATTTTAATCTCTTTACTCAAGCAAATTAAACCTAGGCATGTTCTAATGTTTGCAACCACTAGAAAACGTTAAATAATGTATGATTAACAACGTGACAACATATATATTGAACCCGTCGCTACCCAGAATCTATATCGCTACTTTAGCCATGGCTCCCACAACCCTAGTTGTGGGAGGTTTAGTTACTCATGCTTGTAGAAGAATAAAAGAAAGTCATATTCATAATAAAGAAAAGAGATCCTTACAATGTATTGAGAACAATCTTTAATTAATCCAAGAACAAGAAAACAAGATCCCAAGAACGATACAAGAACACGAATTTAAGAAGTATAAAAACGTGTTTCTTGATCTTCAAGTTGACTAAAATCTCTCCTAAAACTATTGTAAAAACTTTATTAATTGCATAATGAATAAAATAAACCTAACATTGGGTATTTATAGGAGTCTAGGAAACACAATCCCAAACGCATTAGGAGTCCGAGAAACCAAATCCCAAACGCATTAGGAATCCGAGAAACCAACTCCCAAACACGGTAGGAATCCTAATCGCGGGCTGCCTTGGTGCGACACTGCTTTGGTGTGATGGTTAATCGCGGGCTGCCTTGGTGCGACACTGCTTTGGTGTGACGGTTTGGGTGACGGACCGTCACCACCTTGATGGCCCGTCACGGCAGCCGTCACCACTAGGCAGTGGTGCTGCCCCATCTTGACGGCTTGGGCTTGACGGTCCGTCACGAACTTGACGGTCCGTCACTCGGACCGTCACTCTTATCCAGAATGTTCTTTTTCTCGTATTTCCTTCCGTTTCCATGTTTGTCTCCATTTCCTGAAAATACAACATAAAAACATCAAAAACGACAATGGTTGCTTGAAAACGTACGATTGTTCTTAGTCTAAAGGAGTCGAAAGTGCCGTAAATTGGCGGCACATCAACACCCTCAACTTAAAACGTTCGCTTGTCCCCAAGCAACATGACACAAAACAATAATATGACGACTCAACTAAGCAAACACACTCGTGTCTTTAGCAACTCATGGTCATTCATTAGTTCATTAAATCAAGCTCCCTCGTAGCACACAATGTACGAAACACTAACTTGCAAGGATCCAAACATGTCATTCCGATATGATAGAATATTATGCATACACACGCGCAGCTATCCTAACAATCAATAGACAATACAGAAATCTTGATGCCCTCACCACAAAGAAATCCCACTCACAAGATTTGGGACTAGGTAAGCGCTCACACTCGCAAACGATTTCAAACGATGCACATGCGATACCATAGGCTTGCCCTTACTATTCTATTTCAGTTCTTCAGAAAGCCGCTCAGTATCACTACAGGACTTGTTTTGGCTTGTAATGAGGCTTCAGGTGCAGGTAGGATACATTTAGGGGTTAGTGACTAAGCCCTCCTTGGAACTACCGACGTCTTATTACCGCATAACTTTTTGTCCATCCTTATTCATCTTTTTATTTCCTTCTCTCTAGCTACAGGTGCGGCCTCTTTATCTTGACAATTCTTTTTATTACTTTTTCGATCTTTTTCATCTCTTTTTATTTTTCTTTTCTTAGGCACACCCCCGAATTTTCATTCTATTCCCAACCAATCTTCTTCATCCTCTTTTTCTCATCATTCACCTCTGTAGTAGCCACCCTCAACTTGGGCTGATTGCCTGCGTTGAGGTGCACAATGTCCATGGAAGGACCAAGGCCAAAACAGGGTTTACCTCTATAGTAGCCACCCTCAACTTAGGCTGATTGCCTGAGTTGAGGTGCATGATGTCCAAGGAAGGACCAGGGCCAAAATAGGGATTCAAAGTTAAACAAGAATGGTGACAGGTTATTGAAAGAACAAGGTTAATTATGGCTCAAACAGGGATCAAAAAGGGATTTTATCTTTGGACGGTCTTTTAGGTTAAGTGGACTGCACACAAAAAGGGCCTGTGATCCTTTTCTAAGCAACCAAACTTCGAACTTAACAAAATAGACTGGGCAAGTTCTAGATGCATGCACAGAGTAAGAATTTATAATAATAATCTCACACGCTCTTGGCACCAAGAAACTATATCGCTACCAACTATCAAACCATCGCTCGGCTTAAGCATACCCATTTTAATCATAATCACACAATGACATTCAAGGATCCAGACAGTCAATCGTTTCAACATAAGTACAAACCAGAAAATTTTTAAAGGGGCCTTGTTTTTAAACAAAACAAAAAAAAACGCCATGCTTGCTAAATAACTAACAAATTTTTTTAAAATAACAACCTAAACATGCCGGTTCTACTAGATAGCACACCGGAGGGAAAAGAACTCGACAACAAAAACCCTCGGTGGTGACTCACAGGTTTCCCCACCCTCAACTTAGACTCATGCATTGTCCCCAATGCATACATATGAAAACTAAAAACTGTGAGAATAAAGGAATACCTGTGAAGTCGATATGACTCAGATTCTGACATGATGTTGGAGACCGCCAGGGTCTCCAAAACAAGAGAACTCGATGGAGTGTGGCATTCCAGCTTCCTCTTTGGGCTCCATCGCTTGTCGCGACAACTTCTTCGCTCTTTCTTTGCAGATTCTCTTGCGGTGTTTTCGTTTTCTTGACCTTTCACCGCTTTCCTTTACCTGCTTCTCCTCTTGCGATCGCGACCTTACTCTCATAACAGCTCGGGTTTCCAGACAACCCTTCTCCTCAAGATACACATCCGCAGGGACTTCCTCAATAGCCTTGATGACCGCGACCACCCTCATGTCACTTGGTTGCTTCATCAATTTGGACACATCGAACTTGACCACTTCATTGTTCAATCGGAAGGTCAGTTCGTTTCTCTCCATGTCGACCAACGCTCTAGCCGTGGCTAATAAAGGTCGTCCCAAGATTATGGGAACTTCAAAATCTACTTCGCAATCCAAGATCACAAAGTCAGCTGGGAAGATAAGCTTACCGATCTTTACTAGAACATCAGACAATATTCCCACAGGTCGCTTTACCGAATGGTCAGCCATCATCACTCTCATGGATGTCGGTTTAGGAGCTCCCAAACCCAATTGTTTGTAGACCGCTAGCGGCATCAAGTTGATGCTAGCCCCAAGATCACATAATGCTCTTCCGAAGTTGAGCTTCCCGATAGTACAGGGAACAGTGAAAACACCTGGATCTTCCTTCTTTTAGACTAACAACCTTAAAGAAATAGCGCTGCAGTGGTGGATGTGATTCCGGTAATGTTTTACCACTTCTTGTCGTGATTGCCATACAACTAGCATCGTTCCTCAGGTGAATCGTGTCACTCGGCAAGGTACCTGTCTTCCTTTAGTTCAGAGATGCCGAGATTTGCCCCACTTGCTGCTCTAATTGCTTGATCGAGGTGTAATGTGAACCCACTAACTGACTCAATGCTGATAATTCAGTCTTCATCTCCTTTACTCCAGCGTCAGTTGATTCCACCTTCAGCAGCATCTTCACCATCATGTTCTCAAGTTTGGATGTCTCTGCCTCGTTGCCAGCTTTTTCCCGATTACCAGGTGGTATATACAACCCACCTCTCTCGGTGTTGTTCCTCCAGTTTCCTTGGTCGCGATCTTTGTAGCCGCCTTTCTCATAGTGGTTGTCTCTCTGATAGTTCCGACCTTGGTTTCCCTGGCCGTTGGCCTGGAAACCCCCCAAATAGTTGGCCTCCTCATTAGATTCAACATCGGCTGCTCTACCTTGAGTACCAGTGGCTTTTACACCTCAAATTACACCAGCAACGGCGCCACTTTTTGATAACGCCCAAACTACACCTCAAATTAACGAAGCGTAAGCGGTCGTAGTCAAATATAGAACCCAACAAAGGTTGGGGTCGAATCCCACAGAGAATATGGTGAAGATTAAGCCTTTAGTGAAGTATGTGACCAGTCGTCAATAGTTTCCGGTAAATAGGGGGGGTTTGTGATCAATGTGTAAACAAAACAAATAATAAACGTATGAGTTTTAATCAAGATGAGAGAATGAACTAGGGAAGTGTTTACCATGGCATTGGTAATGATGTCGATCCTAAGCTTAACCGGGTTCTTCCTATATGCGTATCACGATGTGATTGAAGTAATGGTATCGTCTAAACGTTTCTCAACCAAATAGACAAATTTACTTTTCAATTCTCTCGAACTTGAAAAGGTGTGCTTTTAGATTTCAATCCTAAACATCAAGTAGATTAATCTAGTTACAGCATTAATCATAAGACGAGAGTTAATAGTCTCGAATCCTCGTCGTTAATCAAGTTTCCCAGTTTTAATCTCTTTACTCAAGCAAATTTAAACCTAGGCATGTTCTAATGTTTGCAACCACTAGAAAACGTTAATTAATGTATGATTACCAACGTGACAACATATATATTGAACCCGTCACTACTCGGAATCTATATCGCTACTTTAGCCATGGCTCCCACAACCCTAGTTGTGGGAGGTTTAGTTACTCATGCTTGTAGAAGAATAAAAGAAAGTCATATTCATAATAAAGAAAAGAGATCCTTACAATGTATTGAGAACAATCTTTAATTAATCCAAGAACAAGAAAACAAGATCCCAAGAACGATTCAAGAACACGAATTTAAGAAGTATAAAAACGTGTTTCTTGATCTTCAAGTTGACTAAAATCTCTCCTAAAACTATTGTAAAAACTTTATTAATTGCATAATGAATAAAATAAACCTAACATTGGGTATTTATAGGAGTCTAGGAAACACAATCCCAAACGCATTAGGAGTCCGAGAAACCAAATCCCAAACGCATTAGGAATCCGAGAAACCAACTCCCAAACACGGTAGAAATCCTAATCGCGGGCTGCCTTGGTGCGACACTGCTTTGGTGTGACGGTTAATCGCGGGCTGCCTTGGTGCGACACTGCTTTGGTGTGATGGTTTGGGTGACGGACCGTCACCACCTTGACGGCCCGTCACGGCGGCCGTCACCACTAGGCAATGGTGCTGCCCCATCTTGACGGCTTGGGCTTGACGGTCCGTCACGAGCTTGACGGTCCGTCACTCGGACCGTCACTCTTATCCAGAATGCTCTTTTTCTCGTATTTCCTTCCGTTTCCATGTTTGTCTTTATTTCCTAAAAATACAACATAAAAACATCAAAAACGACAATGGTTGCTTGAAAACGTACGATTGTTCTTAGTCTAAAGGAGTCGAAAGTGCCGTAAATTGGCGGCACATCATCTTCCATAAAGGGTATCACGAGATTTGGAAAGAAGGAGAAGCTTGGTCCCTGATATGTAGGCCCCTATAGGATTCTGAGGAGAATTAGCAAGGTGGACTATGAGTTATAACTGACCACAGACTTAGCATCAGTGCACCCAATTTTCCATGTATCCTTGTTAAAGAAGTACATTGGTGATCCAGCCTTGGTTGTTGATAAGTTGGTAATCTACAAACTTATTGAGCCTTTATTCATGAATTATTGCCATGTTTTAATAATATTTAGAGGTACTTATTACCTTTATTAATGCAAATGCATGTACTCATGGTCACAAGTAGAATACAAGGATAAGGACCCAAAAGAGCTCAAAAGGAGTTGAAGTGTGAAGGTGATCAAAAGAGAAGAAGAATCTGCCGAGAGTTGCGGCAGCCTTGTGACACGCACAATGGCTGGTGAAAACTGTACCTTCCTTTGTGTGACACCCAAAATCAAACAAAGTCACTGTTCTACTAGAATAGAGAAGTGTGATGTGTAAAATTCATGGTGCAAATGCACATTATGCCACACGTCGCGTCACACGTCTCTCAAGAGCATTTTTGTCAAATTTTATGTGACAATTTGGGAACCTTCTAAAACCCAATTTGGGAATTTTACTTTGTAGTTTTGAAGAGTTTTTACACATTATTCAATAGTTTTCCATTAAGAGAGGTTCCCAAGGAAGATAGAGGTGTAATTGCTATTTCTCTTCCTTTACCTTGTGAATCCACCATTATTGTACAAACTGAGCTTGGATATTTGATATTAGCATACGATGAATGGAAATTTTAACTACCCAATTGGTATAATCTCTTATTTCATTAGCATGAGTGGCTAGTTTTCTTGTCTAGGGGTATGTGTAAAATGAGTATTTGAATATGGGTATGGGTCTTGTTTTTTGTGCTTATAATTGCTAAATTTATATGGCTCTATTGAATTCTCTATGTTTTAACTCTAAAATTGATGGTTGCAAATACTGATTGAACTTACTTGGTTGTGTTCTTGCTTGAAAGAGGAGTTCATGATTTCAGATAAGAATTCAATAGTGGGTACTTAGGATTCCACCTAGATTGAGGCTAGAAATAGTTTAATCATCCAAAATCACCCTTTTAAGAGTCTAAGTTAGAAATAACATGACTTCCCCAAGCTTGAATTGGTTGTTTTGTGTTGAACCCATGGTGCTTGAATAAAGACTATGGAAAATATGTTTGGAAGATCAAGAGATTGACAAATGTAACTTTAACCAATGCTACCCATTGTTTATTAAGAATTTGCATAATTGAACAAGCACCCTAACCCATGTTTGAATCCCATTGAAAACATACCCCTAGTCATCCTCTCATTTGATTACAAACTCGTTTCTTACTTTGCTTTCTTGTTCGAATTGCGATTGTGACAGATTTCCAATTCTCTGTTTTCCCCCCATTTTACTTTTTATGCTATTTGAACAATTACTCTATTCTTGATTAATATACAATAATATCTTGGTGACTCTTCATAACCATTCTCTGTGGGATCGACCTTGACTTCTGTCGGGAATATAAATTTTATTTTTCTCTGACAATCACAATCATCTCCTATTGGAGAGTGTGTTTAAGCATTATCAAAAAAGGCGTCGTTGTTGGGGAATGGTTTTACCAAGAGTGTGAATGATGTGAGCACTCCTAAGCTTAAAGCTAATGATGAGAATGTATTTACTATCATGTATGGGAATATTTTCTATCTATTAGCAGGTTCTCGACCTGGGTATGGGCGCCCGAGGGATGAGAATCAAGGTTGGATCAAAGATAAAAGGTGTGATGGCAATTAGAGTGATCGTGAGAGGGAAGCTAATTGATATAATCACCGGAGTTCAAATCCTTATATACCTCCACCTAAGGAAAATGCTCATGCATATAAGCCCACGATGAGCAACCCCGAACATTCAAAAATCGAAGATATATTGTCTCTATTATTTAAAAAGACTGAGTCAACCGATAGTAGGGTAAAGGATCTAAAGAGCAAAGTGTTGACTCTTCATCAAATGGTGAGCTCATACTCGACTTCTATCAAGCATCTTGAAGCACAATTGAATCACTTGTCTACACAAATGAATGCCCGAATGAAGGGGACACTACAAAGTGACACTACGTTGAACTCGAAGAACGGTGGACATGTTATAATGATTGTCACTAGGAGTAGGCAAATGTGTAGTGAGGTTAAGAAGCTGACTATCAAAGTTGTTGTAGAGCCGAGTGATAAAGTCGATGAGGAGATTATGCTTGAGAATGAAGTGGATAAAAATCCAGTGGTTGGGGTGAAGCCTAATGCAATGAACACAAGCTCTAATGATGAGGATATATGTGAAAAGAAGGATGAGGCTGCATCTCTGTCTTAATTTGCTATCAATATCGAAAAAGAGGTTCCTACTATTCCAAGTGTGCCAAAAACACTACCAAAAGGACCACCTCCATTATCGTAAAGATTGACCAAGAAGAAAGAGGAGAACCAATTCAAAAAGTTTGTGGATATGTTTAGAAAACTATCCATAAACATCCCCTTGGTTGATGCATTAATGCAATTGCTCGGGTATGCAAAGTTCATGAAGGAGCTTCTCAAGAAGAAGTGGGTGTAGTTGATTGTAACACCCCAAAATTTGATCCATCTTTTAAACTTAAGAAATCTAAAAATTCTAAACTTTCTAGAAATGATGGTCCAAACCACGAACCATGGTTTGAACCATGAGTCGTGAAGTGGATCCGTGGTTTAAGTCTTCCAAAATCAGTCTCTGATCTAAGAACCACGAGTTAGTTCTACCGACCGTAATTCAGTCTACGGCCAGTCCGGTGAACTCGTGGAACTAGACCTGAGGACTGGCTGATTCCCAGGAACCACGAGTCAAGACTACGGACCGTAGTTTGAATAATGGATCTTCATGTTGACCCGTGGAACCTGATCAGAGGCCTGCCAAATCCCTGAGAAATGATGAACTGGTTCTACGAACCATATTCCATTCTACGGGTCTGTCCTGTTGACCCTGGTTTTGTTTCTGCAGCCTGTTCCTCTGGCCAGGAACTACGGATGGAAACCACGAGCCGTGGTTTCGTCTATGACTCGTGAAATCCATCTGTAGTCCTTGAAAGTCAATTTTTGTAGAATTTTCCTAATTATGTTCTAGGGTTATTTTAGTCATTACCCACCCTTTTAACTCCCGAATAGTGTCCTTTTGACTATTTCTAGAAGGGTTTCTACCCCATTTAGCCTAAGTCTTTCATTATCCCTCATTCATCTACCAAATTGGGAAAAGAACTCATTCAAGCTCTAAGTTCAAGTCTCCTTTTCTTTTCAATTTCAAGTGGGTTAGCTTCAATCAAGGTATATGGGTAATCAACGATGGGTTCCTTCCACCCTTGTGCCAAAAACCCCTAATTTATTATTTTGATTTCATGAACTTTTAAATTAGGGTTCTTACCCAATTCTTATGAGTTTTGCTATAAATTATCTTCTCATGATTCTATTATGAAATTACTACTAAATTGCATGATTCTACATGGGTTTTTACATATGAACTCCTATTTCAAATTGAAGGCTAATTATGGAAAATTCTACATGCATAAATTGATTCAAGTAAATAGGGTATTTGATAGCATCTTTTCATGAATTTTAAGCAAGTGCATGCCTAGTTTCTATGTTTTATGAAAATATATGTTATTATGAAATTAAACTAGATTCATGCAAGTTTTCAAGTTATTGATTATTATGCAACACAAGACACACGATGTACTATCAATGCTCATGAATTATTTTCTAAACTAAAGTTCATAAGTAGTATGAAGATCCGGGTTATGGATAGGTTAATGAACAAGCTTTGACATCTAGATATGTCACATGTATGTGATCTTTATGTTATATATATTTTGGGAGTAGTATTTAGCACCGAGCAATGAGGGTTCTAGTTAACCCAAGTTCAAAATTATGAGCCAACGTAGGTTGCCCTCCGTGTCTTATGAAAGGATCCTTATGACATAGTTCTGCCCTTGTTCGGTTAGGACAACCTTTTTCAGTGTGAGTGCATGACACTGGACTCCATGTAGTTCAGCATGGTTTATGTCGGTTAAGAGAAACTCCCACAGGATTATTTTCAAGCTATGAAGTTATATGATACCCTACTTTGAATCTTGACTTTACTTCATGTTTTATGTGTTATATCTTGATATTTATTTATGCTATCTCTTTATACGAACATGCTCATTTTAAATAGGTTTTAAGTATATTTTTATCATGATCATGCATATCTCACATACTCGGTACATCCTATAGTACTGATGCATACTTTGTGCTGCATCCTCTTGCTGATGCAGATTCAGGTTCCCTCCCTCAGGAACGTGGCTAGAGACCACAGGCCATTCGAGTCAGTGTTGGTGAGTCCTCATTGTTCGAGGGCTAGTTATGATTCTAGCTAGTTTTTGGTTATTTACTTCCATACCTTGAGTTAGCTAGGGTCTTGTCCTAGGAACTCCTTATGTCCTGTGTAGAGGATTTTAAGACATAGATAGTATTGGAGTCTCTTATTTCATATTGTGTTCCATCTTGATTTATCATGTATGTGTTGGGTTTTTGAACTTTCTATTTATGGTTCCGCCATCTTTCCTTTACCAATGACTGAGTATGCTATAACTAAGGGTTAGGCTAGGGCACTCGTGCCTCAGATCCTGTGTTACATCTAGGGGGTAGGCTCGGGGCATTACAAACTTGGTATCAGAGCTAGGTTCAAGAGTCCTGGGATGTCTGAAGGCCATATTGACTAGAATCTCTTTCGTGTATGTGAAGCGCGCCACACTTATGAGAG
Organism: Jaltomata sinuosa; assembly: GCA_003996215.1. NCBI lineage: Eukaryota > Viridiplantae > Streptophyta > Magnoliopsida > Solanales > Solanaceae > Jaltomata > Jaltomata sinuosa. The sequence goes on along the minus strand of QJPP01001688.1, from coordinate 145,482 downwards.
AGAATCTATGAGATATCCTAGGAAAACTTCAATTTTTTCATTATCATATCGTACGATAGAGTTTAACTCTAATATCCCTCTAATACTTTCCTTGTACACTTAAGATTATTCCTTAATGGGCTATGACTCACCGAGCTGCTCGAAATGCTACTCCTCCAGTTCTGGCCCTCGAGGTCACGAATGAGGAGTTTCAGGAATTCCATCCACATGCTAGCCTAGACCTTGGCCGCTCAGGACAGCCAGCCGACTCCTATCCCCATCCACCCAAAAGGTGGGGTAGCAGCTCGAGTTTATGATTTCATCCATATGAACCGGCCGGAATTTTGGGGTTCGAAGGTTGGAGAAGATCCACTTAAATTTTTAGACGAGGTAAAGAAAATCTTTGAAGTTATGCAAGTGGCTGGGGTTGATAGTGTTGAGTTAGCATCCTATAAACTCAAGGATGTAGCTTATATCTAGTTCACGCAATGGAAGGAAGTTAGGGATAGGGACAAGGTCCCTCTGACTTGGGAGTGTTTCAAGAGGGCTTTCCTCGATCGGTTCTTTCCCCGAGAGTTGAGCCAAGCTAAGGCCAAGGAGTTTGTGAACTTGAGACAGTGATCCATGACAATCCAAGAGTATAGTTTGAGGTTCACTCAGCTCTCCAGATACGTTCTGGCTATGGTGGCTGACCCACATGATTAGATGACCAAGTATATCTATGGAATCTAAGACTTGGTGAAAAAAGAGTGTAGGTCTGCTATGTTGTTGAGTGACATGAGTATCTCTAGACTTATGATGCATGATCACATGATCTAGGGATACAAGCTTAGGGAGATGGCTAGGAAGAATAAGAGAGTTAGATCCGAGGGTTTAGATTTTGGCCATCAAAGGTCCAGTTGCGGACATCGCTCCTTGTTTCAGAAGAAGTAATCAGGACCCGTTCATTCTTCTGATAGTGCTCCTACCTAGGCCTCCAGGACTCATCATGATCATCTTGGTAGAGGTGAAGGCTCTTATTCTCAAGGGAGTGGTGCAAAGGGGCCTTCCTACCCCGTTTGCAGCAAGTGTGGAAAGAGTCACTCGGGAGAGTGTCGTTTGGGCAGAGGTGCATGCTTTTTGTGTGGACAGGCTGGACATATGATTAGAGGTTCTCCTTTGGCTAAGAAGGGACAGGGAGGTAGTAGGGCTCAATCGGCTCTAGCAGCCCTAGGAGGTCGACCAGAGCAGTAGGGCACTACTTCTAGTTTTGGTGGTCAGTGCCAGAACCGTATTTATGCCATGTTCTCTCATCAAGACCAGGAGAGTTCACCAGATGTTTTCACTGGTATGTTGAAAGTCTTCTCTCTTGATGTGTGTGCTTTGTTGGACCTCGATGCATCCCTATCTTTTGTGACCTATTATGTAGCATGCAAATTTGAAATTCATCCTGAATCACTTTTAAAACTATTTGTGTGTCTACTCTTGTTGGTGAGTCAGTCCTAGCCAACGAATCTATCAAAATTTCCCTATTACAGTCCTTCACAGAGTCACTTCAGCGGATCTATTAGAGTTGGAGATGAGTAATTTTGATGTTATTATTGGTATGGATTGGTTGTATGCTTGTTATGCTTCGGTTGATTGTCGTACTTGGATTGTTAGTTTCATGTTTCCAAATGGTCCTGTCTTAGAGTTGCTGGGTAGTCCTCCATCCTCGAAGGGCCATTTCATATCTTATCTTAAGAGTACAAAAATGATTTCTAAGGGTTATGTGTACCATATAGTTCAGGTTATGGACACGAAGTCCGAAACCCTATCTCTTCAGTCTGTTCCTATTGTGAATGAGTTCCCAGAAGTGTTTCCCAAAGATTTGCCTGGAGTCCCTCCCGAATGGAAAATCCACTTTGGGATAGATCTTCTTCCAGATATGAATCCAATCTCTATACCTCCCTATAGAATGGCTCCCGCGATCTTAAAGAGTTAAAGGATCAGTTGAAGGATCTTCTTGATAAGGGTTTCATCAGGCCTAACATTTCTCCATGGGGTGCCTCAGTCTTGTTTGTGCGGAAAAAGGATGGTTCCCTTAGGATGTGTATCGACTACCATCAGTTGAACAGGGTCAGAATTAAGAATAAGTATCCCATTCCTAGGATTAATGACTTGTTTGATCAGCTTCAGGGTGCTAGTTTCTTTTCCAAGATCAACCTTAGATCCGGTTATCATCAGCTTCGTGTTGGAGAGTGTGATATTCTGAAGACAACCTTTAGGACTCGGTATGGTCATTATGAATTTGTTGTTATATATTTTGGTCTAACGAATGCTCCTGCAACCTTTATGGATTTGATAAACCATGTGTTCAAATAGTATTTTGATATGTTTGTGATTGTTTTCATTAATGATATCCTTATCTACTCTCGGAGTGAGGAGAAGCATGCGGACCATTTGAGAGTTGTGTTGCATACTCAAGGATCGACAGTTGTTTGCTAAGTTTAGAAAGTGTGAGTTTTGGATGCATTCTGTTGCTTTTTTGGGTCATATTGTGACTAGAGATGGTATTCGAGTTGATTTTCAAAAGATTGAGGCAATAAAGAACTGACCTAGACCCACTTCCCCGCCTGATATTAAGAGCTTCTTGGGTTTGGCTGGTTACTATAGGAGGTTTGTGGAAGTATTTTCTTCCATTATTGCCCCATTGACTCGGTTGACTCAAAAGAAGGTTAAATTTCAGTGGTCTGATCTATGTGAGAAAAACTTTCAGGAATTGAAGACTAGGTTGACCACAACACCAGTGTTGGCTCTACTCAAGGGCCTGGATGACTTTGTTGTGTATTGTGATGCTTCTAGAATTGGTTTGGGTTGTGTTTTTATGAAGCGTGGTAAAGTGATTGCTTATGCCTCTAGACAGCTTAAGATCCATGAGAAGAACTACCCTACTCATTATCTTGAGTTAGCAGCTATGGTTCTTGCTTTGATGATTTGGAGACATTACTTGTATGGTGTGCATGTGGATGTATTCACCGATCATAAGAGTCTCCAGTATGTGTTCACTCAAAAGAAGTTGAATCTGCATCAAAGGAGATGGCTTGAGCTCCTTCAGGATTATGATATGAATGTGCTTTACAACACGGGTAAGGCAAATGTTGTAGCGGATGCACTTAGTAGGTTGTCATTAGGTAGTGTGTCTTTAGTTGAAGACGGAAAGAAGGAATTGGTTAGGGAGGTTCATAGACTTGCTCGGTTGGGAGTTCGCCTTATGGACTTGACAAAAGGTGGTGTTATTGGTCAGAATGGTTCTGAATCATCTCTGGTAGCTGACCTATTTTGTTTCAGCTAAATGGTGCAGTTCATCAGCAAAGAGTTGAGATTTTCTCCCAAGGGGGAGATAGTTTGCTCCATTATCAGGGTCTATTGTGTGTGCCAGATGTAGATGGGTTGAGACATTAGATTTTGACTGAGGCTCATAGTTCTAGATATTCTATTTACCCTGGTGCAACCAAGATGTACCGTGACCTACGTGAAGTCTATTGGTGGAATGGTATGAAGTGGGACATAGCCGATTTTATGGCTAAGTGTCCCAACTATCAGCAAGTGAAGGTAGAGCATCAACTACTGGGTGGTATTACTCAGGATATTGACCTTCTTACTTAGAAATGGGAAGCGATCAATATGGACTTCATTACTGGGTTTCCTTGTACTCAAAGGTAACATGATTATATTTGGGTGATTGTGGACAGGATAACTAAATCAGCCCACCTCTTGGCTGTTAAGACTACAGATTCAGCAGATGATTATGCATGACTCTACATCCGTGTGATAGTCCGATTGCACGATATTTCTTTGTCTATCATTTCAGATAGGGGTACTCAGTTTACATCCCAGTTTTGGAGATCGTTTCAGAGAGGTCTTGGTACTCAGGTGAAGCTTAGCCCAGCTTTCCACCCACAAATGGATGGCCAGGCAGAGCGTACTATTCAGACTTTGGAGGATATGTTGAGACCTTGTGTGATTGATTTTAAAGGTAATTGGGATGATCACTTATCTCTTATCGAGTTTGCCCACAACAACATCTTTCCCTCTAGCATCCATATGGCTCCTTATACAACACTTTATGGCCAGAGGTGTAGATCTCCTATTAGTTTGTTTGAGGTAGGTAAGGCAACTTTGATTGGTCCAGATTCGGTTCAGGAGACCATGGAGGAGGTTCATATTATTAGGGAGAAATTGAAGATCGCCCAGAGTCAACAAAAATCATATGCGGATGTGAGAAGAAGGGAGTTGGAATTTGAAGTTGATGATTGGTTTTTTTTGAAAGTGTCACCCATGAAGGGTGTGATGAGATTTGGTAAGAAAGGGAAGCTTAGTCCCCATTTTGTAGGTCTTTATAGGATTCTGAGGAGAGTTGGTAGTGTTGCTTATAAGTTGGATTTGTCAATAGATTTAGAAGTGGTTCATCCAGTTTTCCATGTTTCTATGTTAAAATAGTGTGTTGGTGATCTGACCATGATTGTTCCTTTGGAGGATGTGGGTGTGAAGGATAGTCTCACTTACGAGGAGGATCCCGTGGAGATCCTTGATCATCAGATTCAGAGGTTGAGTAATAAAGAAGTCGCTTCGGTAAAAGTTCTTTGGAGGAATTAGCTTGTTGAAAGAGCTACTTGGGAAGCAGAAGCAGCCATGAAAGCCAAGTACCCTCAACTCTTTCCTTTCGATCCAGTTTACGCTTGAGGTAGTAGTTTCCTCATTAGTATGTCTATTCTACTCTATTCTATTAGTTCCCCTCATGATCTTAGCATGCATGCAAGTTTTCGGAAGCTAGTTCAGTCATGTTTTGAGTTGCAAGCTTAGTTCACATGTTTATTCCTTGGTTTTCTTCTTTGTTGATTGGTTGGGCTATTTTGTCTCCAAATTTCCTTGCTTAGTCTTCATTTGAGGATGAATGATCCCAAGGGGGAGATATTGTAACGCCCCAAAATTTGATCCAGCTGTTAAACTTAAGAAATCTAAAAATTGTGAACTTTCCAAAAATAATGGGTCCAAACCACGGACCGTGGTTTGAACCACGAGTCATGGAGTGGATCCATGGTTTAAGTATGCCATAATCAGTCTCTGGACTAAGAACCACGAGTTGGTTCTATTAACCATCATTCAGTCTACGGCCCGTCCTGTCAACTCGTGGAACTAGACCTGAGGATTGGCTGATTCCCAGGAACCATGAGTCAAGACTATGGACTGTAGTTTGAATTATAGATCGTCCCGTTGACCCATAGAACCTGATTAGAGGCCTGCCAAATCCTTTAGAAATGATAAACTGTTTCTACTAACCATATTCCATTATTTGGGTCCGTTCTATTGATCCGTAGTTTAGCTTCTGCAGCATGTTCCTTTAGCCAGAAACTATGGATGGAAACCACGAGCCGTGGTTTGGTCTATGACTTGTGGAAACCATCCATGGTCCCTGAAAGTCGATTTTTCTAGATTTTTCCTAATTATGTTCCAGGGGTATTTTAGTCATTACCTTTTAACTCCCAAATGGTGTCGTTTTGACTATTTCTAGAAGGTTTTCTACCCCATTTAGCCTAAGTCTTTCATTATCCCTCGTTCATCTACCAAATTTAGAAAAGAACTCATTCAAGCTCCAAGTTCAAGTCTCCTTTTCTTTTTAATTTCAAGTGGGTTAACTTCAATCAAGGTATGTGGGTAATCAACAATGGGTTCCTTCCACCCTTGTGCCAAAAACCCCAACTTTTTTTATTTTGATTTCATGAACTTTCAAATTAGGGTTCTTACCCAATTCTTATGGGTTTTGCTATAAATTGTCCTCTCAGGATTCTATTATGAAATTACTACTAAAGTGCATGATTCTACATGGGTTTTTATATATGAACTCCTATTTCAAATTAAAGGTTAATTATGGCAGATTCTATATGCATAAATTGATTCAATTAAATTGGGTATTTGATAGCATATTTTCATGAATTTCAAGCAAGTGCATGCCTAGTTCTTATATTTTATGAAAATATATTATTATTATTATTATGAAATTGAACTAGAGTCATGCAAGTTTTCAAGTTATGGATTATTATGCAAGACAAGACACCTGATGTACCATCAATGCTCATGAATCATTTTCTAAACTAATGTTCGTGAGTAGTACGAAGATCCGGGTTATGAAAACGTTTATGAACAAGCTTTTACATCAATATATGTCACATGTATGTGAGCCTTATGCTATATATATTTTGGGAGTAGTATTTAACACCGAGCAACTAGGGTTCTAGTTAACCCAAGTCCAAAATTACGTTGCCATCGTAGGTTGCCCTCCGTGGCTTATGAAAGGATCCTTATGACATGATTCTGACCTTGGACAGTTGAGACAAACTTTTTCAGTATGGGTGCATGACACTAGACTCCATGTAGCTCAACATGGTTTATGTCAGTTAAGAGAAACTCCCACATGATTATTTTCATGCTATGAAGTTATATGATACCTTACTTTGAATCTTGACTTTACTTCATGTTTTATATCTTATATCTTGATGTTTACTTATGCTATCTCTTTATACGAATGAGCTCATTTTAAAAATGTTTTAAGTATTTTTTATCATGATCATGCATATCTCACATACTTGGTACATCCTATAGTATTGAGGCATACTTTGCGCTGCACCCTCTTGATGATGCAGATTTAGGTTCCTTTCCTCAGGCATGTGGCTAGAGACCGCAGGCCATTCCAATCGGTGTTTGTGAGTCCTCATTGTTTGAGGGCTAGTTATGATTCTAACTAGATTTTGGTTATTTACTTCTGTACCTTGAGTTAGCTAGGGTCTTGTCCTAGCAACTCCTTATGTCATGTGTAGAGGCTTTTCAAACATAGACAATATTCGAGTCTCTTGTTTCGGATTATGTTCCATCTTGATTTATCATGTATGTGTTGGGTTGACTATTTTTCTATTTATGCTTCTGCCATGTTTCCTTTATGAATGACTGAGTATTCTATGACCAAGGGTTAGTCTAGGTCACTCATTCTCCGGATCTCGTGTTACGTCTAGAGGATAGCCTCGAGGTGTGACATTGATATAGGTACCGTGGAAATATCACACAACTATAGTGCTGTGATGGCAAGAAATATTCCTACAAAATGGGAAGACCTAATTTCCTTTACCATTCCTTGCACGATCGGTGTGTTAGTGTTTCAAAGGCTTTGTGCGACTTAAGGGAAAGTATCAACTTGATGCCTCTAGTTATTTTTAAGAACTTAGGCTTGGGTACACCAAAGCCTACACCAATAAGGCTTCTCATGTCTGGTAGGTCAATTAAATGTCCAGTAGGGATCTTATTTGATGTATTGATCAAAGTCAATAATTAATCCTACCCGCAGATTTTGTAGTCTTGGATTGTGATGTTGATCTTGAGGTGCCTATCATATTGGGGCGACCATTATTGGCAACTGGGAGAGCTTTGGTTGATGTGGAACTCAGGGAACTCAAGTTTTAGGTTGGAAGCGAGAAAGTGACCTTCAATGTATTCCAACCCACAAAACCATGAGATGAGTTTTGAGTAGTGTCCATGATCATTATCGAGGGCAAACTTGTGGATGCCTGTGATGAGTTTCTTAGGAAAGAGGTGCCCGATTGTATGATATTGCAAGCTTGGTAATAAGATGATTCTATGAGGATGTTAAAATAACAATTCCCTTACTTGGTATGGGGCCACACCAATCGGATTGACATTCTCTCTGACAATGATTAAGGATTGAGATACCATCATCGAGCCGCAATGTAAAATCAACTGCTTCTTGGGAGGCAACCCAAGTGTCTTTAATTTATTTTTGTTACCTTTTGTTGTTTTGGGTGTGTTTCTAGGAATGCATGAAGTGGAAAAATGACTAAGTGGAAAACCAAAATAGGGAAGCACATGCGAACGGTCGTGCAGTCTACACAAGAAATTATGCACGTCGCACAAAGTAATGCACCCCCAAACTAGGAATCTAGAAAAAAAATTGAAATGGGAGGTGACGTGCGATGGGCTGTGCATTTTTAAATATTTGTTGACCTACCCATTAACTGACCCGACCCGGTGACCTTTCTTCTTTTAAACTACCACCTGAATTCTTTTCTCCCATATTCTCCTATAAACTTCTACAATTCTCTCTAAAAATTCCCCAAAATCCCTCAAACTCTCCCAAATCTTCTCCTTTCTCACCCTAAAATCTTCACCTCCGCATCTCCACCAATGCGTCACCGTCGTTTCTCTGATTGAAATTTTGGGTCTCCATTATTGGAACTTGAAAAGCTCTAATTTTTGCTCCCTAACCTCTAATCTTCACTTGTGGTAAGTTCTCCAACTTTAAATACTTTTTTTTGTAGTGATTGGGAACTCATTTTGTGAAGCATGCTAATTTATTCTCCCATGTTGATTTTGGGTGAGATTCAAAAATTTTGGCTCCCCAATTTTAGGGTATACTATTGATTTTGCTTAGGATTAACTTGATGTTATGTTAATGCATGTCATTTGTGGTGATTTTTGGCCTTGAAAATTCATGTTTTGGGGTTAAGTCTGAGTAACCCACTTCTGCTGGTGCATGATTTGGCCCTATGATATATTAGGTGATGTCATTCTTAAGGGAAAATCATCATCTTCATAAGTTTTTTGTTGAAAAATGATTTTTGGTGATGAAATTGTTACTACCATTGTGCCCATGTGCTATTTTGGTTGAATATGCTTGTTAGGTGAATGATCTTGGTTATGGGGGTATGAAATTGTTGTAATGTGCCTCCTGTTTTTTAATTGAAGTCTTGATGTTCCTAATGATAAATGGGGTAGCGTCCTTCTTAAGGGAAATCATTGAGCTTATCCTTGATTTTGAATTGTGTTGAGTTTTCCGGGGAAGTCTGAGCACCCGGATGATTTGGTTTGGTCATATCGTGCTTAGCCCTGTTTAAAATTTGGTGTTGTTGCTTGTGCCAGTGCATTCCACAGGTATTGCTCTGCGAATCACATACGTAACACACAGTAGAACATGGTGTTAAAAAATTCCATCTGTTTCCTTGTGCGTTTCGCATTTGAAGCGATGAAATTTATGTGCAAAATGCACAAGGGCACCGCACGCCTCTTAAAAATGTTGCCGGTTCACTTATTTATGGGGAGGAGGCCTGTGCAATACGCACTTTGGTTGGTGCAAATCGCACTATCCTTTGCACCCCACAATAGTAACCAATCAGGCTTCAGTTTGCCTGTGAGACACAATGTGCGATAAGTACTTCAGTTCGTGCGGTCCGCACGTGAATCACACAGGACCATAGTTACATGTTGTGTTTTTCTCTTCCATTTTATTCTAATTCGTTATAATTAGATAACTTCTTTTATTTTTTCTTCCTTTAAATATTTAAAAAATACAAAAAGATTTAGCTTTTTCTATGAGTACACACAATCTCCATATGCAGACTATGACTTTTAGTAGGGGCAACACAAGGCAAAGCTCACGATGGAAAACAGCTCTTCCCTCCTCCACTTAAACCTCAAATGGCAAGAAAACAACCCCAGATGCTCTTCTATCACCTACCCGTGCAAAAAATTTGGAGGAGGGGAGGATTCATTTTGGGGTTGAGGGTATGAAGGCCGTCTATGATCGTGACAGTAAAAGACCCTTCAACACGGAGAAGAGTTTTAACTTGGCAGCAGTCGGGGATAATCTACCTAACATCCCCAAACAGTTCACCAATCGACAGTGGCACCTACTCTAAGAGGAACCTGGAGACTACTATAAAGAGATGGTTCAGGAATTCTTTAACTCTTATGAGGCCTCGTAAGACTCTAAGGGGTATAAGGGAAATATGGAGAACTTCCCTAATTTAGAGTCAGTCATTGTTTGAGGAAAGTAAGTCCACATCACTCCAGCTGCTATAAATTTTATCTATTGGAATACCCCAATTGAGCATGCGCCTACACTCATGGCTAAGTTGACTGCTATCCAGAAACCTTTTGCTTAGGCTGCTCCTATTATTTCTCCTGACACTCCTATCTGGGTCACTTTGGGGGGCGATATTTTGAGTCAAACTCTGTACTTCGAGGCCTGCCTTTGGTATAATTTTGTCCGCTCCCGCTTCCTGCCTTCTTAGAATGACCAAAAGGTCACCCAGGATGGAGCCATTTTGGTAGCCTCGATTATGGTGGGGGATCATGTCAACTTTGGATAAATTGCAGCCTTGGTGATAAAGAGGGAAGAACGTAGCGGTGGTGACGCATTCACCTACCCTGTGCTTATCAACAAGCTTTGTGCAAAAGCTGGCATCTCTTATTTTAGCTGTGACACTCCTACCCCTGCCACTGCCATGTTGGACCTTAACAAGAAAACTGATAGGGATGCTCCTAGGTTTAAGAGGCAAAGAATGCAGCCCCTTGAGGATGTTGAGCCCACTGCTTCCTCTCCTTCTAGATCAGGTTCAGAAGCACCTACTCCCGTGGCATTGGGAATTCCTGCAGCTGCTACACCACAGAAACCCCCACCTACTTCATCAAGCTTGAACAAAGAGGGGCTCTACAAGATGGTTAACCTGACCTATAATCATGATAGGAAATTGATCGACTTAGCTAACAAGCTGCCTGATTTGATTGAGAAGACTGTGAAGAAGGCCATGAACTGTAGCAAAGGGTAGATGTCATTGAGGGGGCTGTGAAAGATATCTGCAAGGATTCTGATAAGGAGAAAGGGACGACCCCGATTTATGATGCAGACTTGAGTACATTGAATGAGGCCATGACTAGACCCCACCATACTCCTGGTCCTTTGGATGATCTCTTTGTGGCATATGCCGATGATGATGAAGAGTTGGCTGATGATCAGGATCCAGTGTCCAGGATGCTCTTAGAGCTTCGATGCTCACTTTGCACTCCCGCCAAGGAGGGGAAGGCCCTAGTTCAGAGGCAGTAGATGGTGAGTAGCTATACATGGAGTTGATGTACCTTTTTCCTTATTCTTTGAGCTTAGAGCATTGAGGGCAATGCCTATTTTCATGGGGAGAGGTGGTGCTTATTTGCTTGTGTTGTGGTTTCCGGTGTTGGGCGTTGATATATTTTATTGCTCTTGTCGGGCCTTGACATTTTTATTTCATTCTCTGCAAGATAATTTTATTTGGCCCTTGTCAGGCATGTGTTGGATTATTGTGATATTGCCCTTGCAGGGCCTTTTCTTTATTTTTTTGTTTTGATTAATTAGTGCTTAACTGTGCCCTTGTCGGGCTTGATGCTTTTATTTTTGTTTTTGTTGCCGGGTTGGTCTTACATGATTTTATTGTTTCACTACTCCTCCTTTGCAAAGACGCTTAGTCCCTTCGCTACAGCTTGTTTTCAAACGATTCATGAGTTCTTAAATTCTTAGTCGCCTTGTTAATAGTAGATTAGTTAATAAACTCCGATGGTTTTCTTCATACAACAATTCTTTCCCAAGGAGAAACATGTTTTCTTTTATTTTTCTTTTGTTTATTTTTGTGTCAAACCAGGTTGGTGTTTCCCTATGATAGATTGAGAGGCTACTTTCTTAAGAAAAAAATCCAAGTTTTAGCTTTATATTGAGTCCGTGCTTTATTTTTCCCAAAATAGGCCCACCAAAAATTTTTCTTCGCAAAAGGCTTTTGTAAATTGAAGGAAAGAGGGAAAATGATTTTGAGTAAAGCATTCTTCTATCATGACTTGCACACTCATTGTTTGGCTTGATCGATTTACAATCGAGTGTGTAAAGAACTCAGAATAGCTTGTCAAAAGTCATTTGTCCCAATTGATATGAGACTCATTATGAAAATTCTTGTGTTGTGATGCCTTGTGTGGTAAGGCTATACTTAAGTCTTGTGTGCATGTGTTGTCTAGAACTTGCCCTTAATGTGATTCAAGGAGAAATCTTAGATGTCACCGAGCTTGGAAAATAACCTTAGGCCCTTTTTGATAAGCCACTTCACCTAAATTGACCTCCCTTTACATTGATCTTAGTGAACCCCATTGATCTTGTGACTTTTCTTTGGCACTTATACCATGACCTTTTTGGAACCTTAATTCTTGCAACCGTCCCCCCCTAATGGCTCAAAAGTGAAACATAGGCTAAAAGCCTATGTTGGGGGGAAATTGAAATGATAGCATAGTCAAAAGCCTTAGTTTGGGGGTGCATGCACCAATGTGGAGAAGAAAAGGATGTGTTCAAATCAAGTTAGCACCATATTCTTGAGTTGAAAATTGCTTTAAATGATCTAATGAAATGAACAAAATTAAAAGAAAAGAAGGAATTGGTGCTATCAAGTAAAAGTTATAAAGGAAGTTGAATGATCTATTTGAAGGGGAACTTCGGGATTGTGTGAGGGAGAAACAAGGTGAAGTCATTGTTCAAAAATATGAGCGGCGTTTGAAAGAACCCAAAGAGCGTTAGGGAGGCTTAGTCACTTGAGCCAAATGCAATCCTCACCTTAACCCTATCCAACATCGTAGCTCGCAAGTCTAGTGATTTCGAGCTTGGTAACTCTACATTCGTAGCGAATTACATGAAGGGCAAGCCTATGGTTTGACATTTGTACACTTGAACTTCTTTGACAGAGTGAGAATCTTTTAGTTCTCTTATCATCCTTTTGTCTTGTGAAATGCATGATTTGTGAGTGGGATTCTCCCTTGTGGTGAGTGGCATCACACACTTGAAAAGAATGATGAAGTCTCTATTTCAGTTGAGAGGAATGAACGAGACAAGTTTTTTGGCGAATCTTGAGGCAAACCTTGATGGTCTATGCCAATGAATTGCGAAGCTTGATCTGGTTTTGAATGAAAAACTCCCCAGTTTTTGAATGAGAAATGAAGTCCTTTTGATGAATGATTTCAAATGATCAAATGCCTTGAGAATGTGGTGGTCCAAAGGAAGATAAGCATTGTAGTAGTGTCCTTTTGTTTGTTATTTTCCTTAGTTTTTAGAGTAGAGTAATCTTGTGTGCAACACTTGTATTTTAGATCATAATTCATTCCTTACTTTGTGAGTATCTTGCTTGAGGAAAAGCAATAGTTCAAGTTTGAGGGTTTGATAAGTTTGTAATCTACAAACTTATTGAGCCTTTATTCATGAATTATTTCCATGTTTTGATAAGATTTAGAGGTACTTATTGCCTTTATGAATGCAAATGCAGATACACATGGTCACCAATAGAAAACAAGGATATGGACACAAAAGAGCTCAAAAGGAGTTGAAGTGTGAAGGTGATCAAAAGAGTAGAAGAATCTGCCAAGAGGTGAGGCAGTCGTGCATCACGCACAACGGCTGGTGCAGACCGCACCTTATTTTTCATGACACCCAAAATCAAGCCAAGTCCCTGGTCTGCTAGAATAGAGTCGTGTGATATGCACAATGCATAGTGCGATCGCACATTGCACCGCACAATGCGTCGCACGTCTCCCAAAGAGAATTTTTGTCAACTTTTATGTGACAATTTAGGAACCTTCTAAAACATAATGTGGGATTAAAGTCAGTAGTTTTGAAGAGTTTTTACACATTGTTCAACAGTTTTCCATTCAGAGAGGTTCCCAAGAAAGATAAAGGTGTACTTGCTATTTCTCTTCTTCTACCTTGTGAATCCACAATTATTGTACAAATTGAGCTTGGATATTTGATATTAGCAAACAATGAATGGAAAATTTTATAACCCAATTGGTCTAATCTCTTATTTACTTAGCATGAGTGGCTAGTTTCCTTGTCTAGGGATATGTGTATGATGGGTATTTGAATTTGGGTATGGTCCTGTTTAATTGTTCTTATAATTGCTAAATTAATATGGGTCTATTAAATTCTCTATGTTTTAACTCTAAAATTGATGGTTGCAAACATTGATTGAACTTACTTGGTTGTGTTCTAGCTTGAAAGAGGAGTTCATGATTTTGGATTAGAAATCAATAGTGGGTACTTGGGATTTCCACCTAGATTGAGGGTAGAAATAGCTTAATCGCCGAAAAATACCTATTTAAGAGTCTAAGCTTGAAATAGTATGACTTCCCCAAGTTTGTATTGGTTGTTTTGTGTTGAACCCATGGTGCTTGAATAATGACTATGAGAAATATGTTTGGAGGATTGAGAGATTGACAAACTTAACTATAACCAATGCTACCCATATCATTTATTAAGAATTTGATTAATTAAATAAGCACCCTAACCCATGTTTAAATCCCATTGGAAACATACCCCTAGTCGTCCTCTAATTTGATTACAAACTTGTTTCTTATTTTACTTTCTTTTACAAATTGCATTTGTGACATATTCCTAATTCCCTATTTTCCCCCCATTTTACTTTTTATGCTATTTGAACAATTACTCTATTCTTGATTGATATACGATAATCTCTTGGAAACTATTCATAACCATTCTCTGTGGGATCGACACCGACTCCCATCGAGAATAAAATTTTTGTTTTACTCTGACAATCGCAATCACCTCCTATTGGAGAGTGTGTTTGAGCGTTATTAATTGTACCATTGGAGAGTGTGGGTGTGAAAGAGAGTATCACCTATGAGGAGGTCCCAGTCTAGATTCTTGACCGTCAGGTTCGTAGGTGGATAAACAAGGAAGTTGCTTCAGTGAAAGTCCTTTGGAGGAACCAATCCATTGAGGGAGATACTTGGGAAGCAGAAGCAACCATAATGACCAAGTACCCTCACATCTTCTCTTCTGAATCAGCTCTAGCTTGAGGTAATTGTCCTCTATAGTACCTCAGTATATTCATTTGCATTTTCCTCCTCAGTTTCATGTTCCCTTAGCTCTCTTTGCATTTTCAGCATGCTTCCATGTCTTCAGAACTCAATTTAGTTAGAAATTAGCTTTTAGAATTCATTTGGTAGGGATTGCAACTCTTTATATCCAAACATAGCTTCTTTAGTCTTCATTCGAGGAAGAATGATCCCAAGGGGGAGATATAACACCCCAAAAAATCCTAATCCTAGAACCAGCCAAAAATCCTATGTGTTCAGCTATAAGAGTTCAGAACAGAAACCACATACCAAGTCCATGAGCCATGGACTGAACCATGAGCCATGGAATGGTCTCATGGAAACTATCCTACAAATCAAACTCTCACGTCCTGATCTAAGAGTGGGATCCATGGATTGAACCACGAACCGTGGTTTCCATCCGTGGAACCAGACCTGAGGGTCAACAGTTTCCCCTGAGAACCACAACTATCTTCCACAAACCGTTGAATAATCCACATGCTGTGGATGGGGCCAGAAATTAGACCTATAACCCATAAAAAGAGTCCATGAACCACGACAAGGTTCCACCGCCAGTGGAACTATCTATGGCCCATGGTTCCTACCCGTGGAACTCAGGTCACAAATATTTCAGCATTTTTTCTTTTTAAATCCCAAGGGTATTCCAGACCTTTCCTATTCTTTGAGAGGCTAAACTATGTTGTTTTAACTAGCCTAATCCTATTTAATAAGTCTTAAACTACCTAAATACCGCATTCTCTCAGAATTAAGTCGACATTTAGCAAAGTAGAGAAAAATAAACATTCATTCTTCTCCAAATCAAGTTGAAGGGTTCTCCATCTTCATGCTCCAAAGCCCAAGGATTCTTTCATAGATTTTACTCTTAGGTTTGTGGGAATTCATCAATGGGTATTCTTTCACCCATTGAGTCCTTAAGTTAACTTAATTTTCTAGTTTTTAGTTTAATATTTAGGATCTAGAGTTTCTGAATTTCATGAACTTCTTGTATCTAAGTATACATTGTTATGTGTGAACCTTATTACATGTTTTCTTGAAGTATAGCATCATTATATACTGAAAATTCTCAAACCTTCAATAGGTTGTCTAACCCATGACTTTCAATTATGCTCTTGAATTGCATATTTTATTCACATCCTAGAATTGTTTAGTGTAATTCAATTTCTTAGGATGGTGGGTTATGAACACCCAATCAGTTATGTTTCATGCATTTTCTGTCAGATACACAGTCATTCAGAATACATGATTAGCATGCTTTTTGTCTCAGTATTACTTTGCATTCTCAAGAAGTCAATATTTTGAGCTATCTAGTATGTCAGTTTATTTATTTAATTCAGTTGGAAATAATACTTAGCACCGAGCGAACAAGGGGATGAAGGCTCACCCGTTAGTTTAGGATGAGACCTTTATTAGAAGTTCCTAAGTCCCAGAACCACGGCACCACCGTAGGTTCTAAAGGGTCACCCATCAGATCAGGCTTGACACCTTGGTCTTTTGGGATATCAGTTTAGTAGATCCACGCCAGCCAGTGTTCGTACCCTTTGCAAGGTCTGAACACCCTCTCAACCAGGGTTATAGGTTGGCCCCATAGTTGGCTCAGCTTGGGGTATGTCATTTAATAGTAGCTCCGCAGTTCAGTTTCAGTTATTACATGACCTTGTATTCGATTATTCAGTTCAAAATTTCACAGTTGCATGTTTAGCTACTTGGTCATTGCATCAGATTATATCTTTCAGTTTCATGCTCAGTGTATCTTCATATTCAGTTTATCGCATCATATCCAGTCTTCTACTTCAGTTTTCAGACTAGTAGAGTTAGCTGGGGGTTTGTCCCATCAACTCATATCAGTAGAGGCTTTCAGACATAGAATTAGTTTTTAACTTATGCAGTCAGTTTAGATTCCAAATTTACTTTTAATTATTATATCCAGAATCATTGGTTTTATATACCCAGACTTATGTTGTTCACTAGTTTTACTTCCACACAGATATTATCTTAATCAGAATACTTAGTACATGCCACACCATGGGTTAGCTTGGGATAACTTGTGACTCTAAGTACCATTTTATATCTAGGGGGTAGCCTCGAGGCGTGACACATTGCATCTTCGAAATGATTAGTGAAGTCTTGATTTCAATTGGGGGAATAAATGAGACAATTTGTGTGGTGAATCTTGAGGCAGATCTTAAAGGTTATTTCCAATGACATGAGAAGCTTAATAATTCTGTTTTGAAAGACAAGTTCCCCTGGTTTGAATGAAAGAAATTTTCTCAAAAAAGAATTTGAAAGTGAAAAATGTGCCTTATGTTCATGGTGGTACCAAATTGTCACGACCCAATTTCTCAATCATGATGGCACTAACAACCCCCCCCCCCAGTAGGTGAACTAATCTCCGTTGCCCAGAATGGTTAGTAATGGGCTACCTTCTAACAATTTAAGCGGAAGATTCGATACATAAGAGAAAGCAAGGGCATAAGGAGAAGAAAATAGATAACAAGAGTAATACAGATAAAATGCGGAAACAAAGCCAAACCCAAAACCTGGTATCAAAGCGTATAAGACCCAAACTACATCAAGAGTTCAAAGGTCCAAAAGTCATATATACACAATTTCTCAGAAACTATAAGAGTACAAAATACACCAAGGATAACTGAAGTCAAGATCTGAACGCCAAGAGCTCACCCTCAGCCTGGATGATCTAAAAACTGCACCCTGCACGAGTCTCCAATGCGCTAACGGTGATGGCCCATACTAGGATCAGCCCAGAAGATACAGAGGGTAGGGTGAGCACCAAATGCGAAGCATAAGGTACCCAGTAAGTATCATAGGCTGACTGGGTACATATAATGTAAAAGAGCAATAGCAGACAGAGTAGAAGCAAACAGTCATACAAATCAAAGAAAAGTACACAGGAAGTAGCCAAGAGGGAAGACAACAGAAAACAACATATAAGGCTAGCATTAGAATATATACACACAACAGGCACATGTGAAAGTAAGGAAGACGCACCTGGGATCCGCAAAAATAGTATATATATAAGTGTAGGTTCTAAAAATGGGCGGTATACCGATAACCTCAAGCATAAAGAGTGGGAGAGAAGGATAAAGTCGACATGCATGGTAAACAGAACAAATAACTAGCCAAACCATATCAATCTCAAATCCCGAAATAACAGCCTAGCGGAGTCTAACTCCACACTTATAACCATAATAGAGAACAATTCCGTAATAAGTAATGAGAGTCTACCTACAGTCCCTCGACCGCCCAGACAACCAAGGAACGCAATCAAGTGAAAACAAACCTTACGGCATCCCATACTACTGGAGCGTACAATCATCAAACAACAAACAAGGGTGGAATCCAAAAAAATGAATGATATGATGCATGAAAACCTCAGGGTGAAATAGAACTTCTGTCTGTACCTCCTCCGGTGCCGATCGGGCCCAGCAGGCAGGTTCCATAGAAGGACACAACCCATATACGTCTACTCTACCGTATACCCTTCCTCTCGGCATACGCAACCCAAAGACTCAGGCCCAGAGCGACAAGGTCCATGGAGGCCCTTAACCCCATACTAAAACTCAAAATCAAAATGTGTCCTCCGAAATCAAGTCCGGGTTCAAGACAGTGGCTAAGTCTCAATTATTCATGCCTACACCCCGTCTAGGACTAAAATAGTGAAAACGATATCTCAAAAACCCTTCCAAGGGTGCCCAGGCAAAACCAGGTCTAAAACAGTAGTAAAAACATCTCAGATGCTCGACCAGCCGAGCCTGATATCATTTCAAATCAGTAAGAAAACTCAGCTAACACTCCGACCTGGCCGAGTCTAGCAATAGTTGTAAATCATCATAAAACCATATTTTTAACTTTCTTTTACCCCAAGAAGATCCACATTTCAATCCAAATCATTTCCAAATCCAATTTCATCGAAAATGGCCCCCCGAGGCTATGCAAGGTTTAGAAAATCAATTTCCATAGGCCCGAAGCCAAAAACTATAATAAAATGTGGAAAAACCTCTTTATTTGCATGGAAATGATATGATCAACCCAAATAGCTGCTCGACAGCTCACAATCAACCTAATGGCCCTGCACAGGCTCCGAAGCTACTCAGCAAGCACAACCAGCCTAGAAGGATATTTCTATGTCCGGGCCTCGCAAATATTCCTAATAATCCCACCTTCTATGTTTCAGAGTCAACAAGACCTCACGGGGTCACAAGGGTAATAAATATATCAACTAATAGGAATACTACACAAAATGGAGGAAAGTAATAGGGCGAATCATGAAAAAGCGGTCAAGGTATGTGGTACCAACCTAATAACCCAACCCAAGGATGCGAACTAGTACAATTTTACCCGATATATGCGAAGTCTAGAGAGTTAAGCCGTAACCTACCTATCGTCCGATGACAAGCTGCGAGAATGACAATATCCGAGGCTGAGCTGCTTCGAGAAGCTCCGAACGAGAATCAAACTATCTAATTCATGAAAAAAATGTTAAGACGAGTCTAACGATACCCATATTGCTACAATTGTAGCCGGGTCGATATCCAGGTCAAAAGCGGGCTCGCAGGGCCCATAAGCCGAAACCAAAAATGAAAAGAACCACGATGACCCCAACGATTCCAGGAAGGCATGCTCCAAATTTGAGAACAATTGGACAAGGGAAGGTCACCAAAACAACCTGCCCAAGTTGGGGATTAAAGAATGGAAATTTCGAAAATAAAAATGGAAATTGGGCAGGAATTACTTACCACAAAGACATATTTTAAAGCCGAGACGGACAATGCTTTACTTCAAGGAAGCATGTACGAACTGGGGGAAGCCACTACATAAGAATTTACAAGCTTTGGTAGGAGCAACAATGGAGGAAATTAAGAAAATTCAAGGGAAGCTAAAGGGACAAGTGGGGAAGATGACTTATCGAGAATCGAAAAAACACGGAAAATCCTCAAGCAATTGATTCCCCAAGGATTAGAAATGATCGAGCGATTTTGGTAGAGAGAAAAATGAGTTTAGAGTGAGAAAAATGAGGAGAAGTGACTGGAAAAAATGAATTTCCAGCTATTTATAGTTGTTGGCCGCAACTGATTTTCTGCAACTTTCTGCAATTTTTAAAAAAGATCGATGGGGTATTCCGGGCACAATTTGAAACCGATATTCAAAACCCAATAATGTTAATAGAGTCTAAACGACATTACGGACTCAACGGAATCAAAAACACTTTCATACGAGATTGTTTCGGAGAAATGTTGACCCAAGTCAAGACTAACGAAAAGGAACTCAAAGGCTCGAAATGAGTCCGACTCACCCAAAACCCGAACCAACCATATTCCTAGCCAAAACTAAACATTCCGGAGTTGATGGAATCTTTTGATTTCGAATCTGACTCTCCGATCATCGAAAGTCACCTGAAGTTACACTTTCAACTCCAAATGGCCTGAAAACTGAGAAAACCACATAAAACCCACACCGAAAGTTCTCAGGCCTCAACTAAAGGTCCAACTAGACCAAACTCATCGCTCTGGAGCTAACGTAACTGTTAGAATTCAATTACGAGCATGTTAGCTAAGAATGTTGACCAAAATCAACAATATTCTAAGTTTAAGCTCTAAAACAGGCAAACAGCCAAAACGACCAAACGAATGACCAGGGCACCGAACTACCGGTCCCAGCAAGCCATAAATTACTTGGGGCCACTATAGAAAGGCTCTAACAGTACAATGAATGCGTAAACGCGAAGATGACAGGAAGGGTCATCACAACATCCACTACTAAAAAGACTTTCATCCTCGAAAGTCAAGAAGAAGGGAGTACCTGAAGGCTCGAACATCTGCGAATACTGAGCATGCAACTCACTCTCGGTCTCCCAGGTAGCTTCCTAGACCGGACGATGCCTCCACTACACTTTCACAATTGGAATCTCCCTAGATCTCAACCTCATGACATCTCTGGCCAGAATAGCTATCGGCTCCTCAACAAATGATAAACTCTCATCCAACTGAATCAAATCCCAATGCAACACATGAGACTGCCCTTCCTCGTCTCTGGGTGCCTAGGTATCCACCGTAAGCCTTTCCTCATTTTAACCACGCCCTTCACTTTTAAGGCTATGCCATCCTAAGGTGTTGCTAAATGGATGGATCTTATCAACGTCCATGAATGATAAATCATAGATCGAACCGCTGAATTGGAAAAATTGGGTGCTAACATAAAGCTTTGTATCAGCTAAGTTCACGAGTTGGAGATAAGCGGACTCGAACCACTGACATCTACCGCAAGATAAACCACCGCCTCTCAGGTCCCCTGACTGGCGCAACATAAAAATATAGAAAGCTGGGTGAACAGCTGAAAACATTGGTGGCAAGGCTAACTTGTAGGCAACACTACCAACCTTCTGTAGAATCACAAATGTCCCAATAAACCTGGGGCTAAGCTTCCCCTGCTGACCAAATATCATCATGCCCTTCACAGGTGATACTCGAAGGAAGACCATATCACCAACACTGAATTCCAAGGCACGAAGTCTATGATCAACGTAGCTTTTCTACCTACTCTGGGCTGCTCTAAGTCTGTCTTGGATCAAACAGACTCTGTCCAAGGAATCTCTAAGTAAATATGTACCCTGCGGTCTGGACTCTAAGCCATCAAACCAACCAATGGGCGATCTACAACGCCTACCATACAAGGCCTCAAAAGGTGCCATGCCAATGCTTGAATGAAAGCTATTATTATATGTGAACTCAGCCAATGGCACGAACTGACACATAAAACTCCAAAGTCAAGTACACAGGCCTGAAGCATTTCCTCCAGGACCTTAATAGTCCTCTCGGATAGGCCATCTGTCTGAGGGTGGAAAGCAGTACTAACCTGAACCTCCGTACCGAAATCCCTCTGTATAGCTCTCCAAGACTGAGATGTGAATCGAGTGTCGCGGTCTGAAATGATAGAAGTTGGGACCCCATGCAACCATACAATCTCACGAATATAGATCTGATCAAAACTCTCTGCCCCATAGAAAGTCTGAAACCTGCAAGAAATGCGCTGACTTAGTCAGCCTATCAACGATCACCCAAATGGAATCAAACCTCCGAGTAGTACAAGGCAAACCAACAACAAAGTCCATAGTAATACCTTCCCACTTCCACTCAGGAATGAGAAGTTGCTGCATCAAGACACCCAATCTCATGTGCTCGAACTTAACCTGCTAACAGTTCAAGCACCAAGATACAAACTCTGCCACATCCCACTTCATACCACTCCACTAGTAGAGCTATCTCAAATCTTTGTACATCTTTGCTGCACCAGGATGAATGGAGTATCTAGAACAATGTGCCCCATAGAGTATCAACTGTATTAAATCACTAACTAGCGAGACACAAAGTCAACCATCAAACCTACGAATACCATCAGAACCCAAAGTAGCTCGGCTGGCCTCACACCGAACTACCTAATCACGAAGGTTACATAAACTCTAATCCTCGAACTGTTGACTCTGAATTTGATCAACTAGAGTAGAGCAAACCTCAACACTGGAAATAACTCAGCTGGGATCCGATAAGTCAAGCCTAACCAAACGGTTAGCCAAGGACTGGATGTCCAAGGCCAACGGTCGCTCAGAAACTAAAAGTCAAGCTAGGCTGCCCATACTCACCGCCTTTCGACTCAAGGCATCCTCTAACACGTTTGCCTTGCCCAGATGGTATAAAATAGTGAAATCATAGTCCTTCAACAACTCAATCCTTCTCCTCAGCCTCGAGGTCAGCTCACGCTGACTCTTAATGTACTGAAGACTATGATGGTTGGTGAATATCTCACAATGAACTCCATATAGATAGTTCCTCCAGATCTTGAGTGCGAAGACTACTGCCACCAACTCTAAGTCGTGACTGGGGTAGTTGCACTCGTGAACCTTCAGCTGCCTCGATGAATATGCTATCACTCGACCCTACTTCATCAGCACACAACCAAGACGGACCCCTGAAGCATCACAATAAATGGAGAAACTCTGACTGTCAACTGGCAAAGTCAAAACTAGTGCTGAAGTTAATAAGGCCTTAAGTGTCATGCCCCGAGGTTACCCTCTGGACACGTAATACGGGACTTAGGACCGCAAGTGACCCAAGCTAACCCCTTGGTCATAGCATATTCAAGAATAAAAAATATAAGCGAAAGCATAACAGATAAATCCAGAATCACATAAATAGGTAATCAAGTCAAAAGAAACACAAAATTCAGAAAGAGACTGGAACACTGTCTATGTCTGAAAAGCCTCTAGATGACATAAGGAGCTGCTAGGACAAGACCCTATCTAGCTCAAAGTACAGAAGTAAGGAATTGACATAAACTAAAACATATCTAGTCCTCGACCTAAAAGGACTCACCAACAACTGACAGAAAAGTGGCCTGGAAGCTCTAGCCACGTATCTTGAAAGGAACACCTGAATCTCCATCATCAAAGCATGCAGCGCAAGATATGCGTCAGTACTATAGGATGTACCAAGTATGCGAGCAATGCATGAATCATGATAAAAATAGTGTAAAACATGCTTAAGGATTAACTTTTTATGAAAAGAAAGAACATGAATAAATATCAAAGTATAAAACATGAAATAAAGATTAAGTTTCATTGTATAGAATCATATAACTTCATAGCTTAAAAATAAACACGTGGGAGTTTCTGTTAACCGACATTAAAACATGCTGAGCTACATGGAGTCCAGTGTCATGTACCCCCACTGAAAAGAGCTGTCCTAATTGGCCAAAGTTAGAACTATGTCGTACCAGGATCCTGTCATGATAAGCCACAGAGGGCAACCTACGGTGGCAACATAGATTTGGACTTGGGTTATCTGAACCCTCGTCTCTCGGTGCTAAATACTACTCCTAAAACATATAACATGAGCTAATATACATGTGACATATATGATGCCAAACTTGTTCATAACATGTTCATACCCCGGATCATCATACTACTCATGAATTAGGGTTTAGAAAATAATTCATGAGCATTGATGGAACATTGGGTGTCTTGTCTTGCATAATACTTCATAACTTGTGAAATTTGCATACTTCATGACTTGTAAAAATTTGCATGGCTCTAGTTCAATTTCATAATACATATACTTTCATATAACATAGGAACTAGGCATGCACATGCTTGGGAATCCATGAAAAACATACCATCAAATCCAATTTTGCTTAAATCAATTTCATGCATCTAGGAATCACGATGATTAAACTTCAACTCATGAAATAGGTGTGCATATGTAAAAACCTATGTAGAATCATGCAATTTAGTAGTAATTTCATAATCAAATCATGAGAAGATCATATTTAGCAAAGCCCATAAAAAGTGGATAAGAACCCTAGTTTGGAGATCCATGAAATCAAAATTTGAATTAGGGGTTTTGGGCACAAGGGTGAAAGGAACCCATTGTTAATTACCCACATACCTTGATTGAACATAACCCACTTGAATTGGAAAGACTTAAGAGGCTTGAACTTGAAGCTTGGAGAATAATATCCCTTTTTGGAAGAAGAGTGAAGTAATGAGAAGGAACTTAGACTAATGAGCGTGAAAACCCTTCTTGAAATAGTCAAAATGACATCACTTAGGAGTTAAAATAGTGGGTAATGACTAAAATACCCCTAAGACTTAATTAGGAAAAAGCTTTTTTAAATCTCGGTTTCAGGTTCCACCGGTGGAGTCTACAACTCGTAGACCTAACCACGACTCGTGATTCCTTCTCGTGGAAACTGCCCAAGATTTTAGGATGCTGAAAGTTCTCTACGACTTAACAGGATGACTTATGGAAGCTTCCATGAGTCGTAGGACCAAGTTGTGGGAATCAGGGGATCTGACCACTCTCTGTCTGAGTTCCACGGGTTGGTTACATGACCCGTGGAAACTTCCACAAATCGTGAACCTGACTCGTGGTTATCAGACCAGATGATGGTCTGTAGGACTGGAATCATGAGTTACTTCCACGACTCGTGGAACCACCCACAGCTCGTAGACTTAACCCGTGATCCTTGGAAGTTGAAAAATTTCTGTAAGTTCTGAGTTTAAAAGTTGGATCGGTTTTTGGGGTGTTACAATATCTCCCCCTTGGGATCATTCATCCTCCAATGAAGACTAAGCAAGGGAAACTGAAGAGAAAATAGCCCAGCCAGCAACAAAACAAGGAAATCAAGGAATAAACATGAAAACTGAACTTTCCAACTTAAAACATGGTTAAATCAACTTCGAAGACATGAATGCATGCTAGGATCATGAGAGTAACTGATGGAACAGGATTTGAGGAACATACCAAAAATGAAACTATTACCCCAAGCTAGAACAGAATCAGAAGGAAAGATATGGGGATATTTGGCCTTCATGGCCTCTTTCGCTTCCCAAGTAGCTCATTCAACAAGCTGATTTCTCCAAAGAACCTTTACCGAAGAAACTTCTTTGTTTCTCAACCTCCGAATCTAACAATCAAGGATCTCTATGGGAACCTCTTCATAGGTGAGACTATCTTTCACACCCACATCCTCCAAAGGGACAATAAGCTCGGATCACCAACACACTTCTTCAACAAAGAAACATGAAAAATGGGATGAACCACTTCTAACTCTGATGACAAATCCAACTCATAAGCAACCTTACCAACCTTTCTCAGAATCCGATAAGGACCTACAAAATGGAACTAAGCTTCCCGTTCTTGCCAAATCTCATCACCCCCTTCATGGGTGACACCTTTAAGAAAACCCAATCATCAACTTCAAATTCCAACTCCCTTCTCCTCACAACTGCATAAGATTTCTGTCGACTCTGAGCGGTCTTTAACCTCTCCCTAATAAGTTGAACCTTCTCCATAGTCTCATGAACCATATCTAGACCAATCAAGGCTGCCTCACCTAATTCGAACCAACAATTAGGAGATCTACATCTCCGACCATAAAGTACCTCATACAGAGCCATCTGGATGCTAGAGAGAAAGTTGTTATTGTAGGCAAACTCGATAAGAGGTAAGTGATCATCCCAAATACCTTTGAAATCAATCACACATGCTCTTAACATATCCTCCAAAGTTTGAATGGTGCGCTTTACCTGGACGTCTGTTTGAGGGTGAAAAGTTGTGTTAAGCTTCACCTGGGTACCAAGACCTTTCTGAAATAATCTCAAAAACTGAGATGTAAACTGAGGACTTGTATTAGAAATGATAGACAAGGGAACATCATGCAATCGAACTATATCCCGGATGTAGAGTCAGGAATAATCGGCTACTGAATTAGTAGGCTAACAACCAAGAAGTGGGATGACTTGATTATCCGGTCGACAATACCCCAAATGGAATCATGTTGCCTTCGAGTACGAGGCAAGCCAGTAATAAAGTCCATATTGATTGCTTCCCATTTCCAAGTGGAAAGGTCAATATCTTGAATCATGCCACCCGACCTTTGACGCTTCACCTTTACTTATTGATAGTTGGGACACTTAGATACAAACCTGGCTATGTCCCTCTTCATACCATTCCACTAAAAGACTTCCCATAGATCACGGTACATCTTAGTAGCACCCGGATGAATGGAATATCTAGAACTGTGAGCCTAGGTCAGAATCTGCTGTCTTAACCCATCTACATCTGGCATACATAAGCGACCCTAATAATGAAGCACACCATCTCCCTCTTGGGAGAAAACCTCCACCTGATGCTGATGAACTGCACCCTTAAGCTGAAGTAGAATGGGATCCTTGTCTTTCTTTGACTTCACCTCAGCTACCACAGATGATTCAACACCATTTTGTACAATCACACCACCTTCTGTCGAGTCCATACGGTGAACTCCCAACCGAGCTAGCCTATGAACCTTCATAACCAATTCCTTCTTCCTATATTCAACAGAAGACACACTTTCCATGGACAGTCTACTCAAAGCATCCTCCATGACATTGGCCTTACCCGGATGGTAAAGCACACTCATATCATAATCCTTAAGGATCTTAAGCCATCTCTTTTGTCGCAAATTCAGTTCTTTTTGAGTGAACACATACTGAAGACTCTTATGATAGGTGAATACATCCACATGCACCCCATACAAATAATGTCTCCAAATATTTAAAGCAAAGACCACGGGACTTGACGCAGCTTTCAGACATCCTAGGACTCTTGAACCTGAGGCTCTGATACCAAGTTTGTCATGCCCCGAGGTTACCCCCTGGACATAACACGGGACTTGGAACCGTAAATTCCCCAAGCTAACCCTTTTGTCATAGCATACTCAAGCATAAAAAAGATAAGCGGAAGTATAACAGATAAATACAAAATCACATAAATAGGTAATCAATTCAAAAGAAACACAAAATCCAAAAAGAGACTCAAACACTGTCTATGACTGAAAAGCCTCTACATGACATAAGGAGCTGCTAGAACAAGACCCTAGCTAACTCGAAGTACGGAAGTAAGGAATCGACATAAACTAAAACATATCTAGTCCTCGACCTAAGAGGACTCACCAACAGCTGACAGAAAAGTGGCCTAGAAGCTCTAGCCACATATCTGGAAAGGAACACCTGAATCAACATCATTAAAGGATGCAACACAAGATATGCATCAGTACTATAGGATGTACTGAGTATGCGAACAATGGATGAATCATGGTAAAAATAGTTTAAAACATACTTAAGGATAAATTTGTTACATAAAGAAAGAACATAAAAAAATATCAAAGTATAAAACATGAAATAAAGCTTAAGTTTCATAGTATAGAATCATATAACTTCATAGCTTGAAAATAAACATGTGGGAGTCTATATTAACTGACATTAAACCATGCTGAGCTATATGGAGTCCAATGTCATCTACCCCCACTGAAAAGAGCTGTCCTAACTGGCTAAAGTTAGAACCATGTCGTACCAGGATCCTGTCATGATAAGCCACAGAGGACAACCTATGGTGGCAACGTAGTTTTGGACTTGGGTTATATGAACCCTCATCTCTCGGTGCTAAATACTACTCCCAAAACATATAACATGAGCTCATATAAATGTGACATATTTGATTCCAAACTTGTTCATAACGTGTTCATACCTCGGATCATCATACTACTCATGAATTAGGGTTTAGAAATCGATTCATGAACATTGATGGAACATCGGGTGTCTTATCTTGCATAATACTTCATAACTTGTGAACTTTGCATACTTCATGACTTGTAAAAATTTGCATGGCTCTAGTTCAATTTCATAATACATATTTTTTCATAGAACATAAGAACTAGGCATGCACATGCTTGGGAATCGATGGAAAACATACCATCAAATCTAGTCTTGCTTAAATCAATTTCATGCATGTAGGAATCACCATGATTAAACTTTAACTGATGAAATAAGTGTTCATATGTAAAAACCCATGTAGAATCATGCAATTTAGTAGTAATTTCATAATCAAATCATGAGAAGATCATATTTAGTAAAGCCTATAAGAAGTAGATATGAACCCTAGTTTGGAGATCCATGAAATCAAAATTTGAATTAGGGGTTTTGGGCACAAGGGCGAAAGGAACCCATTGTTAATTACCCACATACATTGATTGAAGATAACCCACTTGAATTGGAAAGACTTAGGAGGCTTGAACTTGGAGCTTGAGACTTGAGGCTTGGAGAAGAATTTCCCTTTTTGGGAGAAGAGTGAAGTAATGAAAAGGAACTTAGGCTAATGAGGGTGAAAACCCTTCTTGAAATAGTCCAAATGACATGACTTAGGTGTTAAAAGAGTGGGTAATGACTAAAATACCCCTGGAACTTAATTAGGAAAAAGCTGATTTAAATCTCGGTTTCAGGTTCCACGGGTGGAGTCTAAGACTCGTAGACCTAACCACGACTCGTCATTCCTTCTCGTGGAAACTGCCCAAGATTTCAGGCTGCTGAAAGTTCTCTACGACTCAACAGGACAACTCGTGAAAGCTTCCACGAGTCGTAGGACTAAGTTGTGGGAATCAGTGGACCTAACCACTCTCTGTCTGAGTTCCACGACCCGTGGAAACTTCCACGAACCGTGAACCTGATTCATGATTCTCAGACCTGAGAATGGTCTGCAGGACTTGAATCATGAGTCACTTCCATGACTCGTGGAACCATCCACGGCTTGTGGACTTGACCTGTGATCCCTGGAAGTTCAAAACTTTTTGCAAGTTCTGAGTATTAAAGCTGGATTGGTTTCCGGGGTGTTACATTAAGCCTCTTGAAGCTATCCTCGCACTGATCAGACCACTGAAATGGAACATCCTTCCTAGTCAACATAGTCAAGGTTGCTGCTATGGAAGAAAATCCCTCAATGAACCGTCTGTAATACCCGGCTAACCCAACAAAGCTGCAAACCTCGGTAGAAGTAGTAGGTCTAGGCCAATCACGAACTGCAGAAATCTTACTCAGATCAACTCTAATCCCATACTTGGAAACCACGTGCCCTAGGAATTCAACTGACTCTAACCAAAACTCACACTTTGAGAACTTGGCGTAAAGCCGATGATCTCTTAAAGTCTGAAGTACAGTCCCCAAGTGCTTCTCATGCTCATCTCTACTCCTCGAGTATACCAAGATGTCATCAATGAAGACTATCATGAACATATCCAAGTACGGGATAACCCCTCTGTGCATCAAGTCCATGAAGGCTGCATGGGCATTAGTCAACCCAAAAGACATCACCAGGAACTCATAGTGGTTGTAACGGGTCCTGGATGCTGTCTTAGGGATGTCCTCCGCCCTAATCCTCAACTGATGGTAGTCGGACCTCAAATCAATCTTTGAAAACACAGCGGAACCCTGAAATTGATCAAATAAGTCATCAATTCTGGGTATCGAATACTTATTCTTCACTGTCACCTTATGCAACTGCCGATAATTAATACACATCTGCATTGACCCATCCTTCTTCTTCATGAAGAGAACAGGAGCACCCCAATGAGGCACACTAGGTCTAACGAACTCCTTAGCTAACAAATCTTGGAGCTGCTCCTTAAGCTCTCTCAACTCAGTAGGAGCCATACGGTAGGGAGGAATAGAAATGGGTCTGGTGCCTGGCTCTAACTCAATGGCAAAATCAATATCCCTCTCGGGTGGAAGGCCTGATAGGTCAGTAGGAAACATATCTAGGAAGTCTCTAACCACATGAACAGACTCAAGAGACATAGGGTCAGCACTAGCATCAGGGACATATGCCAGATAAGCTAAACACCCACGGGATATCATCTTCATAGATCAAAGACAAGAAATGATCCTAGATGGTGCATGGCTAACAGAACCCTGCCACACAACCGGGGCTACACCGAGCATGACTATGGTAACAGTCTTGGCGTAGCAATCCAAAAATGCACGGTGAGGGGATAACCAGTCCATGCCCAGTATCACATCGAAATCCAACATATCAAGTATCACCAGGTCAGCCCAAGTACCCAAATCACCAAAAGATATCACACAAGATCTCACAATTTGATCCACTACGAAAGAATCTCCTACTGAGGTCGAAATAGAAACAGGCACAGACAATGGCTCACTAGCTAACCCCAAACATGGCAGAAAGTAGGCAGATATATATGAACAAGTTGATCCAGGATTAAACAAGGCATAAGCTTGTTGACGTCATAAAGAAATCATACCTGTGATCACGACATCTGAGGACTCTACCTACGGTCTCCCAGGGACTGCATAGAACTGACAATGACCCCCACCTGCCTGACCACCATCCCTACCACCTACTCTATCACGTGGGGCTCCACCCCTAGTCTTACTACCACCCCCTCTAGCCAGAGGCTGAACTGCTCGTAATGGCTCGACTGGCTGAACTGTACCCTGCTGGGGGCAATCTCTAGAAAAGTGACCAACCACACCACAAGTATAGCAAGCCCCTGATGACCTACTCGGTCAGGATGAACCAGCAGAACCAGAATGGCCACCATGGCCTGATACCCCAGAATCTGTACCTCTCGATGGATGACCACTATGAACACACTAACTGCCCTGACCCTGCTCAAACTGAGAACCAAAAGCCTGAAGTGATGTCTTTACCTATCAGCTAGATTGACCCTGATGCTGTTGCGACTGAGAACCTCGGCCCCACTGGCCTGAACCTCTACCACTATGCCTAGAACTACTGTAACCACCCTGATGTCGAGGCCTCTTATCTCTGGCCCCAGTGTCATGACGATGCGAATCCTCCACTGTGCGGGCATAATCTGCAATAGCCTGGAATGACTGACCATTAGCAACCAGTATCTCTGCAGGCTCTTTGAAATCTCTCTGTAAACCCCAAACAAATCTGCAGACTCTATCGACCTTAATAGGTATAATCATGGCTCCAAAGGGAGCAAGCTGATGGAAGCATGTCTCATACTCCGAGACAGTCATAGTATTCTGAGAAAGTCTAGTGAACTCCTCCCTCTGACGCTCTCGATCACTCTGTGGCAAGAACTTGGCCATAAAGGCTTCATAGAACTCAGACCAGTTCAAATTAGGTGATGTAGAAGGCCTGCAAGCAACCTGTGATCTCCACCATAACTTCGCTGGACCCTCCAGCTGATATGCAGTATATCTAACCCCGCGGGTCTCCAACAAGACCAAATGATGCAGTATCTCCTCACAGGTGGTGATAAAGTCATATGGGTCCTGACCCTGTGTACCAGCAAACCTCGGCGGCGCTAATTTCAGAAACCTACCCAATGCCTTCTGCTCCATCTCTATCATAGTGGGGAGGGGAGCAAGAGGCGGGGCAATCGATGGAACTGGAACAACCTCAGCACTGAGAGCCGCAGTAACAGGCTATGCTCCTGAACTCTGAACAACCAGGGCTTCCCCCTGAGTGGATGTTTGTGCTGCCTCTGAAGGTATCTCTCTAATCATACCCAGAAGCTGAAGTAACGAACCCCGAATATCTGAAGAGTGAGGTGGGACTGAAGCTGATGCTGGAACTGGTATTGGAGCTGGTGGTACCTGATCCCCGGGTCCATATGTTGCTGCTCTGGAGCTAACTCTGGCTCTACCTCAACTCTAGCAGATCTAGCAGGTGTCACTGCTCTGGGGCGCCCTCGACCACTACCTCTACCCCAGTGACCACCCCAGCCCTCAGCTAAAGTCGGAGGTGCAGGGGCAGGAGGTTCTCCTCCGCCAGAAGCTGAAGATCTCGTACGAACCATCTGTGGAAGAGTGAACCAGAATAAGTGAGATTTCTAGAACCTTTCAAGGATACTACGCATAAAAGAGGAACAAAAACAATCTATTTTCCTAAGATGTCATTATAGCCTCCCGAAGATTGAGTACAAACATCTCCGCCCCAATCCACAGGACTCTACTAGATATTGGCTCCTATACCGATGACACTGGTGAACCTATAGCTATGATACAAAGCTATCACGAACCGATTTCTCAATCATGATGGCACCTACAACCCTCCAGTAAGCGAACCAATCCCCATAGCCCAGAATGGTTAGTAATGAGCTACCTTCTAACAATTTAAGCGGAATATTTGATACATAAGTAGAAGCTAGGGCATAAGAAGAAGAAAATAGATAACAAGAGTAATACATATAAAATGCAAAAACTAAGCCAAACCCAAAACCTGGTATCAAAGCGTATAAGAGCCAAACTACATAAGGAGTACAAAGGTCAAAAAGTCATATATACACAATGTCTTTAAAACTATAAGAGTACAAAATACACCAAGGATAACTAAAGTTAAGCTCTAAACGCCAAGAGCTCACCCTCAGCCTGGATGATCCAAAAACTGCACCCCATACGAGTCTCCAACACGCTAACGATGATGGCCTACGCTAGGATCTGCACCAGAAGATGCAGAGGGTAGGGTGAGCACCAAATGCGAAGTATAAGGTACCCAATAGGTATCATAGGCCGACGGGGCACATATAAAGTAAAAGAGCAATAGCAGATAGAGTAGAAGCAAACAATCACATAAATCAATGAAAAGTACATAGGAACTAGCCCAAAGGGAAGATAACAGAAAACAACATATAAGGCTAGCATATAAAATATATACACACAACAGGCACAGGTGAAAGTAAGTATGACACACCTGGGATCCTTGCAAAAATAGTTTATATACAAGTGTAGGTTCTAGAAATGGGAGGTATACTGGTAACCTCGAGCGTAAAGAGTGGGAGAGAAGGATAAAGTAGACATGCTTGGTAAATAGAATAAATAACCAGCCAAACCATATCAATCTCAAATCCTGAAATAACAGCCTAGCAGAGTCCAACTCCACACTTATAACCGTAATAGAGAACAATTCTGTAATAAGTACCGAGAGTCTACCTACAATCCCCTAGCCACCCATATAACTGAGGAACGCAATCAAGTGAAAACAAACCCTCCGACATCCCATACTACCAGAGCATACAATCAACAAACAATAAATAAGGGTGGAATCCCGAACAATGAATTATGTGAGGCATGTAAACCTCAGGGTGAAATAGAACCTCTGTGTGTACCTCCTCTGGTGCCGATCGAGACCGTCAAGAAGGTTCTATAGAAGGACACATCCCGTATACCTCTACTCCACCGTATACCCTTCCCTCTACCACACCCAACCCAAAGCCTCAGGCCCAAAGCGACAAGGTCCATTGAGGTCCCAGACCCCATACTAAAACTCAGAATCAAAACATGTCCTCCAGAATCAAGTCCAAGTTCAAGCCAGTGGCCGTCTCTCAACTATGCATGCCTAGACCCTATCTAGGACTAAAACAGTGAAAAAGATGTCTCAAAAACCTTTCCAAGGGTGCTCGGGCACAACCGGGTCTAAAACAATAGTAAAAAATCTCAGATGCTCGACCCGGCCGAGCCTAATATCATTTCAAATCAGTAAGAAAATTCAGCTGGCACTCCAACTCGGTCGAGTCTAGCAATAGTAGTAAATCATGATAAAACCATATTTTTAACCTTTTTTTTACCCAAAGAAGATCCACATATCAAGTTAAATCATTTCCAAGTCCAATTTCATCGAAAATGGGTTTCTGGGCCATACAAGGTTTAAAAAATCAGTTTCCATAGGCCAGAAGACAAAAACCATAATAAAACGTGGAAAACCTCTTTAATTGCATGGAAATGATATGATCAACCCATATAGCTGCCTGGCAGCTCACAATCAACCTAACGGCCCTGCACAGGCTCCAAAGCTACTCAACAAGTATAACCAGCCTAGAAATATATTTCTATATTTGGGACTTGCGGACATTCCCAATAATCCCACCTTCTATGTTCTAGAGTCAAAAAGACCTCACGGGGTCACATGGGTAATACATATATCAACTAATTGGAATACTACATACAACGGAGGAAAGTAATAGGATGAATCATGGAAAAATGGTCAAGGTCTATGGTACCAACCTAATAACCCAACCCAAGGATGCCAACTAGTACAATTTTACCCGATATATGCAAAGTCTAGGGAGTTAAGCCGTAACCTACCTGCCGTCCAACGACAAGTTACAAGAACGATGATAACTGAGGCCAAGCTGCTCTGATAAGCTCTGAACAAGAATCAAACTATCAAATTCATGAATAAATTATTAAGACGAGTCTAACGATACCCATATTGCTACAATTGTAGCTGGGTCGATATCCAGGTCAAAAGCGGGCCTGCGGGGACCATAAACTGAAACCAAAAATGAATAGAACCACGATGACCCCAACGATGCCAAAAAGGCATGATCCAAATTTGAGCACAATTGGACAAGGGAAGGTCACCAAAACAGCCCGCCCAAGTTGGGGATTAAAGAATGAAAATTTTGAAAAATAAAACCAAAATTAGGCAAGAATTACTTACCCAAAAGATGGAATTTCAAACCAAGATGGACAATCCTTTACTTCGACGAAGCATGCATGAGCTGGGGGAATCCATTACATAAGAATTTCCAAACTTTGGTAGGAGCAACAATGGAGGAAATTAAGAAAAGTCAAGGGAATCTAAAGGGACTAGTGGAGAAGATGACTTACCAAGAATCAGAAAAACACGGAAAATCCACAAGCAATTGATTCCCCAAGGATTAGAAATGATCAAGAGCATTTTGGTAGAGAGAAAAATGAGTTTAGAGTGAGAAAAATGAGGAGAAGTGGCTGGAAAAAACGAATTTCCAGCTATTTATAGCTTCTGGCCGCAATTAATTTTCTGCAATTTTAAAATAAACTCGATGGGGCATTCCGGCCACAATCAGAAATTGATATTCAAAATCCAATAATGCTAATAGTGTTGAAACGACGTGTTGGACTCAACGGAATCGACGAAACTTTCATACGAGGTCATTTCAGAGAAATGTTTACCTAAGTCAACACTAACGAAAAGAAACTCAAAGGCTCAAAATGAGCCTGACTCATCCGGAACCAAACCAACCATCTTCATAGCCCAAACTCAACATTCCAGAGCTTATGGAATCATCGGATTTCGAAACTGACACTCCGATCATCGAAAGTCAGCCGAAGTTACACCTTCAACTCCAAATGGCCTAAAAACTAGGAGAACCAGACAAAAACCACACCGGAAGTTCTCAGGCCTCAATTAATGGTCAAAAAAGACCAAACTCATCACTATGGAGCTAACAGAACTATTCAAATTCAATTCCGAGCACGTTAGCTAAGAATTTTGACCAAAGTCAATGATATTCTAAGTTTAAGCTCTAAAATAGGCAAATGGTCTAAACGACCAAATGAATAACCAGTGCACCAAACTACCGGTCCTAGAAAGCAATAAATGACTTTGGGCCACTACAGAAAGGCTCTAAAGTACAATGAATGCGTAAATGCGAAGATGACCAGAAGGGTCATCACACAAATGAATTGATTCTTTTTTTAGTCCTTTATTTCTTATTTTCCTAAGTCTTTTAGTCGATATAGTCCTTTGTGCATTCCTTAAGTATTGAGAAGTGTTTGTCAATCCTTAGCCTTATAAGTGTTTTTCTTGTGGACAAACAATAGTTAATGTTTTGGGATTTGATAAGTTGGTAATACACTAACTTATTTAACTTCTACGCATGAATTATTTCTTTGACATGTTATGATTTAGAAGGATTTATTGCCTTTATTGTCCTATATGTAGATACTTTTGGTGGAAGTCAAGTCAAAATATGATCGAAAGAACAATGATTTGTCCACAACAGGTGAGCCGGCATGCGTGTCGCAAGAGGGCACGTGTGTTACGCAGGTGCCAACGCACAAAGGAACTGAAACACTGCCTAAGAGTTCATGCTCATGCCAGCCGCAAATATCCAAGGATGATCACCCATATCCTCGCAAGTGGGATCGTAAGTGACGAGAATCTCAGTTACTCAATAACTCGACACCTGCGAGCCACAAGTCTCCATGGGCGATCAGAGGTTCCATCGCACATGTCTTCA
This sequence comes from Jaltomata sinuosa, assembly GCA_003996215.1. NCBI lineage: Eukaryota > Viridiplantae > Streptophyta > Magnoliopsida > Solanales > Solanaceae > Jaltomata > Jaltomata sinuosa. The sequence goes on along the minus strand of QJPP01001688.1, from coordinate 109,401 downwards.
CAAATGAATTGAGGGACAAAATGGTCCAGATTTGTGATGGTATAATAAAGGAACTTCCAAGTCCCATTTTGGGATTTGTGCAAGGGATATATTATAATTTTTAATTCCCAATTATCAAATTACGTAGAGTAAAATTGAGAGTACAATTTTCTTCTTCTTCTCTAGAGTTAAAAACACCATTGTTAACATTGACCTTGGAATTTTAATTTGGTTATTGAAGAATGAATTTAATTTTGGAAAACCCAATTAGTATCTTCTCTTATTCCTTCTCCATGAGTAGCTAAACTATATTGTAGGGGTGTGTGTATGATGAGTGTTTAAATTTGGAAATGGGTGTTGATTATATGGGTTTATAATTGATTAGTATGTGTGAGTCTATTGACTTTTTCATATTATAATTATAAAATTAATGGTTGAAAACATTAATTTGGCTTATTAATTGTGTGCTTGCTTGAAGAAGAAGTTCATTAATTGGGTAAGAATTTAATAGTGAGGATTTGGTATTTCATCCATAAGTTGAGGCTAGAAATAGCTTCATTTGGGAAATTTATACCTAAGAGTTAAGACTAGAAATATCTTAAGAGTTAAGACTAGAAATATCTTGACTCACCTAAGCTGAATTGGTTGGTTTGTTGTCCACCTATGGGGCTTGAAAGTGACCATATCATACATGCTTAGTGGGTTGAAAAAATACTAAGTATATCTTGAACCAAGGCTACCCGCACTAGTAATTGAGAGTTTGCTTGAATAATCAACCCCTATCCAATTGCATGAACCCATCAGAAGCACACCCCTAGCCTTCCAATCTTGAGTAAATCAATCGTGCTTACGTTGTTCTTTTGTAACAATTTTAATCTTAATTTTCAAACCATTTGCCCCATTTTATCTACTTTTTTGAACACTTTGCTTACACTTTGCTTAATCGTACCAATCTCCATTGATTCGACCCCGACTCCCATTGGGTTACTTATTATTTTTCTTAACAATTGTTGCCACCTCCTTCGGAAGAGTTGTTTTGAACGTCATCAACCATCTCTAAATCATGAGTGGTATAGTTATTGTAACACCTCAAATTTCCATACTATAGTAAAACAAATAAGAAATGACAAATCTGAAGAAGTTGTGTGGTGATGATAAGAATGTACGGTTATACACGGTACCAAATGCATATTTGGATTCTAACTAATCTAACCACTCATCTATCAGAAATTGATAGCAGAAGTTATGCATATTTTACCCATAGAATTAAATAATTTTCTAAGTGTTGGCACAACATCAAGGAGAACAATGATGTGCCCAGCATGCAAAAGTTCATCGTAATTGGTATTGTTCCATGATGAAAGTATTAGAGGACCATGCTTTTGTTCTAAGTATCAGATGTATACGACACCATAATGCAACACCTAATGTGGTAAGGTTAACCATGATGGATCTTTGTGCTGTGATGAAATTAACTCCTACGAGATATCTTCTCTCCTCCCAACACCTCTCTGCACCACTTTCTGCACCACTTTAAGTCTTCCTATGCAAATCTAGTTGATTCTAAGTGTTTGTAACACTGTATGCAATTATATAATGTGATTCTAACCCATGATCGTAGGAACTTCTAAGTGATTCTCCTTGAAAGGGTCAAGCACATGTTTTAAGCATTATTTGTCAAAGATTGGATTTTTGGCTATGATTAGGAACTATTAAAGGCATCTAAGGCTATCTCTCGTACAAAAACATCATTTTTCCTTCCTATATTATGTTCTTTATGTCTATGAGTTTTTCTCTATAAACAAGTTAGGTTAAGTCATGAAAGTCAATGTGCTTGTTCATGTTAATTCATTTAAAAACCATGAATTTTCTATGCTCAGTTTGAGTTCTCATCATGATCAAGAATCCATGATCCCTATGACTTTCTATCAAATTATGAATTTCTAATGAACCATGATTTTTATCAAATTATAAAATTTATGATGTTATGATATAATTTACTTGACTATAATCTACAAAACGTGCTTTATGAAGCTAACGACTTTTCCAATATAATGTATAGTAAATAAACTATAATTCATGAGATATTGAGCTAACCATGATTTATGAGCTTATGGAGCTAAATGTGTATATGTGTTAATCTTTATCATATAATAAACGGGAATAGTATTCATTGTTGGAAGGAATATTTAAATGATTCTCAAAATTACGTATGTCAATGTAGGTTTTGGATCATTTTCATTGATTCAGAAAAATCTTACATGATGCACCAGTGAGTCTTATTGTGAATCCTTTGCAAGAAAAACATGTTATGAATGTCTTGTACCCTGATAAGGTTAAAATGGCTTAGGTAATAAAGTTGAGATATTACTTCACGTGTTTACATAGTTATTTTATGTCGGTTAGATCAAGAACCTCCCATAATGAACTAACGAATGATAAAAGATGAATGTTAAGGGAAAATTAATGATATTTTGAATCTTTCAATTTTTACATGATATGATTGTGATTTCTTGAGTTGCATTTTCTACTTTAGTCGTGTTTTTTCAATTAGCTATTTTACGTACAGTACAATTTCATATGTACTTACATTCCTTTTGTTAAGGGTGCTACATTTTAAGAAATGCAGACTCAGGAACTCAAATTGACGATGAAGCACCATGCTAGGTTCTATGCATTGAACTATTAGTGAGCCTCGTTTGCTCTTGAGGCATGTCTTTTATTTCACATTTTCTAGTATTTCTTATAAGCATAATAGGGGACACTTTCGTGTAAAACAATTTATTCATGTTATATAAGATGCTTCATAGATTAGACGAGTCTAGAAGTTTGATGATGTAAACTTGAAAAATCTTTTTTTATATTGGATAATTTATTTTTTATTTAAAGAAAGCTTAAGAATGAAAATCTTTTTAGAATTGTTTATGATATGAATCTTTTTCATTTTTCTGCATATATTATGAATTATTTCATGTAGATGGTTTGCTCGGGCAAGTTAAGGCATCCAGTGCCTATCTTGCGTAGGCCTAGATTTGGAGTATGACAAACTTGGTACTAGAGAACTAGTTTCAAGTGTCTTTGAGAGTCTATGAAGTTATGTCTAATAGAGTCTTAATTATGGTTGTAAAGCGCGCTATATTTAATATTAGGAGGTTACAATATATTTAGTGATGTTACTCTTGTTTTACACTTTAGATCATGCTATAGAGTTTAGCCCTGAGAAATGTTCTAAGTCATGCATTACTACGTATTTCAGAAAAAGCCAACTAAGAGGAAGCATCCTAGTGGAATTTTAGAAAAGTGCAGGTAGGGTAGGTATCGAGTTGCTAACTAAGTTGATTAATGTCATTTTTAAGATGAAGATGTCACGACCCAATTTTTTAGGTCATGATGGCACCTACCCCCCCCCCTTCGTAGGCAAACCAATCCCCGTAGCCTGGAATGGTTAGTAATAGACTACTGTCTAAGTAAAACACGCAAGAAACAATATAAAAAAAGCAAGAATAAGAAGTATATGAATAGAACGACCATAATATATATATAGAAAGCAAAACAATCCCACGACCTGGTATGCCAATATAGAAGCCAGTACTAAATTATACTACAAGAGGGAATAAAATAAGAATATACAACTGTATCTGAATAGCAAAAGAGCACGTGGTACAAAAGAAAAGATAAAGCCAAGCCCCAGTCTCCAGGAGCTCACCCTAAGTCTCGGATGTCTAGAAGCACTGCACGAGTGTGCGCGCGATCAATCGTGATAGATCACACTAGGATCTGCATCAAAAGATGCAGAATATAGTTTGAGTACCAATTGTAAAGCAATGGGTACCTAGTAGGCATCATAGGCCGATTGAGCGCTTATAAGATATAAAAGCAGTATAAAGAAGATATAAAAGAAAGAGTCACAGAAGCAAGCAGAGGAAAGCACACGAAAACTAGTAACGAATAGAAGAAAAGGAAAATACAAGTATGTTATGATAGCCACAAAATTTATATCACAGAACACAAGTGAAGGAATAGAGAACGCACCTGGATCCTTGCAACAATAATAACATACAAAAAATCTACAAAAATGGCGGTATGCCGGTAACCTCAAATAAAGGGAAAGGAGGGATAGAAACTAAATGTAAACATGCTTGAACTACAACTCACAAGGTAAGGATGATCGAATACAACCCACAAGTAGATATAATAAGGACACATGTTATACTAGGATCGACTAAAATAGTCTACCTACAGTCCCAATGAGCGCCCACACACTGGAGGAACACAGACAAGTGAAAATAAACCCTCTGGCATCCCATACTTCCTGAGCATACACTCAACAAACAACAAACAAGGGTGGAACGGAATACAGAATGAATGATATAATGTGATACAATGAAACTAGGTGGCATCATATGCACCTCCTTTGTTACCCGTAGGACCAGCAGGTAGGACTCATGGAAGGCTTCCCATGTATACCTCTACTAATAAATATACCCCTCCTCTGGCTCTTGTACAACACCTGTGGAGTCAGAGGTTAATATTGACCTCTAATCTTGTAATATTTTGTCCGCTTTTGCGATGCCTCTCCTGCGACTATTTCTTGCAGGAGCAATGATTGATGTACATTTAGATGTACTTTCTTTCTCATTTGCTATGTTTTAAGAATATTTCTTCCATTGGTTAGATCTTGGCTAAATGAGTATTTCTCCATTCCTTTCTAATTTCTTGAGCATCTGAGGTAATTCTCTTCCCCCTATCATTCTATTATGCATTTGGTTGATAATTTTGCCTTTTGTTCTTCATTTGGTTCTCCATTTGCATGATTTTCTCATCACTTTAATTGATATTTTTGGACCATTCAAGGTCTAAATCCACTGCTCTTTTTCCCAACTTTGGAGCATGCATTCCATACTTTGCGGGAGCATAACTGCAGAGATTACTTTCTATTTCATTAGCGGTCCCAAAGGGCATTTTTGGACACCATTTCTGGCCTGAAATTTGTAAATATCAATATGGTTGTCTTTTTCTTGTTTTAACGTGTATAATATGTCTATTTTAGCATGGCAGCGTTCTGAGGCACTCTTAAAGGAAAAGGCTCATAAGTGATGCTTTGTGATTTGCAGTTTGGACCTTAGGTAGGTTACGGTTCACCTCTTTTAGACTTAGCTTGGTTATTTTTATATTATATAAGTTTCATAAATGTTAGGGTAGTTTTAGGTTATAATTCGGCTTTAAGCATGTTTCCACATATTTGGCCATTACCGGGACCATAGAGTAGAATATCATATTTATCCTTAGCTTAGGGTGTCGTAGTCTTATTTTGTTAGATTAGAATCCTTAATAAAGGTTTTGAGGAGGATTTTGTGGTAGAGTAGGCTGTTATGGTTATTTTTGCTTTATTATTTTCTTCCTTACTTTATTCCGTTTACTGTATAACTATGGGCCCGAGGCCATCACTTTTGATTGGACAAAGTTTCAGGTTAGTAGTCTTATTTGGAGGGTACATTTGTGCTGCTTCTATATGCGTATACATGTATCCCCTTATGATGGCGCACATACACTCATACATGAATTTACATGGATGTTGGTATAGTTTGAAGGAAAAAATATGAGATTTTTGATTTAAATATGGTATGGTCCACTTCTACAGTGGTTTTTAGATTTCAAAAAAGAATTTCACAGTTTTATCATTGTTTTGGAAAGAAATAGATTGTACCACTTTTATACTCGGTCTGAGGAATATTCCCGGACCCTTTCTCTGTTTACTTTCTTTTTATGAGCCCAAGGGCAGCCCGAGGAGCACATATTCAAGTTTTACTTTTATTTCATATATTTATGAGCCTAAGGGAGGCCTATGAGATGGTTTGGTGAGCCTACGAGGCAGCCCGCAAACCATATTTCAGGGTTTTCACTTTCGTGCATCGGCCACATGTTTCACCATATCATCTCATTATGCATTGCATTTTATTGCATACATATTTGAGTGTTTTATTAACTCAATTATTATTATTTTGATTATTATTATCTTCACCTTTCATTTGGTTAGTTTACTCTTATTGCTCTTATATTATATATTATCTTCTGAGATTGATCGGCCTATGATGCCTACTGAGTACCCCGTGTTTTGGTACTCATACTATATTTTGGCATCTTTTTCTAATGTAACACCTAGTACGAGCCACCCTCATTGATCATCTACTCATTCAAGGCTTGCTGTTGTTTGGATCTAGGTGAGCTCCTAGTGTCCAAAGATTCACTACTTTTCCTCCACTATCACTGTCTTTATTTTATATTTTGGTAGATAGTGGTATCCTTTATAGTGCTATTTCCTTACTCTAGACACTTTTTTACCAGTGAAACCAGGTCTGGAGTTTGGTATTATCTTTCTTGGTCTCTTTAGGGCCCAGTTATACATTTTATACCATTTTGTATATATCTATGCTGGTGGCCCTTTTTTATTCTGTATATTACTTCTGCTTTATCTGTTTTAACATTTATATATTATGTCATTCCCTAGAGTTTAACTTGCCTATTGGGGGGATTAGTAGGTGCCACATGTCCTGATTTCGGGTCGTTACATATAGGTAAGCAAACACCTTGATCATTATAACCAAGGATGTATGCTTTTTTTATATTGGACCTTGTGCAAGCTTGTATAAAGTAAAGGTCCGTTGTTTAACTTTTAACATGGTTTGGTGATAGAAACATCCTTAGCCCCTATATCACTCCTAATAAACATCAGGTACTTATTATTATGATCATGTGATATGAAATCGGTTTATAGTCCTCTTCTGGCTCACCAAGGAGTATTTCTAGTCGTTGTTACAAATTTCTTACTAGGCACGATTAGTGTTTGTTATGTGCACTGCATTTGTGGATGAAAATCCACTGTAAAGAAACAATACCTTGTATTTTAATGGACTTTTGGATGATATGTGGTTCATATATTTTATGCATATGGCATTGTGTGGCTGCATATGGGATCGAGTTCTTCTCGATTCTTTTTTCAACTCACAATTCTTTGTACACTCTATACATGCTTAGATATCAACATTAACACATTTTTACACTTGATTCATCATAGTTCAAGGAAAATCTCACAAAATAATATAGTTCAAATCTAATCCAACTTTTAGGAGTGTTACATAAGGCTGACCCTAGTGCAACCAAATCAAAATCAAAAAGTGCTCTAAGTCTAAACCTACTATCCTTACTCGAGTCTTATCTACATCTTACATATCCTTGATCACCATAGTGTATGCCATATGTACACCTCTAACCTCCAAGAATTTTTGTAGGACCTCCCTTGGGATATTTTCGTAAGCCTTTTCTAGGTTGATGAACACCATATGTAAGTCCTTCCCCTATATATAATTCTCCACCAATATCCTTATGAGATTAATGGCTTCTATAGTTGAGTGCCCAAGCATGAATTCAAACTAGTTCTCAAAAATAGCCATTCCCCTATTTACCCTTATCTCTATTACCCTCTCACAAACCATGATATTCTGGTTCAAAATTTTGATATCCCTATAATTGTTACAATTCTGAATGTCACCCTTGTTATTGTACATCAGAATCATTGAACTCTATCTCCATTCTTTGGTCATCTTCTTCGGTAATGACCCTTCCGGTCATTGTCGCATTTTTGCTTTCCTTGTATTGTTAGAGCTTGCCTGTAGTGGCCCCAAGTCATTTATAACTTGCTGAGATTGGTGGTTCAATGCCCTAGGCATTCTTTAGGTCATTATGACCATTTCCCTGGTTTTGAGCCTTGACCCAGGAAATCATTGACTCTAGTAAACATTCTTAGCTAGCATGGTCAGAATCAAATTTCGCCAGTTTTGTTAGCTACAAAATATGGATTTTGTTCTAGTTCAACCTTTAGTCGGGGCCTGGGATCTTACAGTATAATTTAATCTCACTTTTTGAGATTTTAGGCTAGTTGGAGTTGGAAGTTTGACTTTGGTAAACTTTTGATGAATAAAGAATCGAATTTGAAATATGACGGTTTCATCAGCTCCAAAATGTCGAGTTTGGGTTAAGTAGGTGGTTGGTTCGAGTTTCGGATGAGCTGGGATCATTTTGGGTGTTTGGTTGGAATTCGTTACTGTTGACTTTGGTCAACATTCCATCAAAACGACCTCTTATGGAAGTTTTATCGATCTCATTTAGTAAATAACGCCGTTTCCAATCTAGTGACATGTTTGGTTTGTGAGTATCAGGTTTTGATTGTGTCCAGAACCTCCCGTTGGAGTATTTCAAGTTGCTGATATTTCTGTAGCAGAGTAGTGCTAAGTACGATCGCACAAGAGCATCTCTATCACACCCGTGGTACTTTCTCCTTTCAGCGCCATCACGCTTGGGCATTGCGATCGCGCTGGTGCCTATGTTCCTCCTTCAGCGCGATCTCACCAGGGGACTACGATCGCATTGGTCTGCGACCTGCACTATAAAAATGCAGTCCCTCAAATTTTAAAACATTTTCTCATATTCCCCCTCACTCTAAAACATTTCCCCTCTCCTGAATGTCATGCTCCGAGGATATACCCTAGACATAACATGAGACTTGCGACCACAAATGGTCCCAAGTTAACCCTTAGTGATAACATAACTTAGACAAGCATGAAGGATCGTAGCGGAAGCATAAATAGCAAAATAGACAACCAATATCAATAAATAAAGGTCTAAGAGTGCCACAATTTTAAATAAGAAACCCGAATATCTGTCTATGTCTGAAAGTCTCTAAAACCATCATAAGGAGTTGTTGGGACAAGACCCCAGCTAACTCTAAGTACTGAAGAAATGATATCAAAAAGCTAGACTCATACTAGTCCTCAAAAGATGAGGACTTACCAACACATACTGAATGGCCTGCGACCCCTAGTGTCACGCCTCAAATTCCATTAGACGGAGAGGCACCCGATGCCCTAAAGGCCCGAGACAACCAACTTATAACCTGTGATTATATATAACTATGACCATTAAAAAGCTTTGACAAGTACATATAAACTGCTTTGATAAAAGATTGACGTAAATAGGCCTAAAACTTATATACATGATTTGTCCGTTAAGGCCACAAATGTAAAGAAACAAGACACAACTAAGCTTTACTTACCATAGTTTACAAATCCTCTACAAGATGAACAAACTTTGTATAGGTTGGGATAGGGCCCCGCCTTACCCTTAAAACTAATATACAATACCAAAATATATACCAAAGACTCGATGAAGCCCCGAATCAACTTGGAGCTCACCAACAACAACCGAGTATCATGTGCTCCTACTGGGGAGGTCTACTAGCTAGAGTACCGGTGCCTGTGGTATGAAATGCAGTATCCCCCATGAGGGATGATGTGACGCTAATTTACGTCACTTTCGACTCCTTTTTACTAAGAACAATCGTACGTTTTCAAGCAACCATTGTTGTTTTTGATGTTTTTATGTTGTATTTGTAGGAAATGGAAACAAACACGGAAACGGAAGAAAATACGCGAAAAACAACATTCTGCCTAAGAATGACGGCCTGAGTGACGGCCTGTCACAAGTGTGACGGTCCGTCACTGGGACCGTCAACTTGAGGCAGTGTTGCTGCCAAGCAGTGACGGCCCAGGCGACGGTCCGTCACTGCCCTGACGGTCCGTCAAGCCTGGCCGTCACGCTTAGGCAGTGGCTTCAAGCGGCGACCCGCGTTTTGGGGATTCCTAGCCCGTTTTGGATTTGGTTTCTTTGGCTCCTATAAATACCCTATGTTAGGTTTATGTTATTATTATTCACTCATTAGTTCTAAAACACGTTTTTAAGTATTTTTGAGAGCAAACAACACGGTTCATTTGTATTGAACTCGTGTTCTTGATTCTTTCGTGAGTTCTTGGTATTTTTTGCTCTTGGATATTGGAAGATTGATTGTTTCATTATATTGTAAGACTTTTCTTCCCTTTATTATGAATACAACTATTTTCTCTTTTTATCGAGCATGAGTAACTAAAACTCCCGCAACTAGGGTTGTGGGAGCCATGGAAACGTAGCAATATAGATTCCGGGTAGCGTTGGGTTCGATATATGTATTGTCATGTTGTTAATCATTCAATTAGTCACGTTTTCTAGTGGTTGCAAACATTAGAACATGCCTAGGTTTAATTTGCTTGAGTAAAGAAGTTAAAACCGGGAAAACTTGATTAACGACAAGGATTCGAGACTACCAACTCTCGTCTTAAAGATTAATGCCGTAACTGGATTAGTCTACTTGATGTTAGGATTGAGAGCTAAAAAGCACATCTTTTTGAGATCGAAAGAAGATAAAAGGAAATTTGTTTATTTGGTCGAGAGACGTTTAGACGATACAATTGACGCAATCACATCGTGACAAGCATATAGAAAGAACCCGGTTAAGCCTAGAATCGACATTGTTACAAAAGCCATGGTGAACACGTCCCTAGTTCATTCTCTCTTACTGATTATTCTCTTACATTATTGTTGCTTTTGTTTACGATTTGTTCACAAAACCCCCCTTTTTATTTATCGAAAACAATTGACTACGAGTTACTTAATTCACTAAAGGCTTGATCTTCACCATATTCTCTGTGGGATTCGACCCCAACCTTGTTGGGTTCTTTACTTGACAACGATCGCTTACGCTTCATTAATTTGAGGTGTAGTTTGAGCGTTATCAAAAAGTGGCGCCGTTGCCGGGGAATACGGTTTTTGATTAAGTCTGGTGTGTTTAGTTGACTTTTAGTCATAATTTCCTGCTTTTATTTCTGTTTGTTGTTTTTGTTTTTGGACAGGGTACAGGTTGTGCATGCCAAGTACCCGAGGTTCGAGGGAACAAATTTTACCTTACGACCCCGAACTTGCGAGAACATTGAGGCGGAATATGGCCGCACAATTAGACGCAGCAAGGATCGCTGCAGAACTGCAGGCCCAACAAAATTTGAATGCTGGTGGTCTGCAGGATGATGTGGTACGGAATGATGAGGATCTCGATTTAGATGGAGCTGGCGCTACGGGCGCCATTATTGTTCCACCGCTACCGCCCGGAGCCAAGTTCAACATCACTAGCACGATGATCCAACTGTTGAACTTGAGAGGAGTGTTCCGCGGTGTTGCTGGTGACGATCCAAACCAGCACTTGATGAATTTCGTGGGGATCTGCAAATCGTTTGAGCTGCCGGGCGTGAGTCAGACAGCGATCAGGCTCAGATTGTTTCCGTTGTCTCTGTCTGATGAGGCAGCATTGTGGTTGACGGAGCTGACCCCCGACTCTATCGCAACGTGGGGCGAGTTGAGAGGAGCTTTCCTAGAAAGGTTCTTTCCTCCCTCTCGGATGATACAGTTGAGGGATGAGATTAGTAATTTCAGGCAGCAACCTCACGAAGCACTGCACGAGACTTGGTTGCGATTTAAGAAGAAGCTGACACAGTGCCCCAACCATCAGCTGAACAACGAATTCTTGATGCAGACATTCTACAGGGCACTAAATTCGGCTACCAAGCCAACATTGGACAACGCAGCAGGTGGAGCGTTTATGGGTTGCACTTTTGCCGACGCCACAGCTATTTTTGGACAGGCTCACCAAGACCAACAGAGCCTGGCACACACGGGATTCAGAGGTTGCAGCTAGCACCTATACAGTTGGCATGTCAGCAGAGCAGCGAAGGAAAGAGGAGGAGCGCGACCAAGACATGGCGCACCTGAAAACACAGTTGGATCTCCTGACAAGGCACTTGACGTCAGGAAGTATAGAGAAGGTACAAGCTGTGGGTTCCCAAGGTATAGAGACTGAGGAAGCGAATTACTTGGGGGGTTTCCAGGCCAATGGGCAGGGAAACCAAGGTCGGAATTATCAGCGAGACAACCACTATGAGAAAAGTGGTTACAAAGAGCGCGACCAAGGAAACTGGAGGAACAACACCGATAGAGGTGGGTTGTATATACCACCTGGTAATCGGGATAAAGCTGGCAGCGAGGCTGAGACGTCCAAACTTGAGAACATGATGGCGAAGATGCTGCTTAAGGTGGAATCGACTGACTCTGGGGTAAAGGCAATGCGGAATGAGCTATCAACATTGAGTCTGGTAGTGGAGTCACACTCAACCGCTATCAAGCAACTAGAGCAGCAAGTGGGTCACATCTCGGCATCTCTAAACCCAAGGAAAATAGGTACTTTGCCAAGCGACACCACTCATCCGAAGAATGATGCAAGCTGTATGGCGATCACCACAAGGAGCGGAAAAATATTACCGGAATCACATCCGGTAATTCATGCTCAAGGTGATATTGTGGATGATGAAGAGGCGGTAGAGGAGGAAACTCCAAAGCCCGCGGAGAAACGCAAGGAAGCTGAAAAGCTTCCAACTATGATGTTTCGACACCCACCCCCCTTCCCCCAGAGGTTGAAAAATAAAGCTGACGATGGTAAGTTCCTGAATTTCATGACCATGCTGAAACAAATCTCAATAAACATACCATTGGTAGAAGCGCTGGAAGAAATGCCCGGTTATGCCAAGTTCATGAAGGACTTGATTACAAAAAAGTGGACGGTAAGTTTTGAGCCGGAAGACAACCTCCATCACTGCAGCGCTATTTCCTCTAGATCGTTAGTGGAAAAGAAAGGAGATCCAGGTGCGTTCACTGTTCCATGTACCATCGGGAAGCTCAACTTCGGAAGAGCTATGTGTGATCTTGGTGCTAGCATCAATTTGATGCCGCTAGCAGTGTATGACAAATTGGGTTTGGGAGCTCCTAAACCAACGTCCATGAGAGTGATGATGGCGGACCGTTCGGTAAAGCGACCCGTAGGGATATTGTCTGATGTGCTGGTCAAGATTGGTAAGCTTATATTCCCGGCCGACTTTGTGATCTTGGATTGCGAAGTGGACTTCGAAGTTCCCATAATCTTGGGACGACCATTGCTAGCCACAGCAAGAGCATTGGTTGACATGGAGAAAAACGAACTGACCTTCCGATTGAACAATGAAGTGGTCAAGTTCGATGTGTCTAAATTGATGAAGCAACCAAGTGATATGAGGGTGGTCGCGGTCATCAATGCCATTGAGGAACCTCCTGCGGATGTGCACCTCGAGGAGAAGTGTTTGGTCGAGACTCTAGCTGTTGTAAGAAGTATGGCGCGAGAGCGTAAACATGTAGAGGAAGGCGGTGAAATTAAATCTAGAAAACGAAAACACCGCAAGAGAATCTGCAAAGAAAGAGCGAAGAAGTTGTCGCGACTAGCGATGGAGCCCAAGGAGGAAGCTGGAACGCCACACTCCATCGAGTTCTCTTGTTTTGGAGACCCTGGCGGTCTCCAACATCATTCCGAAATTTGAATCATATCGACTTCACAGGTATTCCTTTATTCTCACAGTTTTTAGTTCATATGGATGCATTGGGGACAATGCATGAGTCTAAGTTGAGGGTGTGGGGAAACCTGTGAGTCACCACCGAGGGTTTTTGTTGCCGATTTCTTTTCCCTCCGGTGTGCTATCTAGTAGAACCGGCATGTTTAGGTTGTTATTTTAAATTTTTTTTTAGTGTCTATAGTGATGAGCATGGCGTTTTTCTTGACTAAAAACGAGGCCCCTTTAAAAATTTTCTGGTTTTATACTTATGTTGAAACGATTGACTGTCTGGATCCTTGAATGTCATTGTGTGATTATGATTAGAATGAGTATGCTTAAGCCGAGCGGTTGTTTGATAGTTGGTAGTGATATAGTTTCTTGGTGCCAAGTGTGTGTGAGATTATTGTTATAAATTCTTACTCTGTGCATGCATCTAGAACTTGCCTGGTCTATTTTGTTAAGTTTGAAGTTTGGTTGCTTAGGAAAGGATCACAGGCTCTTTTTGTGTGCAGTCCACTTAACCTAAAAGACCGTCCAAATATAAATAATCCCTTGATCCCTGTTTGAGCCATAATTGACCTTGTTCTTTCAATAACCTGTCACCGTTCCTGTTTAACTTTGAATTCCTATTTTGGCCCTGGTCCTTCCTTGGACATCGTGCACCTCAACCCAGGCAATCAGCCTAAGTTGAGGGTGGCTACTATAGAGGTAAACCCTGTTTGGCCCTGGTCCTGCATGGACATTGTGCACCTTAACGCAGGCAATCAGCCTAAGTTGGGGGTGGCTACTACAGAGGTGAATGATAAGAAAAAGATGATGGAGAAGATTGGTTTTTGAATAGAATGAAAATCCGGGTGTGCGCCTAAGAAAAGAAAAGAAAAAAAATAAAAAAAAATGAAACAAAAAGAATTGTCAATAAAGAGGCCGCACCTGTATCTAGAATCAAGGAAATAAAAAGGTGAATAAGGATGGATAAAGTGAAGTTATGTGGTGATAAGATGTAAATGGTTCCAAGGAGGGCTTAGTCACTAACCCCTAAATGTATCATACCTGCACCCGAAGCCTCATTACAAGCCTAAACAAGTCCTGTAGTGATCCTGAGTAGCTTTCTGAAGAACCAAAATAGAATAGTAAGGGCAAGCCTATGGTATCGCATGTGCATTGTTTGAAATCATTGTGAGTGTGAGCGCTTACCGAGTCCCAAATCTTGTGTGTGGGATTTCTTTGTGGTGAGGGCACCAAGATGTCTATATTGTCTATTGATTGTTAGGATAGCTGCGTATGTGTATGCATAATATTCTATCATATCGGAGTGACATGTTTGGATCCTTGCAAGTTAGTGTTTCATACATACGTGTGCTACGAGGGAGCCTGATTTAATTGAATAAGTTTAGATTGACCATGAAGTGCTATAGACATGAGTTTGTTTCTTAGTTGAGTCGTATTATTGTTTTATGTTATGTTGCTTGAGGACAAGCGAACGTTTTAAGTTGAGGGTGTTGATGTGACGCTAATTTACGTCACTTTCGACTCCTTTTTACTAAGAACAATCGTACGTTTTCAAGCAACCATTGTTGTTTTTGATGTTTTTATGTTGTATTTGTAGGAAATGGAAGCAAACACGGAAACGGAAGAAAAGACGCGAAAAACAACATTCTGCCTAAGAGTGACGGCCTGAGTGACGGCCCGTCAGAGGTGTGACGGTCCGTCACTGGGACCGTCAACTTGAGGCAGTGTTGCTGCCAAGCAGTGACGGCCCAGGCGACGGTCCGTCACTGCCCTGACGGTCCGTCAAGCCTGGCCGTCACGCTTAGGCAGTGGCTTCAAGCGGCGACCCGCGTTTTGGGGATTCCTAGCCCGTTTTGGATTTGGTTTCTTTGGCTCCTATAAATACCCTATGTTAGGTTTATGTTATTATTTTTCACTCATTAGTTCTAAAACACGTTTTAAATATTTTTGAGAGCAAACAACACGGTTCATTTGTATTGAACTCGTGTTCTTGATTCTTTCGTGAGTTCTTGGTATTTCTTGCTCTTGGATATTGGAAGATTGATTGTTTCATTATATTGTAAGACTTTTCTTCCCTTTATTATGAATACAACTATTTTCTCTTTTTCTTCGAGCATGAGTAGCTAAAACTCCCGCAACTAGGGTTGTGGGAGCCATGGCAAACGTAGCAAGATAGATTCCGGGTAGCGTTGGGTTCGATATATGTATTGTCACGTTGTTAATCATACTTTATGTCACGTTTTCTAGTGGTTACAAACATTAGAACATGCCTAGGTTTAATTTGCTTGAGTAAAGAAGTTAAAACCGGGAAAACTTGATTAACGACAAGGATTCGAGACTACCAACTCTCGTCTTAAAGATTAATGCCGTAACTAGATTAGTCTGCTTGATGTTAGGATTGAGAGCTAAAAAGCACATCTTTTTGAGATCGAAAGAAGATAAAAGGAAATTTGTTTATTTGGTCGAGAGACGTTTAGACGATACAATTGACGCAATCACATCATGACAAGCATATAGAAAGAACCCGGTTAAGCCTAGAATCGACATTGTTACAGAAGCCATGGTGAACACGTCCCTAGTTCATTCTCTCTTACTGATTATTCTCTTACATTATTGTTGCTTTTGTTTACGATTTGTTCACAAAACCCCCCTTTTTATTTATCGGAAACAATTGACTACGAGTTACTTAACTCACTAAAGGCTTGATCTTCACCATATTCTCTGTGGGATTCGACCCCAACTTTGTTGGGTTCTTTACTTGACAACGATCTCTTACGCTTCATTAATTTGAGGTGTAGTTTGAGCGTTATCAGTGTGTCGCACAACATATCGCACCTCTTGAGCAGAATCAGTTGGGTGGCCTTGTGCATTAGAGGTGCATAGCACCAAGGAAAGTGCGTGTCTCACCCTTCAACAGATTCACTGGCAGCCTCATCTTCCCATGGGATCATCCTTAAGTTGTAGATCCTTGGTCTACGCTCTTCGATGGTCTCCAATGCCTCTTTGTTCATGAATAGAGCTTATGTAGATCCTTGGAGTTCTTTGGTTTGGCTCCTAGTGAATGGACTCGTGTGGGTTATACCAGGCAATATCGTATCATCCTCCCCTTCTTGAAAAGAATTCACCCTCGAATCCATAGCTTCACCTACAACACAAGGAGATAGATCACTTATATTCAAAACATTATGAACATTATACTCACATGGTAGATCAATCTTGTAGGCATTATCATTGATCCTCTCAAGCACTTGGTATGGGACATTACTCCTTGAACTCAACTTCCCCTTGCAAAGTTGTGGAAATATTTCCTTCCAAAAGTGAATCCAAAACCAATCATTTGGTTGAAAGATCACTTTCTTCCTTCCATGATTTTGCCAGAGTGATACGATCATGGTTAGCTTGAAGAACATTAAGAGGGTCTTCTACATATGGATGATAGCTTGGATCCCAAAGGAAGCCATGGAGCAACAAATACACAAGGCCATGAGTGATCAAGATGCCATTTGAGCAATCAAGAAGGGCCCTTGTGGGTTATTTTCAAAATAGTCATTTGTGGGCTATTTTTGTAATAGGCTATTTGCGTAAAGGCAATAACTATAAATAGTTGCCTTAGACATTTTTATACTTAGATTATTTATTATTGAATTGTCTTTAATAGACTTGATATTTAGTTACTTTAGCTTAGGGTAGAGATTGGGTTAAATTCCAATTGTTAGCTTAGATCGAGTGATTAAGGTGGATTCCCGAATTGCTTGTGTTATCTTCTTTGCTTGATCGATCATCGAGTTATCATATTGTGGATTTAATTTGGTTTCTAGGGCATTGGATTGATTCTCTTCTCCCTTGGTTGATTGTGGATTCAATTAGCCCTTCTTTCTTCTATTCTCATCCCTTTTTCTAGTGTATCCCTCTATCTTTAATTTGTGTTATTTGTTTTTGTGTTTTTGATATTGATTTTGATCATTTTTGATTGAGATCGTTATCATCTTGGTATCAGAGCTTAGGTTTTAAGAGTTGTTCCATCAATTCTTAGGTCTTAGGCTCATAAATTGGAAAAAAAAAATCGTCCAAAAAAAAGAAATCTGAAAAATTTGTGTTTGATTTGTTGTTTTTGACACTATATTCATATTCTCTAGAGTTTTTTGAGTCAAAATCCAAGATTTCAAGTGATTTTGAGTTGAAGGGAAGATTCTACCATGATTCCAAGCCGACGAGATGATTGACTTCCACGTCTATGGCTTCGACATTGAGCCAATCTACAGTGCAGCTCCTGCCTCAGCATATGGCTTCCACCTCAAGCCATCAGCTCCATCTAAGTCCAGCTACCTCCTTGCTAGCTTCCTCCCAAGCCAAAGGCGCCAGCCCTTCTGAAACAGCTCCAGGCCTCAAAAAACCGGCTCCAACGCCCAACCATCAAGCTTTTTGAAGCATTTTTCAAGTTTTTCTCCATGGATTTCAATCAAATTTCTTCCCAAATAATTTTTCTAGTCCAAATCCTGGTAAATTAGATTCTTTTCCATTAAATCTACCTTCTTTTAGGATCATAACTTGATTTTAATTAGTAGATTACCCTACTAAATATTATCAAGTTCTTTGAGTCCTTTTTTTTCTTTTTTCTTGTGTGTTTCTTTGTGTGCTTTTCTCATTTTATTTCGTAGTTAATTTCTTGATTCAAGTCCTTTTAGTTTTATTTGAGTCATCCTTCTTTCAAGAGTCACAAGGATCCATTCCTCCACAAGGATAGATAACCTTGAATTGGTTGAGCAAAATTAATAACACTATCAATTTGGAAAGAAGCCACAGAAGGTGAGTTGAGAGTTCACATAAAGAGTGGCATGAGGATTTTATTACTAACTTGTTTGCTAGTTTTGCAGGTACAAAAAGAGCTATAAGGGAAGTATGTCCTCTATAGCTTTGGATCCTTATGATGATGAAATGGGAGACTATGCTTGTAGCAATGGAGGCTATGAGTATGATGATGATGGGGATTATGGAGGTTGTGATAATAGCCATGATTTTGAGCCATATGGTGATGGGAACTACTACTTTGGAGATGGATGTGAAATGAATGGAGCTTATGGCTCTTATGATGAACATGAAGGAGTAGAAGTATCTTATGGTGGGGTAGAAGAACCTTGTGATGAATACTATAATGACAATGGAGAATATGAGGAATCTCAACCTACCTACTATGAGGATGAAGATGACTTGAGGTATAGTTCTTCCTCCCACATATTTTATGAGTCTTGTGATGAGAACACCCATGAAGCTAGAGAATATTCGTATGCTTTTTCTTGTGGTACTTATTCTAGTTGAAGTGGTGTGTGTGGGTATGTTGGTACAAGTGAAAGTCATCTAATGAGCAAGAGAAAATGTGCATTTCCTACCTGTAGAATTACTATGTCTCATGCTTCTTATCCTAATTTCAATATGTCTTGTTCTCAATATGGAAATGGTGTTGGAGGAAGGATGGAAGGATCAAAAGGACATGAAAGTAGAGTGAAATCAAATGAGCCCATTCCGGTGAGGGATCTTGAATCTTTAAGAATTAAAGAATTAGGGGATTCCATACAAAGAGAAGTTGACAAGATCATCCGATGGGTTGCCAATCTTAAGCCCGAGGAGTTACAAAAGATGATGAAGAAAATAAATCCTCATGAAGATGAACCAAAGGAGTTTCCATTAGAAGAAAAGCAAGCTACTCCTTGTGAGGATAGCATTAAGGGTTTAACCATGAAAGTGAAGGCATCCACTCCTTGTGCACCAAAGTGGAAGCTTGAAGTGAAGGGATCATATAACCCTTCACAAGGGATACTTGGCACTTGTCCAAACTCCAATAAAATAGAGAGACAAAAGATTGAGAGGAGTAAGGGTGTGATAAGTGACAACTCTAGAGTGGGAAAAGGAGAGGTTATGTGGAGTGATGTGAGAGGATTGTCACAATCTTATTCTAACTCATGTAACTTTTCTTCTTTTTCAAGTTGTCTTGATTTTTATGCAGGTATTCTTGGAAGTAAACCTATTGTGGAACCTCAAAACGTGGAACATCATGAGGGGGTTGAAAGCTTCCAAAGGAATCAATTGTGCTCAAATGTTTATACCCAAGGTGAAGGAAATTCTTCCTATGAGCTACAAGGTAACAAAACTAACTCTTGCACTTTATGGAACTTGGAAGATCATTGTGTGGTTAGTGAACAATTGAGTGTAAGTGATGGCTTGTGTATGTGGGAGCTTAAAGATTCTTTACCTTGTAATTATTTTGATGACACCTTGTAGCATGATGATGATGCCATTGTTGTGAGTGCCCAAACACTAGTTGATCCTATAGATGACTTGATTGATTCTTCTAGTATGATCGATTTGAGTTCATCTAGTGTTAGCACTTGTGACTTGAGTAAAAATGTATTGTCATGTAATGGGGGTGGTCAAATGTTAGTTGGTTCCAATTGTAGTAATCATGTACTTGATTCGTTTGAGCTTGAAATGCTACCAACTAATGATAAATATTATGTTGATCAACTTGTGTGTAATGATGACCCACTAAATAAGGAGTTTTATGATGAACTTAAGGAACCTCAATTTAGTGATGGCATTGATATAGTTGGTAATGTAGATAGTCATATGAAGTCATTGCACCTTAATGATGAATCCTTGAATTGTGATTTCATTCCTTGTTCTTCTCATGAAGATTTTGAGGTGGAATATGTTTTTAAGGATAATCCCTTGTTTGAGCTTTACATGACTAATGAAGGTAAAATGCATAGTGATGTGTTTTGGCATGATGGAAGTGTAGCCCCTTTTGAAGGCTACCAATTGTTTGAAAATCCACTATGGTATGATGACACACTTTCCAAAGACAAAACTCTTTCCTTGGAAGATGATAGTACGCCTATTGGAGGGGTTAGTGGTCAAAAGGAAAGGAGTGTATGTTCTCCGATGACTCATTCATTCTTGTGTGACCCTATTCTTGATCAAGGCCTTAATGCTTGTGGATCAAAGGGTGATTCTATATGTGGGCACACCTTGGATAAAGTTCATTTAAGTAACACCTTTCTCTACTATCTCTTTGCATATGATGATGTCCATGTTTATATGGGATTTGTTTTATATAGATGTAGGGGTTTCTTTGGCTGGTCCATTTGCTTTTGTAACCAAACTATGTGGGCCTTTCATATCTTTGATCCTGGTAAACCCTCATGGGTGTTTGAACCAATGGTGACACCACCTTTGGTATGGTTTTACGGGGGAATAGGGAAACAATTGTGTCTTAGGACCTTTGAGGTTTCTTTGTTTTATGATATTTCTCATAGACGGATCCTTTGTATGTTCTACATTGCATTGCTCTTATTCTATACAAAGGATAATTGGTTGTATTTCAAATATGTGCCTCGTTGGCAAGTTGGTATGGTTGATAACTCGTGTGCTAAGCCTTATGCTATGAGGATATGTTTGTTGTTTGTACTTCTCATGTTTTTGCAAGGTTCGGATTCGAGGACGAATCCTTTTGAAGAAGGGGAGGATGATACGATCATGGTTAGCTTGAAGCACATTAGGAGGGGCTTCTACATATGGATGATAGCTTGGAGCCCGAAGGAAGCCATGGAGCAACAAATACACATGGCCATGAGTGATCAAGATGCCATTTGAGCAATCAAGAAGGGCCCTTATGGGTTATTTTCAAAATAGTCACTTTTGGGCTATTTTTATAATAGGTTATTTACGTAAAGGCAATAACTATAAATAGTTGTCTTAGCCATTTTCATACTTAGATTATTGATGATTGATTTGTCTTGAATAGACTTGATATTTAGTTACTTAGCTTAGTGTAGGGATTGGGTTAAATTCCAATTGTTAGCTTAGATCGAGTGATTAGGGTGGATTCCCGAGTTGCTTGTGTTATCTTCTTTGCTTGATTGATCATCGAGTTATCATCTTGTGGATTTAATTTGGTTTCTCGGGCATTGGATTGAGTTCTCTTCTCCCTTGGTTTATTGTGGATTCAATTATCCCTTCTTTCTTCTATTCTCATCCCTTTTTCTAGTGTATCCCTCTATATTAAATTTGTGTTATTTGTTTGTGTTTTCGATATCGATTTTGATCATTTTCGATTTAGATCGTTATCACGGAGAGCCACCTTGGAGTTGTTCTTTTCCATGGCCTCTCTTACCTTTGTGTGAATCTTCACCATCTCCTTCACCCTTCGCTTTGCATCTAAGCTCACAACAATATCACTAGACAAAGGAGTTAAAGATAATGGAATCAATGGGTTGAACCCATAACACACTTCAAATGGAGTCATGCAAATAAAGGAGTGAAGAGACTGATTGTAAGCAAATTCAATCAAAGGTAAATGGTCCTCCCAAGAATTTGGGGATCCTCTAATCATGCAACGATTCATGCTCCCAAGAGTCCTATTAACTACTTCGGTTTGACCATCCATTTGAGGATGACAAGAAGTAGAGAACATGAGTTTGGTACTAAGTGTACCCTATAGACTCTTCCAAAAATGGCTAAGAAACTTAGAGTCCCTATCGTGCGAGGCACTCCATGCAATTTAATCACATGAATCACAAACAAATATGCAACATGAGATGCATCATCACATTTATGGCATGGAATAAAATGAGACATTTTAGAGAATCGATCCACTACCACAAATATACTATCATGCCCCCTTTTGGTTCTTGGAAGTCCCAACACGAAATCCATAGAAGTATCAATCCAAGGACCAAGAGGGGTAGGGAGAGGTGTGTACATACCTTGGGGATGAGTATTAGACTTGGCTTGCTTGCATTCGAGGCATTGTCCACATAGCTTCTCCATATCATGCCTCATATTTGGCCAATAGAATTGCTCTATGAGAATTTCAAGTGTTTTGTTGAGACCAAAGTGTCCCATTATACCACCACTATGAGCTTCTTTTAGGAAGAGCTCCCTCCATGAACTCATAGGAACATACACTTTGCCATCCTTGAACAAATAACCATCAATCATTTGGAAACATTCCACACGCTTCCCTTGGCCAAGTTCATCACAAACCTCCTTGAAGTTGGAGTCCTTAGAATAGAACTCCTTTAAGCTTTCAAAACCCATCATTCTAGAATTCAATGTGTTAACCAATACGAACCCTTTAGACAAAGCATCGCCAACCACGTTCTCCTTTGCTTGCTTATAGTGGATTACATAAGGAAATGTTTCTATAAACTCCACCCACTTAGCATGGCGCTTGTTCAACTTTGATTGGCTCTTTACATGCTTCAAGGAATCATGATCCGTCCTTATCACAAATTCTTTGTGCCATAGATAGTGTTTCCAATGAGCCAACACCCGCGCAAGTGCATACAACTCCTTATCATATGTTGAGTAGTTCAATGAGGCCCCCTTTAGCTTTTCACTAAAGTAGGCCAATGGTGTTCCTTCTAACGTCAACAATCCACCAATACCAACATCCAAAGCATCACATTTAATCTCAAAAGCTTTATCAAAGTTGGGAAATTGTAATAAAGGAGAAGTTCTCAACATAGACTTCAATTCTTGAAAGGCTTTCTCTTGAACATCTCCCCAAATAAAGGGTGTGTCCTTCTTGATCAATTCAGGTAGAGGGGAAGCAATATTGCTAAAGCCTTTCACGAAGCATCAATAGAAACTTGCCAACCCATGGAAACTCCTTACCTCAGTTGCATTAGTAGGAATTGGCCAAGATCTGATAGACTCAACCTTTTCTTCATCCACCTCTAAACCATTGGCATTCACCACGAACCCCAAGAATACCACCTTCTCCACACAAAATGAACACTTTTTGAGATTTGCAAAGAGCCTCTAATGTAGTAGAACATCAAATACTTGCCTCAAATGACCAACATATTCTTCAATGGTCCTACTATAGACAAGTATGTCATCAAAATAAATGACAACAAACTTGTTGATGAAGGGCTTCAACACATGGTTCATCAACCTAATGAAAGTGCTAGGGGCATTAGTCAAGCCAAAAGGCATAACTATCCACTCATACAAATTTTGTGATAGCCACTTCGAAGATCAATTTTCAAAAATATACTTGAGCCACAAAGCTCATCAAGCATGTCATCAAGTCTAGGAATAGGATGTCTATACTTCTACCATTATTTTGTTGACAACTCTACAATCAAAACACGTCCTCCAAGTGCCATCCTTTTTGGGAACAAGGATAACCGATACGGCACAAGGGCTAAGACTTTCTTTGACAAGTCCCTTTTTAAGGAGTTCATCAATTTGTCTTTGTAACTCCTTAGTCTCCTTCGGATTGCTTCTATATGCCAGACGGTTTGGAATTTAAGATCCAGGCACAAAATCAATTTGATGTTCAATACCCCTAAAGGGTGGAAATCCATCGGCCATCTCTTCGGGAAATAAACCCTCATATTCTTGCAAAATAGATGAGACAATACTAGGCAAAGTTCTAGTATCTTGATTAGCATGCAACAATAGATCCTTATTGACAAGGCACACTAGGAAGCATTCCTCATCAACACCTTTCAAACAATTACTTGTCTTAGCTACCATGCACATCTTATTCTTCTTTTTAGCCAAGTCATTTCCCTTTCCATGCACACTTGTGGAGCCTTCACTAACATTCTTCACCACTTACATTTTCTCCCGGAGCTCCTTCATGATCTGGTAATCTTAACTAACTTGGTATGAAGTTATGGGAGAAAGAGAGAACTTTCGACCACCAAATACAAATGAATACTTGTTGGTCTCTCTTGATGAACCACATCCCTATCAAATTGTCAAGGTATTCCAAGAAATATGTGACAAGAAAGCATAGCTACAATATCGCAAAGAACTTCATCTTGATATTTACCAATGCTAAATTTAATACTTACTTGCTTGAGGACTTTCATTTCACCGCTTTCGTTGAGCCATTGGAGCTTGTAAGGACTATGATGCTTCTTGGTGTGAAGTTGCATTCGTTCCACCAAAGTGTCACTCACAACATTAGTGCAACTCTTGCTATTAATGATTAAGGCACAAATCTTGTCTAGGATCTTACGTCTAGCATGAAATAAGTTCTCCCGTTAATCAAGCTCCTCTTTAGCAATAGCTCACATAATCTGCCTCATAATACAAAACAAGTTTGTGTTCATGGGCAATGGCTCATCATCATCATATTCTAGAGGGAACCTTGTATTCATAAGCATAGAAAAGTTTGGCCTCTTTTCTATCCTTTCATCATCATTATTCAATGGTGTCTCATAATCATCACCTTTGGGCTTGTTATTTCCACTCTCTTCACCACACTCGTCATATTATTCGGTATGGTACCCATCTTTGTAAGCCATAATTGTTCTTCGGTTGGGATATTCACTAGCAATGTGTCCCGTTCTTTGACATCTAAAGCATTGAATGGTAGAAGGATGAGGAAGATAGGTTTCAATTGGTTACCTTCCTTAGGCTTGTCATTCCACTTTGGCTTGAGTAGCTTGACCACTACCCTTTGTGTACTCCCGAGTGGTAGAAGTCTTCCACTTGTCATTATTTTTATTCCATGAGAAAGTTGTAGCTCCCTTGGCTTTTAATGACTTCTCGTCTTTCAAGTCAATCTCTACCTTGGTAGCATCATGATAGGCTTCCTCCAATCTAGCATAGTGTTTGAGTTGCATCACCTTTGAGATGTCTTGCCTCAAGTTGGTGACAAACCGTATCACTGTGTTTAATACCAGTTCTTCAAGCTTAGACTTCAACCTCAAGCTTTCAAACTCATCATAATACTCCTCAACACTTTTGGTACCTTGTCGAAGGAGGTACAACTTCTTTAGAACCTCTTGATGATACGTAGGTGTAACATACCTCACTTTCATAAGTTCTAGCAATTCTTGCCATGTAGGCAAATCATAAATGAGATCTCGAGCTCGTTCTCTCACCTTGGACTCCTAGCATGTGGATGCATATCCCTCAAATTGAGTAAGGGAATATTTTGCTTTCATGGCATCCGAAATATTATTGGTGAGAAATATCTGCTCACTTTGTATCCACCATTCAAGGAATTCTTCGAGATCACTACTACCTTTGAAGGTTGGAAGAGTAAACTTGATGGTATTCAAACTTTTTTCATTATCACCATGATCTCCTTGTCGATTATCATACCT
Organism: Jaltomata sinuosa; assembly: GCA_003996215.1. Taxonomy (NCBI): domain Eukaryota; kingdom Viridiplantae; phylum Streptophyta; class Magnoliopsida; order Solanales; family Solanaceae; genus Jaltomata; species Jaltomata sinuosa. The sequence goes on along the minus strand of QJPP01001688.1, from coordinate 83,954 downwards.
ATCATCATTGGGGCCACCATATCTATCACCTCCATACCCATATTGATCATCATTGCGATCATCAAACCATTCACCTCAATCTCCATTCCCTTGCCATCTTGCACCTTGGTTTCGACCATATCCTCCGTGTTGTACTCTATCTCTAGGTGTATCATAACCTTGTCGACCACCATATTGAGGACCATCATAGCTTCAGTTAACATTCATTCCCTTAAGCTCTTTGTAGAGTATGTTGTGGTGGCTATTGATGTGCCGCCATTTTACGGCACTTTCGACTCCTTTTAACTAAGAACAATCGTACGTTTTCAAGCAACCGTCATCATTTTTGATGTTTTTATGTTGTATTTTCAGGAAATAGGTATGAACTTGGAAACGGAAGGAAAAACGAGCAAAATGACATTCTGGATAAGAGTGACGGTCCTAGTGATGGACCGTCAAGCTAGTGACGAACCGTCAAGGCAGCCGTCAACTTAAGGCAACACACTGCCTAGTGGCGACAGCCACCGTGATGGCCCGTCAAGGGTGTGATGGTCCGTCACCCAAACCGTCACACCAAGGCAGCACCACTGCCTAGGGGCGACGGTCCAGGCGACGGTCCATCAAGCCGGTGACGGTTCGTCACCCCAAGCCGTCACACTTAGGCAGTTGGTTACGCGGAATCCTGACGTTTTTGGGATTTGTTTCCTAGACTCCTATAAATACCCTATGTTAGGTTTATTTTCAATTATGCAAGTTTATTTTTCAAGCTTTTTAATATAGTTTTCCCAGTAGTTTTAGGAGAGAATTGGAGAGCAAGAAACACGTTTTCCTTGTCTTGGAAACGCGTTCTTGATTTGTTCTTGAGTTGTTCTTGAGTTCTTGGTTTCTTGTTCTTGGAATACTTGAAGATTGTTTTCGTTATATTGTAAGGATCTTTTCTCTCTATTATGATTATGACTTTCTTCTCTTCTTCTTCAAACATGATTAACTAAAACTCTCACAACTAGGGTTATGGGAGCCATGGCAAAAATAGCAATATAGATTTCGGGTAGCATCGGGTTCAATATATATGTTGTCACGTTGTTAATCATTCATTATGTCACGTTTTCTAGTGGTTGCAAACATTAGAACTTGCCTAGGTTTAATTTGCTTGAGTAAAGAGATTAAAACCGGGATATTTGATTAACGACGAGGATTCGAGACTACTAACTCTCGTCTTATGATTAATGTTGTAACTAGATTAATCTACTTGATGCTTAGGATTAAAATCTAAAAGCACACCTTTTCAAGTTCGAGAGAATTGAAAAGTAAATTTGTCTATTTGGTTGAGAAACGTTTAGACGATACCATTAATTCAATCGCATCGTGACACGCATATAGAAAGAACCCCGTTAAGCCTAGAATCGACTTTGTTACTAACGCCATGGTAAACATTTCCCTAGTTCTCTCTCTCCTATTGATTATCATTCATACGTTAAGTGTTTGTTTTGTTTACAAATATTGATCACAAAACCCCCCCTATTTACCGGAAACTATTGACCATTAGTCACGTACTTCACTAAAGGCTTAATCTTCACCATATTCTCTATGGGATTCGACCCCAACCTTTGTTGGGTTCTATATTTGACTACGACCGCTTACGCTTCGTTAATTTGAGGTGTAGTTTGGGCGTTATCAAAAAGTGGCGCCGTTGCCGGGGAATACGGTTGTTAATTAAGTCTGGTGTGTTTATTTGACTCTTAGTCATACTTTCCTGCTTTTACGTTTTTTGTTGTTTTTGTTTTTACTAGGGTACAGAGTTGTGCATGCCAAGTACCCGGCGCTCGGGTGAATCAACATTACCTTACGACCCCGAGCTTGCTAGAACATTGAGGCAGAATATGGCAGCACAACAAGAAGCAGCACGGATCGCTGCACAACTGCAGGCCTAACAAAATTTGAATGCTGGAGGTCTGCAGCACGATCTTGAGTTGCATGATGAGGATAACGATTTAGTTGGAGTTGGCGCTACGGGCGCCATTGTTGTTCCACCGCTACCGCCCGGAGCCAAGTTCAACATCACTAGCACGATGATCCAGCTGTTGAACTTGAGAGGAGTGTTCTGAGGTGCCGCTGGAGATGATCCAAACCAGCATCTGATGAATTTCGTGGGCATCTGCAAGTCGTTTGAACTACCGGGCGTGAGTCAGACAGCGATCCGGCTCAGGTTATTTCTGTTGTCTCTGTCTGATGAGGCAGCGTTGTGGTTGACAGAGTTGACCCCCGACACTATCGCAACTTGGAGAGAGTTGAGAGGATCTTTCCTAGAAAGGTTCTTTCCTCCCTCTCGGATGATACAGTTGAGGGACGAGATTAGCAACTTCAGGCAGCAGCCCCACGAAGCATTGCACGAGACTTGGTTGCGATTCAAAAAGAAGATAACGCAATGCCCGAACCATCAGTTGACCGAAATTTTTTTGATGCAGACGTTCTACCGGGCATTGAATTCGGCTACCAAGCCGACGTTAGACAACGCAGCAGGTGGTGCATTCATGGGTCTCACTTTTGTTGAAGCCACAACTACTTTGGACAGGCTCACCAAAACCAACAGGGCCTGGCACACACGAGATTCAGAGGTTGCAGCTAGCACCTATACCGTTGGTATGTCAGCAGAGCAGCGTAGGAAAGAGGAGGAGCGCGACCAAGACATGGCGCATCTGAAAACGCAGTTGGATCTCCTGACAAAGCACATGTTTTCAGGAGGCATGGAGAAGGTAAAAGCTGTGGGTTCCCAAGGTAGTGCAGCAGAGTTGGAAACTGAGGAGGCGAATTACTTGGGGGGTTTCCAGGCCAATGGCCAAGGAAACCAAGGTCGGAACTATCTGAGAGACAACCACTATGAGAAAGATGGTTACAGAGATCGCGACCAGGGAAATTGGAGGAATGACACTGATAGAGGTGGGTTGTATGTACCACCTGGTAACCGGGACAGAGCCAACACTGAGACAGGGACGGCCAAGCTAGAGAGCATGATGGCAAAGATGCTACTGAAGGTGGAATCGACTGACTCTGGGGTAAAGGAGATGAGGACTGAGTTATCAACATTGAGTCAGGTAGTGGAGTCACATTCCACCGCGATCAAGCAATTAGAGCAGCAAGTGGGTCACATCTCGGCATCTCTAAACCCAAGGAAGACAGGTACCTTGCCGAGCGACACCACTCATCCGAGGAATGACGCAAGCTGTATGGAGATCACCACAAGAAGCGGAAAAATATTACCAGAATCACATCCGGTAATTCAGACTCAAGGTGATGTTGCGGATGATGAAGAGGCGGTAGAGGAGGAAACTCCAAAGCCCGCAGAGAAAAGCAAGGAAGCTGAAAAGCTTCCAACTATGATGCCTCGACCACCACCTCCTTTCCCACAGCGTTTGAAGAAGAAAGCTGACGATGGTAAGTTCCTAAACTTCATGACCATGCTGAAGCAGATTTCAATAAATATACCATTGGTGGAAGCGCTGGAACAAATGCCCGGTTATGCCAAGTTCATGAAGGACTTGATTACGAAGAAGAGGTCGGTAAGTTTTGAACCGGAAGACAACCTCCACCACTGCATCGCTATTTCTTCAAGGTCGTTAGTCGAAAAGATGGAAGATCCAGGTGCTTTCACTGTTCCCTGTACTATCGGGAAGCTCAACTTCGGAAGAGCATTATGTGATCCTGGTGCTAGCATCAACTTGATGCCGCTAGCGGTCTACAAACAATTGGGTTTGGGAGCTCCTAAACCAACATCCATGAGATAATGATGGTTGACCGCTCAGTAAAGCGACCTGTGGGAATATTGTCTGATGTGCTAGTAAAGATTGGTAAGCTTATATTCCCGGCCGACTTTGTGATCTTGGATTGCGAAGTGGACTTCGAAGTTCCCATAATCTTGGGACGACCATTGTTAGCCACAGCAAGAGCATTGGTCGACATGGAGAGAAACGAGCTGACCTTCCGATTGAACAATGAAGTGGTCAAGTTCGATGTGTCCAAATTAATGAAGCAACCAAGTGACATGAGGGTGGTCGCGGTCATCAATGCTATTGAGGAAGTCCCTGCGGATGTGTACCCTGAGGAGAAGGGTTGTCTTGAAACCCGAGCTGTTATGAAAGTAAGGTCGCGATCACAAGAGGAGAAGCAGGTAAAGGAAAGCGGTGAAAGATCAAGAAAACGAAAACACCACAAGAGAATCTGCAAAGAAAGAGCGAAGAAGTTGTCGCGACTAGCGAGGGAGCCCAAAGAGGAAGCTGGAATGCCACACTCCATCGAGTTCTCTTGTTTTGGAGACCCTGGCGGTCTCCAACATCTTGAATTAATGTTGAATGACCATGAGTTGCTAAAGACACGAGTTTGTTGCTTAGTTGAGTCGTCGTGTTATTGTTTTGTGTCATGTTGCTTGAGGACAAGCGAACGTCTGAAGTTGAGGGTGTTGATGTGCCGCCATTTTACGGCACTTTTGACTCCTTTTAACTAAGAACAATCGTACGTTTTCAAGCAACCGTCGTCATTTTTGATGTTTTTATGTTGTATTTTCAGGAAATAGGTACGAACTTGGAAACGGAAGGAAAAATGAGCAAAACGACATTCTGGATAAGAGTGACGGTCCGAGTGACAGACCGTCAAGCTAGTGACGAACCGTCAAGGCAGCCGTCAACTTAAGGCAACACACTGCCTAGTGGCGACGGCCACCGTGATGGCCCGTCAAGGGTGTGACGGTCCGTCACCCAAACCGTCACACCAAGGCAGCACCACTGCCTAGGGGCGACGGTCCAGGCGACGGTCCGTCAAGCCGGTGACGGTCCGTCACCCCAAGCCGTCACACTTAGGCAGTCGGTTACGCGGAATCCTGACGTTTTTGGATTTAGCCTCCTCTTGATATAGAGAACAAAGCCCGATACAAATTAGAATCAAATCACTCCAAATTGAAGAGACCCATTTTGTGTTCTTCAAGTTCTTCAAAATTCAAAAATGGTGAATCCTTCAAACCTTAACCAAATTCTACCAAAATTGAGATTCAAGCTCCCTATGAATAGGAGATCAAAGCCTAATAGGTTTGAAGCCTTCAATCACCCAGATCTTGAACTTGTTCTTCAAGCTTCTTCACCCAACAATGGTGACTTCTTCAATTCAACTCCAAACAAGCTCAAATCTCAGATCTAGACTCAATTGATATTAGAGAACACAAATCTAATATCAGATTTTAAAACAAAATACTAGATCAACAATTTTTTTGTAGGAATTTTCTAAAAGCATTTTTCAACCTATTTTTTTTTTGTAGATTTTCAGATTTATGAACCTAGGATTAAGAATTGTGGGAACAATCCTTTAGCCTATGTTTTGATACCAAATGATAAGATCTCGATTAGGGAGACTAATCATAATCCAAATGTAGAAATTAAATAAGCAAAAGATATGTGAATTAAAGCTAATTAACCATGTTTATGGGCAACAAGGGACTTTATACCCTCACCTCCCAATTGAACTTGTTCAATCAACAATAACTCCTCAATCAAACAAAGAGACAAACAAATGAATCCACAAATAGATGACTCTATGATTAATCAAGCAAAGAAGTTAACAAGAAATCAAAGGAATCCACCCCTAATCACTCACCTACACTATTATGAGGAATCCACCCAATAGTACTATTAGGAATCCACCCAATAGATTTCTACAACTAGATTAGCTAATTGGGAATGCACCCAAGAACTACAAACTAGAGTATCAACTAGAAGCTTTCAAAGCAATTCAATATTCATTAAAATCTGCTTAGCTAAGGGAAGGGAACCCCTAGTTATAGCTATTACATAAAGGCCCAAAAATGACCTTGAAACATAGCCCAATATGGGCCCAATGCATAGGAGGTGCATTTGAAGTGCGTTTAGCACCAAGGGAAGTGCGTGTCGCACAACATGTCGCACCTCTTGAGCAGAATCAGTTGGTTGGCCTTGTATGTTGGAGGTGTGTTTAGCACCAAGGTAAGTGTGTGTCACACCCTTCAACAGTTTTATTGGCATCCTCATCTTCCCATGCGATCATCCATCAGTTGTAGATCTTTGGTCTACACTCTTCAATGGTCTCCAATGCATTTTTATTCATGAATAAAGCTTGTAAAGCTTGGAGTTCTTTGGCTTGGAAACTAGTGAATGGCCTCATGGGGGTTGTGCCAGGCGATATTGTACCATAGGTGGTCTCTCGAAATACCAAGGTCTAGAGCCACTCTGGGCCTTTATCTAAAACCTGTGTGCCTAGCCCTCTTCTGCTGTCCTCTCTTGACTCTCTTAATTGTATATTGCTGATGTTAAAGAACCTCTATGTTTTGTGTAGTGGCATGTATTTGCATGATGTCCACATTGTCATTATGTACGGTATAAGTACAAGCCCAATAATAATTATAAGTCAAAGAACTCTACCCTTATGACTCAGCTCTATAGTAGATTTGAGCAAGAAAAGGGTAACTTTCCTGAATAATGTTTGTAGCTTCCTACTTATAAAATATGGTGCACAACACACTTATAAACAAGACTCTACAAGACACGTCTTGAAGACTCCATAGGATATGACGTTGCTTTGATACCAAGTTTGTCATGCCCCAAACTCGGGGGGTATAACTGGTACCTGATGCTAAAAATTAAGCCAAAGAAGACCCTGCCAAACCACTTGCCAATTGTGCGTAGCAACCACACATAATCAAGAAAATAGACAGGTATATCTCGGCTTAAAAATTAGACCTCGGCCAATGAGGCCCCTATCGACAGCTCTAGAAAGAAAATAGCTACTCCTAACAATTCATATAAAGAAATAAGCAAGTAGCACATAAATTCTCTTTGGGCCATCAACGCTGCCATGATATCTAGGAAAGCATAAATGCAACACGGGCCATCAGGGCCACCATGATCTCTATATAAAAACTGAAAATATGTATATACAATGTAAACTAGGCCAATGAGCCTCTAATCTACCAACATAACAACAAAAAGTCCCAACTGGTTAACAAGCTACAACTAATAAACATATAAGGCCAAATTGGGCACCATCGTAACTATGCAACCCAAACGACTAGTTTGCAAGCCTCGATGAATACAATACTTAGTGGGACAGGGCCCCAACCTACCCAAAAACTATAAATAGCAAAATGGTAAACCTTTGAGACTCTGGCAACCCCCGGAAGGAAATGAGTCAATCAATCCACTAAAAGCTCAGCTATGCTACCCGACAGGTCTGTCTAGTCATTGCTCAAGACCTGCGGGCATGAATGTAGTGCCCCCAAGAAATAGGGCATCAATACAAAATAATGTACCGAGCATGTAAGGCAAACTTAAAAAACTAAAGCTGAAGTGTAAGGACTGAACAAAAGGTCAGGATTAAAATGGAAGTACAATAACTTTCCTTCCTTCAATAAGATACCATCTAAAGAACATAGAAAACAATAACCTTACATGGGCCCCATAAGCCCAATAGGTACAAATAGCATACAATTGCTATAAGTCCTAATAGGTGCAATTTTTTGCTAAATACCCATGCTAACCCCCTTACTTGGACCCTAATAAATAATGTGATCAGAACTGTCTGACTGTACAACAACAACAACAACAACAACATACCCAGTGTATTCCCACAGCGTGGGGTCTGGGGAGGGTAGAGTGTACGCAGTCCATACCACTACCTCAGAGGTGAGGTAGAGAGGCTGTTTCCGATAGACCCCCGGCTCAAGACAAAACAGTCTAAAAATAGGCTAAAAAGGATGTAACAATGATACAGGGTAAAAATACAAGATAAAACTACAAGAGACGATAGGAAGTAATATGTAGTAACAAACAACAGACAGAAACAGAGCATTGCCACCAAATACTACCACGAGGAATCCAAGAAGAAGAAACTATAAGCGTAGCCCTACGATTACTAGTCGGGACAATAAGGAAAAACACTCCTACCTACTAGCCTACACACACTTCTACCTACTACTCTTCTACCCTAATCCGCGTCCTCCACACCTTCCTATCTAGGGTCATGTCCTCGGTAAGCTGCAACTGCGCCATGTCCTATCGAATCACCTCTCCCCAATACTTTTGCGGTCTACCTCGTCCTCTCTTGTACCCATCCATAGCCAACCTCTCACACCTCCACACTGGAGCATCCGTGCCTCTCCTCTTCACATGTCCGAACTATCTCAACCTCGCTTCCCGCATCTTATATTCCACAGATGCCACACCCACCATAACTCGGATATCCTCATTCCTAATCCTATCTCTCCTAGTAAACCCGCACATCCATCACAACATCCTCATCTCCGCCACCTTCATCTTTTGAATATGGGAGTTCTTTACTGGCCAACACTCTACTCCATACAACAAAGCTGGTCGGACCACCACTCTGTAGAATTTGCCTTTAAGTTTAGTAGGCACCTTCTTATCACACAAGAATCCAGATGCGAGCCTCCATTTCATCCACCCAACACCAATACGATGAGTGACATCCTCATCAATCTCTCCATTTTCCTGGATAATAGACCCAAGATACTTGAAACTCCCTTTCTTTTGGATGACCTGTGTATCCAGCTTCACTTCTACATCATCATCCTGAGTCGCCTCACTGAACTTGCACTCCATATATTCAGTCTTGTTCCTGCTCAACCTAAACCCCTTAGACTCGAGGGTCTGTCTCCAAACCTCCAACTTAGCATTAACTCCTCCGCGAGTCTCGTCCACCAAAACTACATCATCCGGAAATAACATGCTCCATGGCACCTCACCTTGTATTTGCCGCGTCAATACATCCATTACCAAGGCAAATAGGAATGGGCTAAGGGTCGATCCCTGGTGCAACCACATTAACATGGGAAAGTGCTCTGAATCTCCTCCCACAGTTCTAACGCGAGTCTTGGCCCCCTCGTACATGTCCTTAATTGATCTGGTGTACGCCACGGGTACACCTCGAGCCTCCAAGCACCTCCAAAGAACCTCCCTAGGGACTTTATCATACGCCTTTTCTAGATCGATGAACACCATGTGCAAGTCCTTCTTCCTTTCCCTGTACTGCTCCGCCAGTCTTCTAAGGAGATGGATAGCTTCTGTAGTCGAGCGTCCTGGCATAAAGCCGAACTAGTTCTCTGAAATAGGCACAATCTGTCTCAACCTCAACTCCACCACCCTCTCCCAGACCTTCATAGTGTGGCTTAGCAATTTGATACCCCTATAATTGTTGCAACTCTGAATATCGCCCTTGTTCTTGTACAAAGGAATCATCGTGCTCCATCTCCAAGCTTCAAACATCTTTGCCGTTCTGAAAATACCATCAAACAACTTGGTTAGCCACTTCACACCTGTCTCACCCGAGCTCTTCCAAAAATCAACGGGAATCTCATCTGGCCCCGTCGCCCTACCTCTTCACATCTTACGAATCGCAACCTTAACCTCTTCAACCTTTATACGGCTACAATAATCATAGTCACGACGCCTCTCTGAGTGTGCCAAATCTCCCAGCACAAAGCTTTTGTCCCCCTCGTCATTCAAGAGTCCATGGAAGTAAGACTGTCATCTCCTCCTAATGAGTACCTCATCTACTAGTACTTTGCCATCTTCGTCCTTGATGCACTTCACTTGGTCAAGGTCCTGAGTCCTCCTCTCTCTAGCCTTTGCTAACTTATATAACTTCTTATCCCCACCTTTATCCTCTAAAGCCGCGTATAAGCTTTCAAAGACTGCCATTTTAGCTGCCGTTACCGCTAACTTAGCCTCCTTCCTAGCTATCTTATATGCCTCCCTATTCCTTCGCTTCTCCTCCTCATCCTTACTCTCTACTAACTTCGCATATGACCCCTTCTTAGCCTCCACCTTTCCTTTTACTTCTCCATTCCACCACCAGTCCCCTCGATGCTTGCCAAAACGACCTCTCGAGACGCCCAACACCTCTCTAGCCGTCTCCCTTATGCAACTAGCAGTAGTATCCCACATATTATCCACATCCCCACTACTCCCCCAAGCCCCCCTACTCATCAACTGTCTGACTGTACATGTGTCATAAATCATTGCAACTCCGAGGCTCTGTGGTACCATATAAGTGCTTCCTCATAGGTACAGGCTGCCCATATCGTAGGTATGGTCTACCTATCCCGAAGGCACGGTCTGCCCAGCTCAAAGGCATGGTAATACAATATAATTGCTACCTCATAGATGCAACCTACCCCTTTCGTAGGTACGGTTTGCCCGACTCAAAGGAACGGTAATTTAATATAATTTTTGCCCCATAGGTATAGCCATCTTATCCGGTAGGTATGGTCTGCCTAGCTCAAAGGCACTGGAATAGTAACTAGAATGTAGGATCTTAAACCCTACAATGTTAGTGTTTTCTAATGCAAAAACAAGCTCATAGGCGGCGGCACGGTGATAAAAATAACACAATAATATCATGTAATCACATGTGACCTCAGTACAATCATAACATGCTCTTCTAGGCTACTTAGTAAGGTAGAGTGCTGCTAATAGTCGCTATATCATGCTATGGGGAAATACTCAATACTATAAGGCCACTAGTCGAATAACGACATTACACAAGCTATACAAGCTTTGGCCTTAAAGGTCATGCCAGAAATTGAAAAGAAAACCTTAACATACCTTTCAACTGAATCCCCAAAGTTGTTGCTATGAATCTTGACCAACCAAATGTAATGAAACAAATGTAAGAATCAACAAGGCTGTAAGAATGAGTCATAACTAATTGATAAGGCATCAATGTCACACTCATGACCAGCCAAGTCCAAATCATAAAATGAGGCTACTAACAATAATAAACAGTAGCTAAATCCAACAACAATATGCTAACCACATCTCAAAGTTGCGATGAGCTCCCTAGACATTATTTCAAGCATACTTCACATCATTCAATTTAACAACCATCTTACGTGACTCCAATAAAAATCAAACCAACCCCCATCCCTCCATGATAAGATCTCAATTAGGGAGACTAATTGAAATCCAAATGCGAAATTGAAATAAACAAAAGATATGCGAATTAAAGCAAATTAATCAAGTTTATGGGAAACAAGAGACTCTATACCATCATCTTCTAATTGAACTCAATTAACAAACAATATCCCCTCAATCAAACAAAAGTGAAACCAAATAAATCCATAAATGGATGATTCTATATGATTAATCAAGCAAAATCCACTCCTAATCACTCAACTAAATTATTAGGAATCCACCCAATAGATTTACTACACTAGATTAATTAATTGGGAATTTACCCAAGACTACAAGCTAACAATAGCAACTACAAGCTTTCAAAGCATTCGTTAATATTTATCAAATCTAAGGAATGGAATCATAAGGCTTCTATTTATAGTGTTTTCCTTGTACAATTAAAGTCCCAAAACTGACATTGGAAGACTTGAAATTCGGCCCATGAATATGCACCTGCATGGGGAGGTTCTAAATACACTCTATAATGTGCTGGTCGCACATCATTTCGCACATCATGGGATAAATGAGGTGCTAAATGCACCCTCCAATATGCTGGTCGCACATGGCTTTACACCTCGAGACAGTTTCACTAACATTCTCTTCTTCATTCCACATGATCATCCATAAGTTGTAGATCCTTGATTGATGCTCCTCAATGGTCTCCAAATCTCTTTCTTCATGAATAGATCTTGTAGGGCTTGGATTCCTTTAGCTTGGCTCCGAGTTAATAGCCTTGTAGGGGTTGTGCTAGGCAATATCGTATCATTTTCCCCTTTTTGAAAAGGATTTGTCCTCGAATCAAAACCTTGCAAAAACATAGGAAGGACAAACAACTACAAATTCCTCATAGTATGAGGGTTATCACATGGGTTAGGACAAATAGTAGTATGCCAAAGAGGAACATTTTTAATATACCACCAAGCATTCCCTATCGTAATGACAAAGTAGTCAACATATGGAGCACAAGGGAATTGATTGTTCAACCCATCACGAAGATAGCACCCATCAAAAAAGGGTACCACTATAAACTCACGTACCCTTGAAAGGTCTCCGAGGTCAAAGGGATATATGACCCACTCAACTTGGACACACATACAATTGGGTAAACCAAAGGTATGCCTACCCCTTTTACATGCAATTTTAAAACAAGCATGAACATCATCAAATGCAAAGAGGTAGTAGATAAAGGTATTTAGCACTCTAGTCTCATCCAAGGTGTTTCCATATGCAAGAATACTATTAAGCTCACAAATTGTATTAAGAAAATCACAACAACGGGAACACCCAAGGATAAAGTGATGACATTTGGGCATACATCACCCTCTCTTATCACAAAACTCATGCCCACATAAGATGCATACTCATCACAATCATGAATGGCTCATAAACCATGGATTTCATTCTCAAACTCTCAAACTTAGCATAGCACTCTTCAACACTCTTGGCATCTTATCGAAGCATGCTCACCTTATTAAGAACTTCTTGATGATAAGTAGGTGTTGCATATCTCAGTTCCATAAGAGATTGAAACTCTTGCCATGTAGGCAAGTCATGAATGAGATCTCGGGCTCGTTCTCTCATATTGGACTCCTACTATGTGGATGCATATCCCTTAAATTGAGTAATGACATATTTGGCTTTCAAGACATTCAAAATGTTGTTGGTGAGGAAGATTCTTTCACTTTGTAATCTCCATTCAAGGAATTCTTCCGGATCGCTACTACCCTTGAACCTTGGAAGGTTTACCTTGATGGTATTCAACCCTCACTCTTGGTCACCATGATCTCCTTGACTATCACCATATCTATCATCATAACGACCATCATATATATCACCTTGGTTACCATATGGTCACCATTTCGATCATCATACCAATAACCTCATTCTCCATTCCCTTTTTATCTTGCACCTTAGTTTTGACCATAGCCTCCGAGTTGCACTCTATCTCTTGGTGCACCATAACCTTATCTTCCACCATGTTGAGGTCCATCCCCATATCTATTAGCATATGATTCCTTATACATCTCTTTTTAGAGTGGGTTGTGGTGTGTATCTTTGTAAGGATCTTGGTTTTAGTTATATGGTATAGTGTTACATTTTGGAATAGAGCTCGGTTTTGGTTTGCTATAAAAAGACGTTCCTCTTGTAGTAGGTAGTTTGGATAAGGAGGAGTTTGTCTAACATTGTTTGAAAAGTTAGACATTTGGATAGGTAATTGTTGGTTATGTAGGGTACGGTTTTGAGTGACTTGGGGAAAGAATAACTCGTGTACTGGCCCCCGAGTGATTGTCATTGAGGAATTCGTATTCCTATTTTCTCCCAACCCTTAAGTAGTATGAGGTGAATCCTTCCGATTAGGAGTCTCAACAATCGCTATCCTAACCTCAATTCGATCCATCCTCCCATTCATCTCTGCTAATTTCCTTTTGATTGAGACAAAGGCCGCCTCAACACTAAAAGAACTCTCCTCTTTATGGGTACAATCAATTGCTTTAGACATTTGTACCTGAAAAATTCAACAATGAGATTAGTAGTAAAGGTCCTTACACCCCTTGTATGTGAATGCTCAACTTACATTCTAAGCGTCTTCCCAAGATTGATAGTGAACTTCCTTCGCTCAACCAAGTCACAAGGTCACCTATCCTTTATGGAGGAATTGGTTCTTGTCACTCGAAATAAGGATGACCCAAAATTGAATGGACAGAGCCAAGAAGGTTTTCAATGATTTCTTTAAATAATAAAAGCTCACAAGAATTGGCACGAAATGAAAACGGATGCAAGAGAGCTAACCATAACTAAGTAGACCAAATACTTGTTGTTAATTATTCTTAGGATTTCTATATGATAATAAGAATCAAGGAAAATAAACTAAGAAGATAGAACCTGAGATTTGTTGGAGAAAATCAAAGTTGCAAAATTTAGCATGCGCTAAGTCAGGTGTTAAATGCACATGTCATTCTGCGGATCACACCCTACTTTGCACACTAAACCAGAAACTCAGCAATCTTTAGGGAAAGTCCATGTGTCAGTCGCATCCTACAAAGTGCTGGTCGCACTTGCCTTCGCATGTGCCCCAAGACAGACACCTGAAGCCTCTAATTTTTGTTTTTTTATTTATTTTTGTACTTCTTTTCTCCTAGTTCTTGCCCTTTTTGGTAAATTCTCTTTTGTACTAACACAAGTACTCTTTCCTTTTTCTTCTTATTTGGATCAAAACACCTTTTCCAACCTTCTTCTTTAACAATACCTGGAAGAACACCAAGAATAACTTATGAATTTCAAAATTTTCAACTCTCTCAATTCAACTCAGATTGACCCTAAATTAGAAATGTAGCCTCTCCTCGATATAGATAACAAAGCCCAGTACAAATTAGAATCAATTACCACCCGAATCGAAGAGACCCATTTCTATGTTCTTCAAGCTCTTCAAATGTTTCAAACTCAAAAATGGTAGAAGATTCAATTTAGCTCCAATTTCTTCAAAATTTGAGATTTGAACTCCTTAAATATGACGAGGAGATCAAATCCTAATACCTTTGAATCTTCAAACCAACCCAGATCTTCAAAACCCTCTTGCTTGTTCTTAAAGTTCTTCAATCCAACAATGGTGAAAATCTTAAATCAACTCCAAACAAGAGGAAATCTCAGATCTAGACTCAACAAAACACTAGAGAATACAAATCTAGTGTCAGAAACACAAACAAAACACAAAATCAAAATATTTTTTTTTTGAATTTTCTCAAAATAATTTTTTACTTAATTTTTTTTTGAAATTTTTAGATTTATGAACTTAGGATTAAGAATTGATGGAATAATACCTTAAGTCTAAGCTCTGATACCAAATGATAAGATCTTGATTAGGGATGAAACTAAACAAAATCCAACGCAAAAATTAGATAAGAAAACATATGTACAATTGCTATCAAAAATAGATTTATGGGCAACATGGGACTTGATACCCATGCCTCCCAATTGAATCACAATTCAATAACAATTACAACTCTAATTAACAAGGTAGAAGTACTCTAATTGAATTCACAAATAAGTATTCTCATGTAAAACTCAAGCAAAAGAAGTTATCAAGCAACCAAGAGAATCCACCCTTAATCACTCACCTAAACTATGAGGAATCCACCCAATATACTTATAGGTGGATTACTAATAGTTTAGTTGAGTGATTAGGAGTGGATTCTCTTGATTGATTGTTAACTTCTTTACTTCATTAATCATATAGAGTCATCTATTTGTGGATTTATTTGGTTTCTCTTTTGTTTGATTGAAGGGTTATTATTTATTGATTGAGTTCAATTGGGAGGTGAGGGTATAGAGTCCTTTGTTGCCCATAAACTTGATTAATTTGCTTTAATCCACATATCTTTTGTTTATTTCAATTTCGCATTTGGATTTTGATTAGTCTCCCTAATTAAGATTTTATCACTCCAACATCTTAACACCTTCGGCACACAATAATAATAATCAAACTTAACAAGATAAAGGGGCTTCCCGGATCTACGATATCCAAAACACTGCTTCTGGCTCAAAAATCTATAAAACCGATACTAGAACATGGGATTATGAAGAAGGGTCATAAGGGAATTATTTACTTGAAAAAACCTTTGCAATACCAAGCTAAATAATCTGCCTCTTTGAAGTAACAACATCCGAAGCTAAAATCAACAAAAAACTACTACAAGTCATCGACAACTATAACTTTTCATAACTAGAAGCTTAGAATCTCGATTCATTAAAAAGATAAGTGTACACGATCCTTACCTTGATAATATATCTCCATAGCTACTGCCAAATACTCAATAAACACCTGCTATCTCGCTGCCACAACACGCATGAAGATACGCCACAAAATCGATAAGGCAAACTATACTAAAATGACGAGCTTGCGACGTAGAGCAACTTCCATTAAACTTCAGAATTGAAAGCATCAAAGTCCATAGAGTATTTAGGGGCTTTCCCTCTAGTTTTCTGTAGTTTTTGGTTGAGTTTTATGAATTAAAACGAAGGAGAATCATCCTTTATAGAGATAAACCGACTTGGGATAGGGGGCCCACCTTGACGTGCTTACTTGTGCAGTCTCACAAAAATGCAAGTAGCTCTCTATTCTAAAGTCGTATGGATAAGAGGTTTGGTGCATTGGAAACTAGACTCATAGACCTTAGATTTGGTAAGTCAGGGGCCTTAAAAATCTTTATATATTAGGAGAAAATCTTCGAGACATTTGACCCAATTTTTTAGAAGATTTCTTAACAAAATTTACAATAACTTTCCCCGACTTTTATTTGGCAGCTTGCTTGACTTCAAAACTTTACATAAAACCATTGTGCAGTTAAAATACCTCATAAAACATCCTTCCTAACATATTAATATTTTTGTCTTATCCCAAAAGAATGAGTCAATCGAATATTCAAATGGGTGGGGTGTTACACCAGTGTCATACACCCACTTTGAAAAAGGTTGTCCTAACCGACCAAGGTTAGAACCATAAACATAAGGATCCTGAAGTGAGACACAAGGGTAACCTATGGTGTCAATGTAGTTTTAGGACTTAAGGGTATGCTAAATAATAGTTCAACTAGATGCTAAATACTACTCCCAAAACATACATATAGCTCATGAATAACATGTGCCATATATAGATGTCAAAACCATTCGTAAGGCATATGAACATATCTAGATGTCATGTTACTCATAAATTCATAAGTCTTAAAAACATAGCATAGCCCTAGTTCAAACATACTCTTTTCTAAAATTTCGATTTAAGAACTAGGCATGTAAATTTCATAAATACTTGAGGCCATGTTATCTAAACATGTCAATTACCTTCAAAACATGTAATAAGGTGAAATCATTCTAGAAATAATTCTCAATTAATGGTCTTTTGAAATACTCAAAGAGTCTCATATAAAATCATAGATAAGGGTCTAGAAAGCATATTACAATGTAAATAAATCAGTTTCATAGGAAATATTATAATTAGGTAAGAACCCTAATTCCTTAATTTCATAAATCCAAAGAAAAATTATAGGTTTTGGGCATAAGGGTTAAAGGATACCCTTATTGAATACACACATATCTGAACCCAAAACTTTTGTTAGCAAGAATATGAAGATGGATACTTGAAGATGAAACCCTAGACCTTGGAGCTTGAGAGGAGAATCACTTTCTTTCTTTTGGAACTTGATTTGAGAGAATGAATGAAAATCTAACTAAGTGGGACTAACCCCTTTAATTTGTCCTAAAATGACTTAACTTAGGAGTTAAAAGAGTGGGGAATTACAAAAATACCCCTGAGAAATAAACTTGAAATACAGCTAAGAAACTCAGCTCAGGCATCAATGGACACCAACCATGGCCCGTGGATTGAACCAGAACTCGTGGTTTAGGGTCTTGGTTCTTGGACATGATGCATGCTTGTAGGTCTTATTTCCATGGATGCGGTTCACAGCTTGTAAAATCCATTCGTGATTACTGAGGGAATTGATGACCCTCAAGTCTAGTTCCACGAGGGTTAAGCACGAATCATGGATTGATCCATCACCTATGAAACCTTGTCATGGTTTTAGACCCAGAGAAGGGGTTTACAGGACTAATTCCATGAAGTCCAGTCCATGGCTTATGGTTCAATCCATGGCTTGTGGACTCGGTCTGTGATTCTTGGAAAATGAAGAAATTTCATAAATGTTAACTTTACAAGCTGGTTCTAATTTTGGAGTGTTACAATATCTCACTCTTGGGATCATTCATCCTTCAATATAGACTAATTAAGTAGAATTTAGAGAGAAGAGGCTAAAATCCTGACCAACATAACATAAAAACTAAAGTAAAGGCAAAACGACTGAGTTCTAACTTAAAACATGACCAAACCAAATTTGTAAAATATGAATGCATGCTAGGATCATGAGAAAAGCTAATGGAATAGAATTGAAGGGACATAATAAGGAGGAAACTATTTCTTCAAGATAAAACTGGATTGGAAGGAAAAATATGAGGGTACTTGTTCATCATGGCTGCTTCAGCTTTCCAAGTAGCTCCCGCAACTAACTGGTTCCTCCAAAGAACCTTCACTAAAGTGACTTCCTTGTTCCTCAATCTTTGAATCTAACGATCAAGAATCTCAACTGGAACTTCTTCATAGGTAAAACTATCCTTCATACTCACATTTTCTAATGGCACAACTGATGTTGGATCACCAACACACTTTTTCAATAAAGAAACATGGAAGACTGGATGAACTGCTGCTAACTCGACTGGCAACTCTAACTCATAAGCCACACTACAAACTCTCCTCAAAATTCTGTAAGGACCCATATATCATTGACTAAGCTTCCCTTTCGTACCAAATGTCATCATACCCTTCATGGGTGATACTTTTAAAAACACCCATTCATCCACCTCAAACTACAAGTCTCTTTTTATCACATCTGCATATGATTTCTATTGACTCTTAGCAGATTTCAACCTCTCCCTAATAAGCTAAACTTTTTCCATAGTCTCATGGACTAAATCTGGCCCTATCAATACTGCTCCACCTACCTCAAAGCATCCTATAGGTGATCTACACCTCCACCCATAGAGTGTCTCATATGGAGCCATCTGAATTCTAGAGTGAAAATTGTTATTATAGGCAAACTCTATAAGAGGTAAGTGGTCATCCCAATTACCTTTAAAGTCAATCACACAAGCCCTCAACATATTCTCTAAGGTCTGAATGGTACGCTCTTCCTGACCATCTATCTACAGATGAAAATTTGTACTAAGAATAACCTGAGTACGAAGACCCTTCTGAAATAACCTCAAAACTGTGATGTAAAATGAGTACCTATATCTAAGATGATAGAAAGGGGAACCCTATGCAACCTGACTATTTCACAGATGTAGAGCATGGCATAATCCTCTTCTGAATCAATAGTCTTGACCACCAAAATTTGGGCTGACTTAGTAATCCTGCTTACTCTCACCCAAATAGAGTTATGCCGTTGGTAAGTATGTGGTAGGATATTAATGAAGTCCATATTGATCACTTCCCACTTAGAAGTGGGAATGCCAATATCCTGAGTCACACCACCCAGTTGCTAGTGTTCTACCTTTATCTACTGATAGTTAGGACACTTAGCCATAAAATCTGCAATGTCCCACTTTATGCCATTCAACCAATAAACTTCCCCTAAGTCATGGTACATATTGGTGGCACTGGGGTAGATAGAATTCCTAGAACTATGAGCCTTTTCCAAAATCTGCTATCTCAACTCATCCATATCTGGGACACATAATCGACCCTGATAGCAAAGAACGCCATCTCCTCCTTAGAAGAAAACCTCTACTCTTTGTTGTTGGACTGCACCCTTCAACTGATACAAAATAGGATCACTGTCTTATTTCTCCTTTACCTCAACTACCAAAGAAGATTCTGACATATTCTGAACTATCATACCACAATTTGCTAAATCTATAAGGCGAAACCCTAATCGAGAAAGCCTATGAACATCCTTAGCTAATTCCTTATTTTCTTCTTCAACCTATGACACACTACCCATGGAAAACCTGCTAAGTGCATCAGCTACTACATTGGCCTTACCCGGATGGTAACATGCTCATGTTATAGTCCTTAAGAAGCTCAAGCTATCTTTTTTGATTAAGAATCAATTCCTTCTATGTGAACACATATTGGATGCTCTTATGGTCAAAAAACACATCCACATAGACACCATACAAGTAGTATCTCAAAATATTCAAAGCAAAAACCATTGCTGCTAACTCAAGATAATGAGTCGGGTAGTTCATCTCATGAATCTTAAGCTTTCTAGAAGCATAAGCAATCATCTTACCATGTTGCATTAAAACACAACCTAAGCCGACTCTAGATGTATCACAATACACAACAAAGCTATCTAAAACCTTTGGTAGAGCCAAAACTGAAGTTGTGGTCAACATAGCCTTCAATTCCTGGAAATTCTCTTCCCATTCATCAGACTACTGAAACTTAACCTTTTTATGAGTCAACTTGGTCAATGGAGCACTATTGATGAAAATCCATCCACAAATCTTCTGTAGTACCCAACCAAACCCAAAAATCTTATGATGTTTGTTGGGGAAGTGTGTCTAGGCCAGTTCTTTACCGCTTCTATTTTTTGCAAATCCACTCGAATGCTTTCTTTAGATAATACATATCACAAAAAAGCAACTAACTGCAACCAGAATTCACACTTACTGAACTTAGCAAATAACTGGCAATCCTTGAGAGTTTGCAGCACAACCTCAAATGGTTTGCATGCTCCTCCTTATTCCGAGAGTAGATAAGAATATCATCTATAAAGACAATTATGAGCATATATAAGTACTGTTTGAATACCCTTCTCATCAAGTCCATAAAAGTTGTATGAGCATTTGATAGTCCAAAAGACATAACCATAAATTCATAGTGACCATACCAAATTTTGAAGGCTATCTTTAGAATCTCACACTCTCTAACTCTAAGATGATGATAACCAGATCTGAGGTCAATCTTAGAGAAGTAGATGACACCCTAAAGTTGGTTGAACAAGTCATCAATCCTAGGAATGGGATGCTTATTCTTGATTGTAACCATGTTTAACTGATGATAGTTGATGCACATTCTGAGGGAACTATCTTTCTTGTGCATGAAAAAAACTGGAGCACCATATGGAGAGATGTTGGGCCTGATAAAACCCTTGTCTAAAAGGTCATTCAACTGCTCTTTCAATTCTTTAAGTTCTGTTGGAGCCATTTTGTAAGGAGGAATAGATATAGGCTGCATATCTGGAAGAAGGTTGATCCCAAAGTCAATCTCCCGCCCAGGAGGGACTCCGGGCAGATCCTCATGAAACACTTCAGGAAACTTATTTACTACCAAAATAGACTAGAGGGATGGGGTTTCAAATTCAGAATCCATAACCCAAACTATATGGTAGACATACCTGTTAGAGATCATTTTCATAACTTTGAGATAAGATATGAAATGACCTTTTGATGATAGAGGATTACCTTGCCACTCTAAGACAGGCTTATTTGGAAACTTAAAGCTTACTACTCTAGTTTTGCAATCGACTGAGGCAGAATAGGCATATAGCCAATCCATGCAAAGAATGATGTCAAAATATGTCATGTATAATTCCACTAAGTCTGCTGAGGTGACTCTATGGAGGACTGAGATAGGGAAATTTCTGTATACTCTCTGAGCTAGGACTGACTCACCAACTAGAGTAGAAACATAGAATGGTTCTAAGAGTTGTTCAGGATTGGCTCCAAACTTAAAAGCTACATACAGGGTCACAAAAGACAATGAAGCCCCTCGGTCAAACAAAGCATAAACATCAAAGGAGAAAACGTGTAACATACTAGTGACTACATCAGGTGAGTCCTCCTCGTCTTGGCGAGATAACATAACATAGAGAAAGTTTTGGCCCTGATTGCCACCTATGCTAGAAGTGGTACCTTGCTGAGCTGTATGACTTGCTAAAGATATTAAAGTAGTACCCTGAGTCTTTCCACATCCACTGCCCTATCAAACTGAGGGGCAATCCCTAATCCTATGACCTTTCTGTCTGAATACAAAATATTTACCTGGGCTATAGCGATACTCTCTAAGGTGACTTTTACCATACTTGCTGCAAATAGAGTAGGGAGTTCCATTTGTAACACTCCCCTGATCATGCATGGGTCTAGGTGTTGGGGATGGAGCACTAGATGATGATGGCAGAGGTCCTGATGACCTCTTCTAATATGAAGATCGGTGTCCACCTCTAGACCTCTGATGACTGAAACCTGAATTCTCTATTTCAGCCCTCTTATTTTCCCTTGTCATTTCCTTCAGTTTATCTTCCTAAATCTGTTGAGCATGTTTTATGAGCTTGGAGATATCCATATCCCCTAATAACATAGTTATTCTTCACTCTTTCTTCACCAAGTTGGATACCCTAAAATGAACTTAGTCATCCAAGCCCTCAGCTGGGCCACCATAGTTGGAGCATATCTAGAGAGCTGAGTGAACTTCAGCCTATACTCTTAGACTGACATCGATCCTTTTCTCAAATTCATGAACTCTTTAGCTTTAGCCTTTCCTAACTCCCTTGGGAAGAACCTATCAGTAAAAGCCTCAACAAAACACTCCCAAGTCACAAGAGTTGCATTCCTTCCTCTACCTTCCTTTCACTGAGTGGGTTAAATATAAGCCACATCCTTGAGCTGGTAGGAAACTAGCTCAACAGTGCTAGTACCAGTCACCTGCATTACTTCTAAGATCTTCATTACCTCATCTATGAAATCATGTGGATCCTCACTAAGCTTAGACCTCAAAAACTTTGGTGGGTTCATACGGACAAAGTCTCTAACTCTGGCAGCAGTTGTCCCACCATTTGGGGTAGCAGGAGCAGGTGCTTGGTGATTAGCATGATTGGTCATCGCCTGGGCTAACATCTGAACGGAACTTCTAAACTCTGCATTTGTGACCTTGTGGTCCGGAATTAGAGGATTAGCATCATAGGTGTTAGCTCTGCAAGGATGAATCATCTGAAATGCATAAAGAATGAATTAGATAAGAGACATAGAGTTAAACTCTATCACATGATATTGAACATGAAAGAAGTGAAGTTTTCCTAAAATTCCTCATAGCCTCCCTCTCATAAGTGTGGCACGCTTCATACCCATGAAAGAGACTCTACTGACTGCAGCTTTTAGAATTCCTAGGACTCTAAAACCTGATGCTCTGATACCAAGTTTCTCAATCCCTGAGGCTACCCCCTAGACGTAACACGGTACCTAAGACCACAAGTGTGTAACACCCCACTCGTTTGAACATTGGATTGACTCATACCTCTGGGATAAGACTAAGAGCTTAATATATTAGGAAGAATGTTCTATCAGGTTTTTGAAATGCACAATAGTTGTATGTTAAGTTTTGAAGTCAAGCAAGTTGCAAAATAATAGTCGGGGAAATTTATTGTAATTTCCATTAAGAAATTCTCTAAAAAGTTGGGTCAAATATCTCAAAGATTTTCTCGCAATCTATAAAT
Organism: Jaltomata sinuosa; assembly: GCA_003996215.1. Taxonomy (NCBI): domain Eukaryota; kingdom Viridiplantae; phylum Streptophyta; class Magnoliopsida; order Solanales; family Solanaceae; genus Jaltomata; species Jaltomata sinuosa. Next base: position 60,946 of record QJPP01001688.1, on the reverse strand, counting down.
AGGTAAAAGGCCCCCGACCTACTTAATCAAAGGTCTATGAGTCTAGTTTCCAATGTATGAAACCTTTTGTCCATATGACTTCAGAATAGAGAAATATTTATATTTTTGTAAGACTGCACAAACAGGCACGTCAAGGTGGCCCCCCTAGCCCCAAGTTAGTTTATCTTTATATAAGATGATTTACCTTCATTTTAACTCATAAATTTCACCCAAAAAACATAGAAAATCAAAGAGAGAGCCCCTAAATACTCCATCGACATTGATGCTTTCAATTCAGAAGTTGCTCTATGTCGCAAGCTCATCATTTTGGTATAGTTTGCCCTGTCGATTTTGTGGCATATATTTATGGTGGTTGTAGCAGTGAGATATCAGCTATTTATTGAGTATGTTTCAGTAGCTACAGAGTTATATTGGCAAGGTAAGGATCCCGTTCACTTAACTATTTGTAGTTACGAAAAGTCGTAGTTGCCGATGACTTGTAGTAGTTTCTTGTTAATTTTGGATTCGGCTTTTGTTACTTCAAAGAGGCAGATTGTTTAGCTTGATATTTCAAAGTTTTTGTTCAATGAAATCATTCCCTTGTGACCCTCCTTCATAATCTCATGTTCTAGTATCATTTTTATAGATTTTTGAGCCACGAAGATGTATTTTGAACACCGTAGCTCCGGGAAGCCCCTTTGTCTTTTTAAGTTTGATTAATATTGTTGTGTACTGAAGGTGTTAAGGTGTTGGAGGTACTGGAGGTTGGTTTGATTCTTATTGGAGTCACATATAATAATTGTTGGATTGAATGATGTGAGTACGCCTTTAAATAGTGCCTCGAGAGCTCGTCGCTCCTTCGAGATGTGATTAGCATGTTGTTGTTAGATTTATCTATTGTTTATTATCGTTAGTAGCCTCATTTGATGATTTGGACTTGGATGGTCGTGAGTGTGACATTGATGCCTTATCAATTGGTTATGGATCATTTTCTCAGCCTTGTTGATTCTCCAATTTGTTGCATTACATTTAGTTGGTCAAGATTCATCGAAACACCTTTGGGGATTCAGTTGAAAGGTATGTTAAGGCTTTCTTTTCACGTTCTAGCATGCCTTTTAAGGCCAATGATTGTATATAATGTGTAACATTGTTATTCGACTAGTGGCCTTATAATATTAACTTTTGCCCTACAACATGATATAACGACTATCAGCAACACTCTATTCCTTACTTAGCGGCCTAAAAAAGCATGTTATGATTGTATTGAGGTCACCTATGATTAAATGATATTATTGTGTTGTTTTTATCATCTTGTTGCCGCCTATGAGCTTGTTTTAGCCTCAGCACACACTAACACTACAGGGTTTTGGAGCCTATATTTTGATTACAATTATCGTGCCTTAGGGCTGGGCAGACTGTACCTACAGGATGGGTAGGTTGTACTTACAAGACAAAAGTTACATTATATTACCGTACTTTTGAGGTGGGCAGACTGTATCTATGGGATGGGTAGGCTTTACCTACTAGGCAGTAGTTACATTACATTACCACGCCTTCGGGCTGGGAAGACCGTGCTTACGGGCTGGAAAGACTATACCTAGGGGATAGGCAGGTTGTACCTATGGGTCAATACTTATATGGTAACACAGAGCCTCAGAGTTGCACTAATTCATGACACATGTACAGTAAGACAGTTCAGATAAGATTATCATTGGGGTCCAGGTAAGAGGGTCAGTATTGGTATTTAGCAATTTTTTGCATCTAATAGGACTTATGGCAGTTGTATGTTGTTTTTACCTACCAAGCTTATGAGGGCCAGGTAAGGTAATTTTTTTCTATGAGCTATAGATGGTATCTTATTGCAGGAAGGTAAGTTATTGTACTTCTGTTTTACTCCTTATCTTTTATTCAGTCCCTACACTTCAGTTTTAGTTTTTAGTTTGCCTTACATGTTTGGTACATTATTTCATACTGATGCCTCATTGCTTGGGGGCACTACATTTATGCCATCAAGTTCTGAGTAATGGCTAGACCGACCTGTCGGGTAGCATAGTCGAGCTTTCAGCGGGTTGGTTGACTCTTTTCCTTTCAAGGGTCTCCAGAGTCTCAGAGGTTTGCCTTTTTGCTATTTATAGTTTTTGGGTAGTTTGGGGCCTTGTCCCACCAAGTATTGTATTCATAGAGACTTAAAGACTACTCTATTGGGTTGCATATCTACGATGGTGGCCATTTGGGCCTTGTTTGTTTATTAGGTATAACTTGCTATCCAATTGGGTCTTGTTGTTATTGTGTTGGCAATTTAGCAACTCATTAGCCTAGTTTGCATTGTATATACATATTTTTAGTTTTTGTATAGATATCATGGTGGCTTCGATGGTCCACATAGCTTTATGCTTTCCTATATATCATGGTAGCCTCGATGGCCCAAATAAGACTTATGTGTTACCTGCTTATTGTTTTATATGAATTGTTAGAACTAGCTATTTTTTTATAGAGCTATTGATAGGAGCCTTGTAGGCCGAGGCCTAATTTTTAAGCCGAGATATACTTGTTTGTTTTCTTGATTGTGTGTGAATGTTATGCGCCATTGGCAAATAGTTCCGCAGGGTCGGCTTTGGCCTATGTTTTGGCATTAGGTTCCAGTTGCGCCGCCCGAGTTTGGGACGTGACAAACTTGGTATCAGAGCAACATTGTATCCTATGGAGTCTGTAAGCCGTGTCCAGTAAATTTTTGTTTATAAATGTGTTTTGCACCATATTTTATAAGAAAGAAGCTACATACATTGTTCAAGAAAGTTACCCTTTTTCTTACTCAAATCATGCAATAGAGTTGTGTCATAAGGGTTGAGTTTTTCGACTTACAATTGTTATTGGGCTTGTACTCAAACTGCACGTAATGACAATATGGATATATCATAGATTCATGATGTTGTATAGAATATAGAGGTGCTTTGACATGAGTAGTATACAATTGAGAGAGTCGAAAGAGAGTAGCAAAAGAGGGCTAGGCCCATGGGTTTTAGACAGAGGCTCAGGGTTGCTCCAAACCTCGGGATTTAGAGAGACCACATAAACCCCCCATAACAAAAGTTCTATGATATCAGGTTTGATCACTGGGTGAGGTCAAGTCTGAGTGAGAGCTCACGACCATCAGGCTCACAGCAGCAAAGGGTCCTAGAGTAGTTTTTATTAGTTGTGACACATTGTGATACATGCAATAAGCACATGCCAGGAGATGCCATTAGGGCTCCATAACATGCTCTATTTTTATGTCCAAGAGGGTCATATACAAAGATATTATCTATTTAGGGACCAACAAGGTTTAGCAAAGACAGACAAATTAGCAACAAGATCATCTTCCTCAGTATATCATGTAGAGCATGGTTCCCAGATTTTATCAGGTAGAGGTCGATGCCAAGAGGAAGCATCTAGTTTCGGTAGTTGCCAAAATTGCACATATACACTACAGGTCATCATGATTCATAGTCATCGCCAAATGTTGTGACAGGTATATTGGGTGATTGCTCCCACTGTGTCTATGTTTTGATAGATCCAGGCTCAACATTATCGTATTTTATTCCATTACTTGCTAGGAAGTTGTGTATAGTAACCAGAGCCATTGGAGTGACCTCTTTGTTGCGTCTGTCCCAGTTGGCAACTCTATTATTGCCTAGAGGGTTTATTAAGATTGTACGGTAGAGATTGTTAGCCATCAAACCTCTGTAAACCTGATAGAGCTGTATAGATGCTTGGATTTGATAATATTATATGCATGGATTGGATGGCATCTTGTTATGCCAATGTTGACTATCGAGCAAAGATTGTTAAATTCCACCTTCTAAGGGATGTAGTTCAAGAGTAGAAGGGTATTGCCGCAACGTGAAAAGGCAGGTCTATTTCCTATCTTAAGGCAAAGAAAATGATCACTAGAGGCTGCATTTACCATATTATTCAAGTTTAGGATATTGATGTTGAGACACCAACTCTTTAGTTTATCCCAGTGACTAATGAGTTTCCAGACGAGCTTCCTGGTATTTCCCTAAATTGAGAGATTGATTTTGCTATCGCTACATTACCAGAAGCCCATCCAATATCAATTCCACTGTATAAAATGGCACTAACAGAATTGAAGAATTGAATGAACAACTGAATATTTATTAGATAAGGGCTTCATCAGGCCTAGTGCGACCATAGGGTGCACCAGTGTTATTTGTGTGGAAGAAAGATGGCTCATTACGAAAGTGTATAGACTACTGAAAAATGAATAAGGTGACTATAAAGGACAAATATCCACTACTAAAGATTGATGGATTTTTTTACCAGCTGCAGGATGCTCGATGTTTCTTGAAGATTAATTCACATTCAGAGTACCACTAGGTACAAGTTCATGAGAGTGATATTTCAAAGATAGCCTTCAACACTAGATATGGAAATTTTGAGTTTCTTTTGATGTCTTTCAGGTTGGCAAACACCCCAGTATTATTTATGGACTTGATGAATAGTATATAATGACCATTTTTAGACTTAATTATGTTTATTGATGATATTCTGGTATATCTCATGCAGAGACTGAGCAAAGAGACCATATTTGAGCAGTACTTCAAGTACACATAGATCAGAAGTTGTACACTAAGCTCTCGAAGTGTGAGTTCTGATTGCATTATATGGAATTTTTGGGAAATATTATTTTATCAAATGCTGGTATTCAGGTTCATTTACAGAATATTGAGGTCATGAAGACTTGTCCTAGACCTACGATCCCAATAGAAGTTTGTAGCTTTCTAGGGTTAACGGGGTATTACAGAAGGTTTATGGAAGGACTTTTGTTCACTTTCAGCACTCTTGACAAGCTGACTCAGAAAGCAATTAAGTTTTAGTGGGCCACAGCCTGCGAGCAGAGTTTCCAAGAGATAAATGATAGATTGACTTCAGTACCAGTTCTGCCCTTACCAGAGGATCTAGAGAGTTATGCAATGTATTATGATGCTTCAAGTGTTAGGCGTGTTTGTGTTCTGATGCAACATCAAAAGGTAATTGCTTATGCTTCTATATAGTTAAAGAAGAATGAGAAGAACTACCCGATCAACGATTTAGAGTTGGCTAAATTTATTCATGCACTGAACCTCGAGCCGACAAAGGCAAAACTAAAATTTTATTAGAAAATTAATTTACCCAAAGTTTAAGAAGTTCAAATATGAAATTCCATAAAAAAAACAAAGTCAAAATTAACCTTGATATCATTGAAAAACTATTTTTTAACTTTATCGGAAAAACTCAAAACTTTTTAAGTTAAAAAAAACAAGATTTCAAGGTGAAATCATGGAATAATCATTGAGAAATGTATAAAAATACTATAAGAACTTATTCAATGAATACACATAAAAAATCCCCTTTGCATTCTCCTAAAATCGGGCCCCTAAGCTCCAAAATGAGTTATGTAAGTGTAATGACCCTCCAGGTCATTTTTTATTTTTCATGGTTTTTTCTGTGTTTCGAGCTTTCTCTTAGTGGCTACAGGTCATTTATGACTTATCAGGACTGATGATTTGGTTCCCAAGCCATTCGTTAGGTCGTTATGGTCATTTCCCTATTTTAAACTTCAACTTAGAAATCTTTGACTTCGGCCAACTTTCTTGGTAAACATGCTCGAAATCGAATTTTGAAAGTTTTGTTGGCTCCAAAATGAGGATTTTGAAGTGGGACCCTTGGTCTGGGTTTGGGTCTTTTCATTTTGGGTTTGTGTTGTTTTCTTTGTTTTCAGGCCAGTTTGGCCTGTAAGGTTGACTTTGGTCAACATTCAAAGAAGACAGCCTCAGATGAAAATTTCACTAGTGTTGTTAGCTTTGGAATGTCGATTTTGGGCTAGAGAGACCTTTGGTTTGGGTTTCGAGGCTTCTGGACTTGTTTTTGGGTATTGGGTATTGAGTTGGTTTTGTGCATGGGGCCCACTTTTTGCTAAAAGAATCTCTAGTGGGAGTTTCATCGGTTCCATTGAGTCTGGAATGCTGTTTGTAGTATGGTAGCATTGTCGGTTTGTGTTCATGGGGTTTTGAATGAATCTCGAGGGTCTGTCGGGTGACTTTTTAGCCTTTGTGATTTACTGGTTGCTGCTATAAACTTGCAGACCAGTTGGTCATTGCAACCGCGAGGTGGCCATTGCATTCGCGATGGTCTGGTTTCTTGACCATCGCAATCGCGTGGGTTACTCCTCGCGACCATGATGAAGCAGGTTGGGACCCATTCTAGCTTGCTCTACGCGATTGCATGGCTGGACCATCACGATCGTGATGGTTTGGCTCGCATTTCCATACGATCGCGTGGAGTCCCTCGCGATCGCGATGAAGGACCCCAGACAACTATTTTAAGCTGCCAACTTTGTTTTCTCCTCTAAAATTTCGAAATTTCTCCATTGATAAGCATTCAAGCACCGGTTCCAAATCCATTTTCTCAGTATGCTTCATCTGGTAAGTTCCATCTACACCTCTCCTCTCTTTCCATTGTTTATTTCTCGTTAAAGACCGTTAATTCTCGTTGGTTTCCACTTGTGAATTCCTTTAAATTAGTAGCACTTCGTGGTTGTTTTGAGCCTCGAAATGAGTCCTTTTAGCGCTCAATTTTAGAGCATGGGTTTCTTAACCCACCGCGAGCATAATTGTGAATTTTAATTTCTATTTCATTGCGCAGGCCGCGAGGGTCATTTTCCGACCCAGTTTTTGGCCTGAATTTTTGTACAGAAATATGGATGTCATTCTTCTCACCTTGACATTTGGGTTATGTTTTTGATAGCGTAGAAGCTTTCTGAGGCTATTCAGAAGGGGAAGGAACACGAATGATGGTTTATGTTTGCAGTTTGGCCCTGAGATAGGTTACGGTTTACTTTTTAGACTGAGTTTAGTTAGATTTTATACATTTATCTGTTACTGGAATGTTAGGTTGGGGCTTAGGTAGTTTAGGCTTAAATCATATTTATTGCTTTAAATTGGCCATTTTGGATTATAGTTTAGAATTATCATATTTCTCCTTAGCCTAGGAGGTTGTAGTATCGTTATGGATAGCCTAGAATCCTCAATTTGCTTTTAGGAGGTTTTAGAGGTAGAGTAGAGATTCCTTATGGTTTTCACTTTTGCGTTCCTATTTTATCTGCTTTATTCTACCGCTATATGTAACTGTGGGCTCGAGGCTATATCTTGGATTTGGATGGAGCCTCAGGTCAGTTCTCTTGGTTTGAAGGGTATTTTGCCCTCTTTTGCCTTGCTGTGCGTGGTTTCCTCTAGATATGGACATTTGATGCTCATACTGCATTGCATATTATTGACACAGCAAGAAAGTATGTTTCAAGACTTTTGGTTCAAAATGAGATTTACTACGGCTATGGTGATTTTTGGGTTTGAATTAAATCTTATTGGATTTTACAATGGATTTTGGAAGGAAAAAGGGAAAAATACTATTTTATGCATATACTTATAGTCCGATGCGTTATTCTGTACCCTGGATGCATTATTCCGGGTTTTACTCTCCTTTCACCTATATGTATATATATATGCATAGTCCAATGTGGTATTCCGGGTGCTCGATGTGGTATTCCGGGTTTATATTATTATGCATTCATACATTACATCACCTTCTATCGCATTGCATTGACTTTAATGCTTTTGGATTATCGGTTGTTTTGGGTTTGATCTTTTTATTACTCGCTCTTTTGGCTTGGTTGTTTCGATTTTTGGCTTTATATAACTAGATTTAGGTGGATCCCTGTGTTTTAGCTGCTTTCCTGTAATCTATAATTATATATTATCTTTTTGTGCTCAATCGGTCTATGGTGCCTACTGGGTACCCATTGTCTTGGTACTCATACTACACTCTACATCTTTTTCTGATGCAGTACCTAGTATGAGCCACCCTCACTGATCCTCCCTTCGTTCGAAGCCTATTGCAGTTTGAATCGCGGTGCGCTCCTGGGGCCTTGGAGACTGTACATGTTTTCCATCTTGTATATTTTGTATTTTGGATAGACAGAGTCTGTTTTATAACTAGTCTTTATTTTAGTCGCTCTTGTACTAGTGACACCAGGTCCGGGTTGGTTCTGGTGTATGTTTTGTCATTCTTTGTCACTTTAGGGCCATCTTTTGTATATTTGCTACAGTTGTTGTGTATATATATGCTCTTGGCCCTATCTTTTTCATTTATGTCTTCCATTTTTCCATACTTTAATTGCTTTATTGTCTTCCGCATTATTGGGTTTGACTTGTCTGGTACAAAAGCGGCTAAGCAAGGAGTAACTATACAATAGACTTTATCTACCCAAAATACAAAATATAGACAGAATATACAAGATGAAAAGCATGTAAAGTCTCCAAAGCGCCAGGAGCTCACCGCGATCCAAACTGCAACAGGCCTCGAATGACAAGAAGGTCAATGAGGGTGGCTCGTACTAGGTGCTGCATCAGAAAAAGATGCAGAATATATTATGAGTACCAAGACAACGGGTACTCAGTAGGCATCATAGGCCGACCGAGTGCAGAAATATAATATATAAATAATTGATATAGGAAAGTAACTAAAATTACAGGGATCCACCTAAATCTAGTTATAAAGCCAAAAATCAAAACAATCAAAACAATAAAATTTGAAGCAATAACAAGATCAACTCAAATCAGCCAACACCCAAAGCCGATGCAATGCGATGCAATAATGATGTAATGTATGAATGTATACAAGTCAAACCTAGTATCTAGTACTCGGGCCCCCAGGATGGAACATTGAGCTTATCAAAAGAGTGTAGGAAGGAAAAACCCAAAATAAAGCATCAGGGTGCCAAAAAATGACCTCGGACTCATCAACGTATGCATAAGAGTAAAACTCGAGATAGCACAGTGGGCGCCCTGAATTTAACCTCGAACTTATCAACGTATGCATAAAAAGTATTATTTTTCCCTTTTCCTCCCAAAATCAGTAAAAATTCCAAAGCAATCCTTTTAAAAGCCCAAAGATCATGAAAACCCAAAGTTGCCAAGTGTAGGACCAAAAAGCCTTAAAATCATTATCTTCCGTACTGATAATCATGACAATGCAGTATGAGCATATAAATTCCCCTATCCAGCGAAAACACACACAACCAGGCAAAACAGGGCAAAGCACCCTCCAAACCAAGAGAACTAACCTGGAACTCCGTCCAAATCCAAGTTTTGGCCTCAGTCCCACAGTTACACATAATGGTAGAATAAAGTGAAAAGATACCAAAAATAAAGCAAAAAGCACCGAGAATATCTACTCTACCTCTAAAGTCTCCTAAAAGCATACTAAGGACTCTATACTAGCCGTAAAGATACTACAAGCCTCTAGGCTAAGGATAACATAACAATTCTAAATTAAAATCCAAAATGGCCAATTAAAGTGATAAATAGGATTTAAGACTAAATTCTACCTAATATCCAACCTAACGTTCCAGTAACACATAAATATACGTAATCCAACTAAACTCAGTCTAGAAGGTAAATCGTAACCTACCTCGGGGCTAAATTTCAAGCACAAACCATCACTCATGTGCCTTCCCCTTTCGAGCAGCCTTGAAAAGTTGTCACGCTATCAAGAACATAATCTAGATGTCAAGACGAGAAGAACAACACCCATATTGCTATACAGAAAATCAGGCCAGAAATCGGGTCAGAAAAATGACCCTCGGGGCTGGTGCAATGAAACAGAAAACAAAATTCATAATTATGCTTGCGGTGGATTTAGGAACCAATGCTAAAAATTTGGGCACGAACAGAGCTCGTTTCGGGGACCAAAACAGCCCCGAAGTGCTACTAATTAAAGGAGAACTAAGCAGTTAAAGGGAAAAAAGTTACCAAAATGGAGAGGGACAACGCCAAGGAAGTGAGTTCCACGAACTCACTAACATGTAGGCTCAAGAACGGTTCTACAAAGATCATCCAAGCTCCAAGAATTAATTAACAATGGAGTTGTAAATAGGTGAAGAAGAATAGAGCTTTGGGGAAGGAGAACTTACCAATTGTCGAGAGAACGCGGATTTTTGAAGAACAATTGATTTCCCAAAGCCTATGAACTATTTGGAGCAATTTGGTAGAGTGAATTTGGTGTTTAAGTGTTGGAAGATATTATCAAAGTGGCTGGAAACACGTAGTTGAAGAAGTAATAAACAACAACTTTTTCTGCAAAAGCAGACAATTGTCCGCAATTGCGAACGTCGCAAAAGCAGCAAAACCTCCGCAATTGCGGAGGTCACTGTTCCTCTGTGTCTCCGCAATTGGGGATCTTTCATCGCAATTGCGGTGCTCGCAAAAGCAGAAAAAACCAGCAAATGTGGCCGTCAGAAACGCAGTGAAAGTCCACAATTTTGGACCCAACAACAGCAGCAATACCAACAAAAATATTTAGGCTAAAAAGTCACCGGATGGACATTCAGGATTCATCTGGGGTCCTGCGAACACAAACGAACTATGCAACTCAATCAAAAACTGCACTCCGGACTCAACAAAAACTCTAACAAAGATCGTTTTAATGAAAAGTGGACCCCACGCTCAAGAACCAACTTTTGGCCAACTTAACCAAAATGAAACCCAACGGCCAAAAATGAGTTCGGAAGCCTCGGGACCCAAACCAAAGGTCCCTCTAGCCAAAAGTCGACATTCTAGAGCCAACCACGCTGGTGGAATTTCCATCCAAGGTTGTCTTCTCCGAATATTGACCAAAGTCAACCGCCAAACTGGCTGGAAAACATAGAAAGCAACACGAAACCAAAACAAAAGCACTCAGATCAAGACCAATGGTCCCACTAGACCAAAATCCCCATTCTGAAGCCAATGGAACTCTCAGAATTTAGTTCTGAGCGCATTAACCAAGAAAGTTGACCAAAGTTAAAGATTTTCTAAGTTAATATTCTAAAATAGGGAAATGGTCATAACAACCTGACGAACGGCCCGAGCACCGTATCGTCAGTCCCGTCAAGTCATAAATGAATTGTAGCCACTGAGGGAAAGCTCAAAACACAGAAAAAAAGCACAAAAAATGGAAAATGACCTGAAGGGTCATTACAACATCCACTACTAAAAGAACTTTCATCCGCGAAAGTTAGAAAAAGGATAATACCTGAAGACTCGAAAAGACGAGGATAGCAGGTCTGCATGTCGGTCTCGATCACCAAAGTAGCCTCCTCGGCAGGATGATGCCACCACTGAACCATAACTGACGGAATCTTCTTGGACCTCAACTTCTTAACTTTCTTGTCCAAAATAGCAACATGCTCCTCCTCAAAGGCTAAGGACTCATCCAACTGAACCGACTATAACAGAAGAACATGAGACTCATCTGGAACATACCACCACAGCATAGAGACATGAAACACAGGATGCACACTAGAAAGAGCAGGGAGTAAGGCTAACTCGTAAGCAACCTCTCCAATACGATAAAGGATCTCAAATGGACCAATAAACCTCAGACTGAGCTTACCCTTCCTCCCAAACCTCATCACGCCCTTCATGGGCGATACTCAAAGGAACACACTATCACCCACCATGAACTCTAGATCTCGAACTCTCCGATCAGCATAACTCTTTTGCCTACTCTGGGCAGTGCAAAGTCTCTCCTGAATAACCCAAACTCTATCTGTAGAGTCACGAAGCAAGTCGGTACCCCATGGCCTAACCTCAAAAGCATCAAACCAACCCACCGAAGATCTGCACCGCCTACCATACAAACCCTCGAACGGAGCCATCTGAATGCTGGAATGATAACTGTTATTATATGCAAACTCTAACAAGGCTAAACACTGGTCCCACTGACCCCTGAAATCAATAACGTAGGCTTGCAACATATCCTCCAGAACCTGAATAGTACGCTCAGACTGGCTGTCTGTCAACGGATGAAAGGCGGTGCTAAGCTCAACTCTAGTACCCAACTCTCTCTGAATAAACTGGTAGAAGTGCAAAGTGAACTAAGTATCTCGGTCGGAGATGATAGAAACTGACACACCATGCAAGCAGACAATCTCTCAAATATAGATCTGGGCCAACCTCTTGGAACTGTAGGAAGTCTGAACCAGCAGGAAGTGAGCAAACTTTGTCAACCTATCCATGATAACCTAAATAACATCAAATCTCCACAAGGTGTACAGCAAACCGACTACAAAGTCCATGGAAATTTACTCCCATTTCCACTCTGGAATGGGTAGCCTCTGAGACAAACCACCTGGCCTCTGGTGCTCGAACTTCACCTGCTAATAGTTCAAGCACCTCGATATGAAAGCTAAAATATCCCTATTCATCCCACACCACCAATAGTGCTACCTCAAGTAACGATACATCTTAGCTACCCTGGGATAAATGGAATATCTAGAACAGTCTCCTCTAGTATTAATCTAACCAAGTCGCCAACTCTAGGAACACAGATACGACCCTCGATCCTCAGAATACCCTTTGAATCCAAAGTTTCCTTCCTAGCCTCACCGCTCAACACTTTGCCATGAATGATCCTCAACCTTGCATCATCAAACTCCTGCACCTAAATATTCTCCAACAAGGAATATCTAGCCTTAACAAAAGCAAAAATATGGCCCGGCTCAGAAATGTCAAGTCTAACCAATCTGTTAGCCAAGGACTAGATGTCCCAAGCTAAAGGTTGCTCCTCTGTCGCCAAGAAAGTCAAGCTACCCATACTTACAACCTTCCTGCTCAAGGCATCCGCCACCACGTTTGCCTTGTCTGGATAATAGAGAATAGAAATTTCATAGTCCTTCAATAACTCCAACCACCTACGCTGCCTCAAATTTAGATCCTTGTGGATGAAAATGTATTAAAGACTGCGATGGTCAGTAAAGATCTCACAATGCACGCCATAAAGATAATGCATCCACATCTTCAACGCGAAGAGTACCGCTGCTAAGTCATATGTGGGGTAATTCCTCTCGTGAACCTTCAACTGTCTAGAAGCATATGCAATAACCCAGCCCTGCTGCATCAACACATAACCCAAACCAATACCTGACGCATCATAATACACGGTGAAACCCCAACCCTCTATCAAAAGAGAAAGAATCAGAGATGAATCCAACAAGGCCTTGAGCTTCATAAAGCTCGCCTCATACTCATCTGACCACCGAAAGGGAACATTTTTCTGAGTCAATCTGGTCAATGAAGCTGCTATCAAATAAATTCACTCCACAAACCGTCTGTAATAACCTTCCAACCTAATGAAACTGTGAACCTCAGTCGAAGAAGTAGGCTGAGCCTAATCACGAACTCTGCAATCTTCGTCGGATCTACCATAATCCCATCCTTGGACACCACGTGCCCTAAGAATGCCACAGACTCAAGCCAAAACTCACACTTAGTGAATTTGGCATACAACTGGTGGTCTCGCAAGGTCTGAAGTACAACCCTAAGATATTTCTCATGCTCCTCTCTACTCCTCGAATAAATCAGAATGTCATCGATGAATACAATCACAAACAAGTCCATGTGGTCATTAAATACATGGTTCATCAACTCCATAAATGTTGTTGGGGCATTAGTCAACCCAAAAGACATGACTAGGAACTTATAATGGCCATATCAAGTCCTAAATGCAGTCTTTGAGATGTTCTCAACCCTAATCCTTGACTGGTGATAACCGGACCTCAAATCTATCCAGAGAACACTGCCGCACCCTATAGTTTGTCGAACAATTCATCAATACGCGGCATTGGATATTTATTCTTAATTGTCACCTTATTCAAGTGCCTGTAGTTAATACACATACGCATAGACCCGTCCTTCTTCTTCACAAATAGAACCGGAGTACCCCATGGAGACACACTAGGCCTGATGAACCCTCTACTCAATAGATCCTGGAGCTGGTCCTTAAGCTTTCTCAACTCAGCAGGTTCCATCTGATATGGTGGAATGGAAATGAGATTGGTGCCCGGCTCAACATAGATACGAAAATCAATGTAACGATCAGGAGGAAGACCCAGAAGATCAGAATAAAACACATTCGAATACTCGCAAACCACATGAACAGACTCAAGAGGGGGTATGGTGGCACTAGTATCACGGACGTAGGCAAGATAAGCTAAGCACCCCTTCCCAACCAACCGTTGGGCACTCAGAAAAGATATTACTCCCCTCGGTATGTGTCTATTGGCTCCCTTCCATATGATAGAAGGGATACTAGGCATCTAAAGAGTAACAGTCTTGGCAAAGCAATCCATGATCGCATGATAAGGATACAGCCAATCCATGCCTAAGATCACATAAAAATCAACCATATCAAGAATGACCAAGTCTACCCAAGTGAAATACTACAAGATAGTCACCACACAAACCTGATACACCTGATACATTACTAAAGAATCAACTACTGGGGTAGATACACGCAACGGCGCAGGCAAAGATTCACCAAAAGACTCCAGACGAGTAGCATAATAAGAAGATGCATATGAGAATGTAGACCCCAGATCAAACAAAAAAGAAGCAGACTGATGGCAAATGGAGATCGTACCTATGATAACAGCATCTGAAGACTCAGCCTCTGTACGGCTCGGAACTTCACTTCGACCGCCACAACCACCTGACCTACCAAACTAAGGACCACCTCTAGTACCCTGGGGACCACCCCTACTATCGTATGAACTACCTCTATCTGGTGGTGCTTGATCCCTGAGGGCCTGAGCTAACTTATCATGTCACCTCTAATGCGGTACTGATGGACAATCTCTAGAAAAGTGGCCTATCTTGCCACACTCGTAACAACCCTGACCAAATGTACCCTAGTGTGAAGACCCGGCTGGATCATAACGACCACCATGACCTGTGGATCCTGAATGACTACCTCGTGGAGCAGGAATGATACTCTAGATACTCTGACCCTCAGTAGTCAGTAATACCGCCTGAACATGCCAGCTCAGCTGGAAACGCGTCTAGTGCTGACCTCTACCATAGTAGCCTCTACCACGACCCTGTGAACCGCTGAAACTTCCCTGATGGCAGTGCCTCTTATCACTGTCCCCTTGGGCCTCATGAAGTACACCCTCAATAGTATGGGCCTGATCAACTACCTCCAAAAATGACTGACCCGATGCTACCATACCCTCTGTGGTAAGTGAAGATGCAAGGTTAAACCTTGAACAAAGCGGCATACCCTCTCATGCTCGGTGGGCAGAATCATAATGGAATCTCTAGACAACTGATGGACCTAAACCTAATACTCAAACACAGTCATAGAGCTCTGCTCCAACACCAGCAAATTGATCCATTAGACGCTCCCTCATGCTACATGGTACATACTTCTCTAGAAAAGCTGTGGAGAACTGATCCCAAGTAAGTGGAGGTGACCTGGCTGGTCTGCAAGCAACATAAGACCTCTACCACTGCTTCACTGGACCATCCAACTGAAATGCAGTGTAATCTTCCCCATGTGACTCAACTAACCCCAAATTATGTAACCTCTCCTGGAAGCTAGTCAGAAACTCGTGCGCATCCTCCCTAGAAGCACCTGAAAACCTCGGAGGACCCAATCTCAAGAACCTACCAAGTATATTCTACTCCTCAGAAGACATAACTGGCACGGCTGGAAAAGGGGGAGCAACTGCAGGGACCGGTAATACCTCCATTCTGGGAGACGTAGCAGCAGGCTACATTCTTGAACCCTGTGCCGCTTCCTGAGCTGACGTCTGACCCTCAGCTCAAACCTGAGAACCAATCAGAGTGCTTGGCAAAGCTGCTAGTAGATTCATACCCTCAAGGAACCCCAACAATCAAACCAAGGTGTCCTAAAATACCAGAGTAGCCATAAAACTTGTCGGATGCTGGGCTGGCCCCATATGCTCCGGCCCATACTGAACCTCATCCACTCTAACCTCAGGCTTTGGTGATGGTAGCCTACCCCGAGTACGAGTTGGTGCCACAGCTCCTGCCCTATCTCGACCTCTGGGTCGACTTCTACCCCATCCCCTAGTTGGGGCTCTAACTGCAGGCGCAGGGCCTCGTCCTCACTCACTGTAGATTTCATCTGAACCATCTGAGAAAGAGTGAAACAAAGGTACTTAGAAGTTGAGCTAGTTAAGAACGCATGACAAGGAATCAAACAAGACAATATATTTCCTGGGAATGTCCTAAAGCCTCTCGTAGATTGGATACGGACATAATTGTACCAATCCACGAGACTCTACTAGACACTTTTCTCTTGTACTGGCGAGATGGGTGAACCTAGTGCTCTGATACCACTCTGTCATGACCCAAAATTGGGCCATGATGGCGCCTACATAACCCCCCAGTAGGCAAGCCAACCCCAACAACGCAGATGATAGTAGAAATACAGTTTAATTAATAAAAGTGGAAGACATAAAGGAAAATATAGGGACAATAGCATATGTATGCATACCACCGTATAAAATATACAAAAGATGACCCTAAAGTGACCAAGAAGACAAAACAGACTCGAGAACCAACCCGAACCTGGTGTCACTAGTACAATAGCGGCTAAGCAAGGAGTATCTATGCAATAGAATCTGTCTACCCAAAATACAAAATATAGACAAAATATAAAAGATGAAAAGCATGTAAATTCTCCAAAAGCGTCAGGAGCTCACCGCGATCAAAACTGCAACACGCCTCGAACAAAAGGAAGGCCAATGAGAGTGGCTCATACTAGGTATTGCATTAGAAAAAGATGCAGAATGTAGTATGAGTACCAAGACAATGGGTACTCAGTAGGCATTGTAGGCCGACCGAGCGCAAAAAGATAATATATAAATAATAGATACAGGAAAGCAGCTAAAATTATAGGGATCCACCTAAATCTAGTTATAAAGCCAAAAATCAAAACAATAAAAGGTGAAGCAATAACAAGATCAACTCAAATCAGCCAATAACCAAATGCACCCAAAGCCGATGCAATGCGATGCAACAATGATGTAATGTATGAATGTATACAAGTCAAACCTGGTATCTAGTACTCGGGCGCCCAAGATAGAACATCGAGCTTATCAAAAGAGTGCAGGAAGGAAAAACCCATAATAAAGCATCATGGCACCCGGAAATAACCTCGAACTCATCAACATATGCATAAAAGTAAAACCCAAGATAACACATTGGGCGCCCATAATTTAACCTCTGACTTATCAACGTGTGCATAAAAAGTAGTAATTTTCCCTTTTCCTCCAAAAATTAATAAAAATTCCAAAGCAATCCTCTTAAAAGCCCAAAGTTGCACAGTGTAGGATCAAAAAGCCTTAAAATCATTTTCTTTCGTACTGATAATCATGACAATGCAGTATGAGAATATAAATTCCCATATCCAGTGAAAACACACATAACCATGCAAAACAGGGCAAAGCACCCTCCAAACCAAGAGAACTAACCTGGAACTCCATCCAAATCCGAGCTATAGCCTCAGGCCCACAGTTACACGTAACGGTAGAATAAAAGATACAAAAAATAAAGCAAAAAGCATCGAGAATCTCTACTCTACCTCTAAAGCCTCCTAAAAGCATACTAAGGACTTTATACTAGCCGTAAAGATACTATATGCCCCCAGGCTAAAGATAATATAACAATTCTAAATTAAAATTTGAAATGGCAATAAAAGTGATAAACATAATTTAAGCCTAAATTCTACCTAATATCCAACCTAATGTTCCCGTAACACATAAATATATATAATATAACTAAACTCAGTCTAGAAGGTAAACCGTAACCTACCTCGGGGTCGAACTGCAAGTACGAACCATCACTCATGTGCCTTCCCCTTCTGAGCAGCCTCATAAAGCTTCCATGTTATCAAGAACGTCATCCAGGTTTCAAAATGAGAAGAACAACACCAATATTTTTATACGGAAAATTGGGTAGGAAAATGACCCTCGAGGCCCGTGCAAAAAAATACAAAATAAAATTCACAATTATGCCCGCGGTGGATTTAGGACCCATGCTAAAAATTTGGGCGTGAACGGAATGCATTTCAGGGACAAAAATAACCCCAAAGTGGTACTAATTAAAGGAATATCAAAGGAGAACTAAGGAGTTAAAGGGCGGAGACATACCAAAATCAAGAGGGACAACGCCAAGGAAGTGAGTTTCATAAACTCACTAACATGCAGGCTCAAGAACGGTTCTACAAAGATCATCCAAGCTCCCAGAATTAATCAACAATGGAGTTGTAAATAGGTGAAGAAGAAGAGAGCTTTGGGGAAGGAGAACTTACCAATTGTCGAGAGAACGCAAATTCGTGAAGAACAATTGATTTCCCAAAGCCTATGAACAATTTGGAGCAATTTGGTAGAGTGAATTTGGTGTTTAAGTGTTGGAAGATATGAGCAAAGTGTCTGGAAACACGTAGTTCAAAAAGTAATAAACAACAGCTTTTTCCGCAAAAGCGGACAATTGTCCGCAATTGCGGATGTCATAAAAGCGGCAAAACCTCCGGAATTGTGGAGGTCACTGTTCCTCCGTGTCTCCGTAATTGTGGAGCTTTCATCACAATTGTGGCTCCCACAAAAGTGGAAAAAGCCCGCAAATGCGGTGAAAGTCCGCAATTTCAAACCCAACAGCAACATCAATACCAGCAAAAAATTTAAGTCTAAAAAGTCAACGGATGGACCCTCGGGATTCATCCGGGGTCCCATGGACATAAAAAACTATGCAACTCAATTAAAAACTGCATTTTTGACTCAACAAAATCATCAAAAACCCCAACAGAGATTAAGTTAATAAAAAGTGTGCCCCACGCCCAAGAACCAACTTTTGGGCAACTTAACCAAAATGAAACCCAATGTCCAAAAATGAGTCTGGAAGCCTTGAAACCCGGACCAAAGGTTCCTCTAGGCCAAAGTCAACATTTTTGAGCCAACAGTGTTGGCAGAATTTCCATCTGAAGCCGTTTTCTCTGAATGTTGACCAAAGGCAACCCTACCAGCCAAATTGGCTTGAAAACATAGAAAGCAACAGGAAACCAAACTGGAAGCACTCAGACCCATAACAAGTATCCCACTAGACCAAAATCCCCATTCCAGAGTCAACGGAACTGTCAGAATTTGGTTTTAAGTGAGTTTACCAAGAAAGTTGACCGAATTTAATGATTTTGTAAGTTCAAGTTCTAAAACAGGGAAATAGTCATAACGACCTAACGAATGGCCCGAGCACCAAACCGTCGGTCTCAGCAAGTCATAAATGACTGTAGCCACTGAGGGAAAGCTCAAAATGCATAAAAAAAGCATGGAAAATAGAAAATGACCTAGAGGGTCATTACACTTTGCTAGAGAGTGTCTATCAGCACAGCACTCTAGGCAACAAGATCAGTTAGTTCAGGCCCCCAAGGCTCTAGCACCTCAAGCTAGAGGTGGTTCACAGGGTAGTAGGGGTGGTCCCCAGGGTACTAGAGGTGGTCCTTAGTTTGTAGATCATGTGGTCGTGGTGGCTGGGGCCATATGTATGTAGTTCCAAGCTGGACAGAGGCCGAGGCTTCAGAGGCCGAGGCTTCAGATACTGTGATCACAAGTACAATCTTCATTTGTCATCATTCTACTTCTGATTTGTTTGATTTGGGGTCTATATTCTCATATGTATCCTCTTATTATGCTACTCATCTGAAGTCAACTTGTGAGTCCTTGCTTGTACCCTTGCTTGTATCTACCCTAGTAGGAGATTCTTTAGTAGTGGATCAGGTGTACTAGGCTTGTGTGGTGACTATATTGGGGTACGACACGTGGGTAGACTTGGTTGTACTTGATATGGTTGATTTTGATATGATCTTGGGCATGGATTAGTTGTCTCCTTATCATGCGGTCTTGGATTGCTTTGCCAAGACTGTTACTCTTCGGATACCAGGTATCCCTTCTATCATATGTAAGAGTGTTGATAGCCACATGCCGAGGGGAGTTGTATCTTTCCTGAGCACCCATCGACTGGTTGGGAAGGGGTGCATAACCTATCTTGTCTACGCCCGTGATACTAGTGCGACCACACCTTCTCTTGAGTCAGTTCCTGTGGTTTGCGTGTATTCAAATGTGTTTCTTTTGATCTTCTGGGTCTTCCTCCTGAGTGTGATATTGACTTTGGTAGTGATGTTAAGCCAGACACCCAGCCCATTTCTATTCCATCATATCGAATGGCACCCACTGAGTTGAGAGAGCTTAAGGATCAGCTATAGGATCTATTGAGTAGAGGGTGAATCTGACCTAGTGTGTCTTTGTAGGGTGCTCCTATTCTGTTTGTGAAGAAGAAGGATCGGTCTATGTGTATGTGTATTGACTACAGATAGTTTAATAAGATAACAGTTAAGAACAGATATACAATGCCACATATTGATGATTTGTTTGACCAGCTACAGGGTGCAGCGATGTTCTGTAAGATTAAGTTGAGGTCTGGTTTCATCAGTTAAGGATTAGGGCGGCAGACATCCTAAAGACTGCATTTAGGACTCGATACGGCCATTATGAGTTCCTAGTCATGTCTTTCGAGCTGACTAATGCCCCAGCAACATTTATGGAGTTGATGAACTGGGTGTTCAGTGCCTACTTGGACTCATTTATGATTGTGTTTATTTATAATATTTTGATGTACTCGAGGAGTATATAAGAGCATGAGCAGTATCTTAGACTTGTAATTGAGACCTGCGATACCATCAGTTGTATGCCAAATTCACTAAGTGTGAGTTTTGGCTTGAGTTTGTGGCATTCCTAGGGCACGTGGTGTCCAAAGATGGGATTATGGTGGATCTGGCAAAGATTGTAGTAGTTCGTGATTGCAGTAGGCCTACTTCTCTTACCGAGGTTCGCAGGTTCATCAAGTTGGCTGGTTATTACAAATGGTTTGTGGAGGGATTTTCTTCTATAGCAGCTTCTTTGACTAGATTGACTCAGAACAATGTTCCCTTTTAGTGGTCAGATAGTATGAGGCAAGCTTTATGAAGCTCAAGGCCTTGTTGACTTTAGCTCCGATTCTTACTCTTCTGGTCGAGAGTCAGGGGTTTACCATATATTATGATGCTTTAGGTATTGGTTTGGGTTGTGTATTGATGCAGCAGGGTCAGGTTATTGCTTATGCTTCTAGACAGTTGAAGGTTCACAAGAGGAACTACCCTACACATGACTTGAAGTTAGCAGTGATAGTCTTTGCATTGAAGATTTTGAGGCATTATCTTAATGGTGTGTATTGTGCGATCTTTATTGATGATATTTTCAGCTAGAAGGATCTAAATTTGAGGCAACGTAGATGGTTAGAGTTACTGAAAGACTATGACATCTCTATCCTTTATCATCTGGCAAGGCAAACGTGGTGGCAGATGCCTTGAGCCGAAAGGCAGTGAGTATGGATAGCTTGGATTTCCTAGCGACAGAGAAACAACCTATAGCTTGGGACATCCATTAATTGGCTAACAGGTTGGTTAGACTTAACATCTCTAATCCGAGCCATATTCTTGCTTGTGTTGAGGCTAGATCTTCCTTGTTGGAGCAGATTCAGGCACAACAATTTGATGATGCAAGGTTGAGGATCATTTGTGACAAGGTGGTGATCAGTGAGACTAGGAAGGTGACTTTAGATTCAAAGGGTATTCTGAGGATTAAGGGTCGTATCTGCATTTCTAGAGTTGGTGACTTGGTTAGATTGATCTTGGAGGAGGCACATTGTTTTAGATATTCTATTCATCTTGGGGAAGCTAAGATGTATCATAACTTGAGGCAGCACTACTGGTGTAGTATGAAGAGGGATATTTTGACTTTCATATCTAGGTTGTTCAACTGTCAGCAGATAAAGTTTGAGCACCAGAGGCCAGGTGGTTTATCTCAGAGGCAACTCATTCCAGAGTTTAAATGGGAGAGGATAGTTATGACTTTATATTTGGTTTGCCATGTACATTGTGGAGATTTGATGTTATTTGGCTTATCATGGATAGGTTAATGAAGTCTACTCACTTTCTGCCGGTTCAATCTTCCTACAGTTCTGAGAGGTTGGCTCAAATCTACATTTGGGAGATTGTCCGTTTGTATAGTGTGCCAGTTTCTATCATTTCCGATTGGTGTACTCAGTTTACTTCACATTTCTAGAGGTCTATTTAGAGGGAGTTGGGTACTAGAGTTGAGCTTAGCACCACTTTTCATCTGCAGAAAGACAGTCAGTTAGAGTGTACTATTTAAGTTCTGAAGGATATGTTGCGAGACTGTGTTATCGATTTCAAGGGTTAGTGGGACCAGTGTGTAGCCTTGGCAGAGTTTGCATATAATAATAGTTACCATTCTAGCATTCAGATGGCTCCGTTCGAGGCTTTGTATGGTAGGCAGTGTAGATATCCAGTGGGTTGGTTTGATGCTTTCGAGGCTAGGCCATGGGGTACTAGCTTGCTTCCTGATTCTATGGACAGAGTTTTGGTCAGCCAGGAGAGAATTCGCACTTTCTAGATTAGGCAGAAGAGTTATGTTGATCAGAGAGTTCGAGATCTAGAGTTCATGGTTGGAGATAGTGTGTTCCTTTGTGTGTCACCCATAAAGGGCGTGATGAGGTTTGGTAGGAAGGGTAAGCTCAGTCCTAGGTTCATTGGGCCTTTCGAGATCCTCCATCGTATTAGGGAGGTTGTTTATGAATTGGCCTTACCTCCTGCTCTTTCCAGTGTGCATCTAGTTTTTCATGTCTCAGTATTGCATCGGTATATTCTGGATTAGTCTTATGTGCTTCAGTTGGAGTCAGTTCAGTTGGATGTGTCCTTAGCCTTTGAAGAGGAGCCTATTGCTATTTTGGACAGGAAGGTTAGGAAGTTGAGGTCCAAGGAGATTCCATCAGTTAAGGTTCAGTGGCGGCATCATCCTATAAAGGAGGCTACTTGGGAGATTGAGACCAACATGCAGACTCGGTATCCTCATCTTTTTGAGTCTTCGGGTACTATCTTTTTCTAACTTTCGCGGATGGAAGTTCTTTTAGTAGTGGATGTTGTAATGATGCTCCAGGTCATTTTCTATTTTTCATGCTTTTTTCTATGTTTCAAGCTTTCCTCAGTGTCTATAGGTCATTTATAACTTGCGTGGACTAACGGTTTCGTGCCCCGGATCATTCGTTAGGTCATTATGACCATTTCCCTGTTTTAGAACTTAAACTTACAAAATCTTTGACTTCGGTCAACATTCTTGATAAACATGCTTGAAATCAAATTCTGATAGTTCTGTTGGCTCTGGAATGGGTATTTTGGTCTAGTAGGACCCTTGGTCTGGGTTTGGGGGTTTTTGTTTTGGTTTTGTGTTGTTTTTTGTGTTTTCAAGCCAGGTTGGCTTATGGGGTTGCCTTTTGTCAACATTCGAAGAAGACAGTCTCGGATGAAAATTCTGTCAGTGGCTTTAGCTCTGGAATGTCGACTTTGGTCTAGAGGGACCTTTGGTTCCGGTCTCGAGGCTTCCGGACTTATTTTTAGGTGTTGGGTTCCGAGTTGGTTTTTGGTGTGGGGCCTACTTTTTTCTAAAATGATCTCCGTTGAGAGTTTCATCGATTCCATTGAGTTTGGAATACTATTTTTGGTAGGGTAGCATGGTTGGTTTGAGTTCACGGGGTTCTGAATGATTTCGAGGGTCCATCGGGTGACTTTTGAGCCTTTGTGATTTGCTGGTTGCTGCTATAAAGTTGCAGACTAGTTGGTCATCCCGATCGTGAGGTGGCCATCGCGTTTGTGATGGTCTAGTTTCTTGACCATCGTGATCGCGTGGGTTGCTTCTTGCGATCGTAATGAAGTAGGCTGGGACCCAATCCATCTTGCTCTACGCGATCGCATTGCTGGACCATAACGACTGTGATAGTTTGGCCCCCGTTTCCTCGCGATTGTGTGGGGTCCCTAGCGAATGTGATGAATTACCCCAGACAACTATTTAAGCTGCCAACTTTGTTTTCTCCTCCAACATTTCGAAATTTCTCCATTGATAAGCATTTGAGCTCCAATTCCAACTCCATTTTCTCAGTATACTTCATCTGGTAAGTTCCCTCTACACCTCTCCTCTCTTTCCGTTGTTTATTTCTCATTAAAGCTCGTTAATTCCTGATAACGATATCAATCGAGTGACTAAAATCGATATCGAAAACACAAAACTCAACAACACAAAATAAATATAGTGGAGAAATTAAGATGAGAATTTAGAAGAAATTAAGATGAGAATTTAGAAGAAATTAAGATGAGGATAGAAGAAAGAAGGGCTAATTGAATCCACAATCAACCAAGGGAGAAGAAAACTCAATCAAATGCATGAGAAAACAAATTGAATCCACAAGATGATAACTCGATGATCAATTAAGCAAAGAAGATAACACATGCAATTCGAGAATCCACCCTAATCACTCGTTCTAAACTAATAATTGGAATTGAACCCGATCAATACCCTAACCTAAAATATCAAGTCTATTCAAGATAATTTAATCATCAAAAATCTAAGTATGAAAATGACTAAGGAAACTATTTATAGTTATTGCCTTTACACAAATAACCTATTACAAAAATAGCCCAAAAGTGACTATTTTGGAAATAACCCACAAGGGCCCTTCTTGATTGCCCAAATAGCATCTTGATTGCCCATGGCCTTGTGTATTTTTTGCTCCATGGCTTTCTCCGAGCTCCAAGCTATCATCCATATATAAAAAACCCTCCTAATATGCTCCAAGCTAACCATGATCGTGTAAGCCTCCCTTTCTTCAAAAGGATTCGTCCTCGAATCCAAACCTTGCAAAAACATGAGAAGGACAAACAACAAACATATCCTCATAGCATGAGGGTTAGCACACTGGTTATTGCCATACCAACTTGTCAAGGAGGCACACATTTGAAATACAACCAACTATCCTTTGTGTCAAATAAGATCAATGTATTGTACAACATACAAAGGATCCGACAATGAGAAATATCATGGAATAAAGAGGGTTCAAACACCCACGAGGACTTACCGGGGTCAAAAGATATGAAAGACCCATATAGTTTGGTCACAAAAGCAGATGGACCAACCCAAGAAACCCCTACCTCTATATAAAATAAATTCCATACATACATGAACATCATCATATGCAAAGAGATAGTAGAGAAAGGTGTTACTTAAATGAACTTCATCCAAGGTGTTCCCACATATAGAATCACCTTTTGATCCACAAGCATTAAGGCCTTGATCAAGAATGGGGTCACACAAGAATAAAGGGGTCATTGGATAACATACACCCCTTTCCTTTTGACCACTAACCCCTCCAATCGACATACTATTATCTTTCAAGAAGAGAGTTTTGTCTTTGGAAAGTGTGTCATCATACCATACTGGATTTTCAAACAATTGGTAGCCTTCAAGGGTGGAAACACTTCCAACATTATAAGACACGCCACTATCTTCATCATTCACATTAGTCATGTCATCATTGAATAAGGGAATATCCCTAAGTTGATTCTCCACCTCAAGATCCTCATGACAAGAATTAGAATTGGAATCAACACCCAAGGAATCATCCCCTCTAAGTAAAGATCCTACATGACTAACTACATGACCAACTATATCATTACCATTACTAAATTAAGGTTTATATATCACATCACCCAACTCCTCAATTAGTAGGTCATCATTACAAGCAAGTTGGTGAATACCACAATAAACACTAGTTGGTAGCATATCAAGCTCAAAAGAATCACACACATGATTACCACCATTATAGTCAACTAGCATTTGACTACCCTTATTACATGACAATAAATTTTCACTCAAGTCACAAGTGCTAACATTAGATGGACTCAATTCGATCTTACTAGAAGAATCAATCAAGTCATCTATAGTATCAACTAGTGTTTGGGCACTCACAACAGTTTCATCATAATCATGCAATAAGGTGTCATCAAGATCATCACAAGGCAAAGGCTCTTTAAGCTCACATATATACAAGCCATCACTTACACTCAATTGGCTACTAACCACACAAGGATCTTCTATTCTTGACAAAGTGTAAGATTTAGCTTTGTTACCTTCTATCTCATAGGAGGGATTGCATTCATCTTGTTTTTCAACATTGGCACAAATTTTCTCCTTTGGGAAGCTTTCTAGCACCTTATGATTCTTCATTACTTGAGGTGCCTCACTAGGCTTGCTTCCAAGTATACCTGCACAAGAATCAAGACAACTAGAAAAAGAAGAGAGGTTACAAAAGTTAGTATAAGGTTGTGACAACCCTTTCACACTACTCCACACAACCTCTCCTTTTTCCACTCTAGAGTTGTCACATATCACACCCTTACTCCTCTAAATCTTTTGTCTCTCAATTTTATTAGAGTTTGGATAAGTGCCAAGGATCCCTTATGAAGGGTTAGATGATCCCCTCACTTCAAGCTTCCACTTTGGTGCACAAGGTGAGGATGTTTTGACTTCCATGTTCAACTCCTTAGTGCTAGAATCACAAGGAGTAGCTTGCCTTGCTCCCAATGGTAACTCATTAGGTTCATCTTCACGAGGAGTGGATTTCTTCAACATCTTTTGTAACTCCTCAGGCTTAAGATTGGCAACCCATCGGATGATCTTGTCAACTTCTGTTTGTATGACATCCCCTAATTCTTTAATTCTTAAGGATTCAAGATCCCTCACCGAAAGGGGCTCATTTGATTTCACTCTACTTTTATGTCCTATTGATCCTTTCATCCTACCTCCAACACTATATCCATATTGAAAACAAGACACATTAAAATTAGGATAAGAAGCATGAGACATAGTAGTTCTGCAAGTAGGAAATGCTCATTTTCTCCTACTCATTAGATGACTTTCACTTGTACCAACATACCCACACACACCACTTCGACTAGGATAAGTACCACTAGAGAAAGTATATGAATATTATCTAACTTCATGGGTGTTCTCATCACGAGACTCACAAAGTATGTGGAAGGAAGAACTATACCTCAAGTCATCTTCATCCTTATAGTAGGTAGGGTGATATTCCTCATATTCTCCATTGTAATCATAGTATTCATCACAAGGTTCTTCTACCCCACTATAAGATACTTCTACTCCTTCATGTTCATAATAAGAGCCATAAGCCCCATTAATTTCACATCCATCTCCAAAGTAGTAGTTTTCATCACCATATGACTCAAGATCATTGCTATTATCATAGCCTTCATAATTCCCATCATCATCATACTCATAGCCTTCATTACTACAAGCATAGTCTCCCATTTCATCATTATAAGGATCCGAAACTATAGATAACATACTTCCTTATAGATCCTTTTGTACCTACAAACTAGCAAACAAGTTAGTAATAAAATACTCACAACACTCTTTATGTGAACTCTTAACTCACCTTCTATGGCTTCTTTCCCAAATTGATAGTGTTACTAGTTTTGCTCAATCAATTCAAGGTTATCTATCCTTGTGGAGGAATGGATCCTTGTGACTCTTGAAAGAAGGATGACTCAATAAAACTAAAAGGACTTGAATCAAGAAATTAACTACGAAATAAAATGAGAAAAATTGAAGAAAAGAAGCACGAAAGAAAATGGACTTAAAAAAAACTGATGGACTTAAAAAAAACTAACAAAAGTAGAAAAGTTACTTGTGTTGCTTAATTTTAAGGATCAAAGAAGTGATTTGATATTTTAAAACTAGTTAACAAGTAATTAAAGATGTTAATTAGTTATTAATTAGTATAGAAATGAAAGAAAAATGAGTGTAGAAGAAGAAATGAACCAAATCTGATAATCAGAAAAGTACTGAAGGACCAAATCTGACCGTTAGAGAAGAGTTTGGGGGGCTGAAGTTGATACTTACAATCTTGACCAGAAAGCTTCAAATTTTGGGACCCCAAAATTTTTTCTAAGTGTTGGAAACCACTTTCTCTTTGAAGTTAAGCAGCACGCGTGGCTGTTGAGTTGGCAGTTGACTGGTGGCTGGCTGTTGTACTTTGACTTGGGAAAATTGGATCAAATGTACCTTTTGCTTCTTTCTTCTTCAAAAACAAGATGAAGATGCTTAAGAACACAAGAAAAACCTTAATCTTCAAATACTCATAACTCCTTCATTTTTGTACCAAATTCAATGAAATTTTCACCCACGTGTTTCCTTCAATGCCACGAACAAATCCCACTAATTTTTAGCCTTCAAAACCAAGCCAAAAATAAACCCACTTTTCAAAATTCACAAAGTTTCAAAAGCTCAAAACCCTTCAATGGTAACTTCAATTCTACACCTCCAAATCGCACGAAATTCGAGATATAGACTCAAAAAAACACTAGAGAATCAAGATCTAGTGTCAAAAACAATAAATCAAAACAAATAGAAAATCGAATTTTTTTTGATTAATTTTTTTTTCAAATTTATGAACCTAAGACCTAAAAATTGATGGAACGACTCTTAAAACCTAAGATCGGATACAAAGATGATAACGATCTCAATCGAGTGACTAAAATTGATATCGAAAACATAGAATTCAACAACACAAAATAAAGATAGTAGAGAAATTAAGATGAGAATTAGAAGAAATTAAGATGAGGATAGAAGAAAGAAGGGCTAATTGAATCCACAATCAACCAAGGGAGAAGAGAACTCAATCAAATGCATGAGAAACCAAATTTAATCCACAAGATGATAACTCGATGATCAATTAAGCAAAGAAGATAACACAAGCAATTCGGGAATCCACCCTAATCACTCGTTCTAAACTAATAATTGGAATTGAACCCAATCAATACCCTAACCTAAAATATCAAGTCTATTCTAGCTAATTTAATCATCAAAAATCTAATTATGAAAATGACTAAGACAACTATTTATAATTATTGCCTTTACACAAATAGCCTATTACAAAAAATAGCCCAAAGTGACTATTTTGGAAATAACCCACAAGGGCCCTTCTTGATTGCCCAAATGGTATCTTGATCGCCCATGGCCTTGTGTATTTGTCACTCCATGGCTTCTTTCGGGCTCCAAGCTATCATCCATATATAAAATCCCCTCCTAATATTCTCCAAGCTAACCATGATCGTATCAATTCCCGTTGGTTTCCTCTTGTGAATTCCTTTGAATTAGTAGCACTTTGGGGCTGTTTTGAGCCCCAAAATGAGTCCTTTTCGCGCTTAATTTTTGAGTATGGGATTCTTAACCCGCCATGAGCATAATTGTGAAATTTAATTTCTGTTTCGTTACGCGAACCCCGAGGGTCATTTTCCGACCTTATTTTCAGCCTGAATTTTTGTATAGCAATATGGGTGTGATTCTTCTTGCCTTGATACTTAGGTTATGTTTTTGATAGCGTGGCAGATTTCTGAGGCTGTTCGGAAGGGAAAGACACATAAGTGACGGTTCGTGTTTGCAGTTCGGCCCCGAGGTAGGTTATGGTTTACTTTCTAGACTGAGTTTAGTTAGATTTTATACATTTATATGTTACTGGAACATTAGTTTGGGCTTTAAGTAGATTTAGGCTTAAATCCTTTTTATAGCTTTAAATTAGCCATTTTGGATTATAGTTTAGAATTATCATATTTATCCTTAGCCTAGGAGCTCGTAGTATCGTTATGGCTAGCCTAGAATCCCTAGTTTGCTTTTAGAAGGTTTTAGAGGTAGAGTAGAGATTCCTTGTGGTTTTTCCTTTTACCTTCCTATTTTATCTGCTTCTTTCTACCGTTATGTGTAACTGTGGGCCTGAGACCATAACTTGGATTTGGACGGAACCCCAAGTCAGTTATCTTGGTTTGAAGGGTATTTTGCCCTATTTTACCTTGTTGTGTGGTTTCCTCTAGATATGGACATTTCATGCTCATACTGCATTGCATAGTATTGACACTGAAAGGAAGTATGTTTTAAGACTTTTGGTTCAAAATGAGGTTTACTACGGCTACGGTGATTTTTGGATTTGAATTAAATCTTATTGGATTTTACTATGGATTTTGTAGGGAAAAGGGAAAAATACTATTTTATGCATATACTTATAGTCCGATGCGATATTTCGGGTTTTACTTTCCTTTCACCTACATGTATATATATATATGCATAGTCCAATGCGATATTTTGGGTGCCCGATGCGATATTCTGGGTTTATATATTATGCATTCATACATTACATCATCTTCTAGCTTTATAATTTACTTTCTAGCAACTAAAGTAAGGTGTAGCTATACAATAGACTCTGTCTACCCAAAATAAAAGATATAGACAGAATATACAAGATGGAAAGCATGTAAAGTCTCCAAAAGCGCTGGGAGCTAACCATGATCCGAACTGCAACATGCCTCAAACGATGGGAGGATCAGTGAGGGTGGCTCATACTAGGTACTACATCAGAAAAAGATGCAGAGTGTAATATGAGTACCAAGATAATGGGTACCCAGTAGGCATCATAGGCCGACCGAGAACAGAAAGATAAGATATAAAATAAATTACAGGAAAGTACACAAAATACAGGGATCTACCTAACTCTAGTTATAAAACTGAAAATAGAGA
The DNA here is from genome assembly GCA_003996215.1 of Jaltomata sinuosa. NCBI lineage: Eukaryota > Viridiplantae > Streptophyta > Magnoliopsida > Solanales > Solanaceae > Jaltomata > Jaltomata sinuosa. The sequence continues at coordinate 30,555 of QJPP01001688.1, read as the reverse complement.
TAATTGAACTAACAGGAGGGCAACAATAATAAAATCAATACAAGCCACCGACACTCCAAGTACACTCAAGTCAATGCGATGTTATGGGATATGATGTGATGTATGAATGCATAATAGTATAAACCCAGAATACCACATCGGGCACCCGGAATACCGCATCAGACTACGCATATATATATATATATATATGCATATAAGAAATAAAAACCCGGAATAACGCATTATGGATCCGTAATACCGCATCAGACTATAGGTATTTATATTTCAAAATAAGACTCTGAATAACACATCGAGTATCCGGAATACCGCATCGGACTATGAGTATATATATATTTTAAAATAGCGGAGAAAAGGTCCGGGAATATCCCTTGGACCAGCATAAAAGTAGTACTTTCTCTTTCCTTTCCAAATTCAGTAGTAAACCCAATATAACTCTTCAAACATCCAAGAACCACAATATCCATAGTAAATCTCCAGTTTTAAAACCAAAAGCCTCAAAAACCTTCCTTTTTTGTATCGATAATATGCAATGCAGTATGAGCATAAAGTATCCATAATCAGAGAGAGTAGCACACCATAATGCAAAACAGGGCAAAATACCCTCTAAAACAAGAGAACTGACCTGGAAACTCCATCCAAATCCAAGCTATTGCCTCAGGCCCACAGTTACACATAACCAACAATTAATGCGGAAATAGCATAAAATAATTACAGAGACCATTATGAGCATCAACTCTACCTCTAAAAGCATACTAAGGATTCTAGGCTAGGCATAACAAAACTACGGGCTCCTAGACTAAGGATAGCATGAAAAGTTATAATCTATGATCTGAAATGGCCAAAATAATATAAGTCACAAGATTTAAGCCTAATACTACCTAAAGTCCAACCTAACATTCGAGTAACATATAATATATAGAACCTAACTAAACTCAGTCTAGAAAGTAGATCGTAACCTACTTGTCGTCTGACGACTAGCTGCGGGAATGACATCGTTTAGGCCCGAACCGCTTTGAGAATCTCCAATTAACAAAAACACTATGAAAACAATAATCTACACATTAAAAGAAGACCAATGATACCCATATTGCTATAATAATAGTCAGGTCAAAATTTGGGCCATCGATGGGCCTGTGGGCCCCACAACCCAAAATTAAAAATAGAAAGAAGCACGATGAACATACAACTCCCGTGAGCGCATGCTCAAATTTTGAGCGAATTTGGTTAAGGAAAATGGCACAAAACATCCTTCTCAAAAGGATATTGAAGATAGAATTTCAAGAATTAAAAATCCAGAATTAACGCTAGAAACCACGTACCACAATGAGATAAAATATGCCAATGAAGTGAATTCATCGAACCACCGATTATGCAAGCCAAAACGAGCAGCTTCTACAAGGAATTTCTCCAAGCTTTAATAATCACAACAATGGAGGTTAACAATGGAGAAGAAGTTTTTGGGGAAGAAGGAGCTTACCAAAACGACGAGGGAGCAAGGTGATTAACCAACTTGAAGAATTCCCCAAAGCTTAGAACTATCTTGGCGCAATTTCTAGAGAGTAGAAACTGATTTGGAGTTGGGGAAATTAGGAAACAAAGGCTAGAAAAATGGAGAAAGAGAAATTTATAGGTCTAGGCGCAGGCCAGCGCTATCGCGCTAAAGAAGCACGTTCGCGCTGAAGGGAGGATCATAGACCAACACAATTGCGTTGTTTTAGTGCAATCGCGCTGAAGGTAAAAGCGTTGAAGGCCATCTGTAATACCTCAGAAATTCATTCAGCTTTTAAAACTCAAAACTTGCAGAATTTTAAACTTCCAGGGACCACGGGTCAAGTCCACGAGTTGTGGAAAGGACTCGTGATTCTAGTCTTGCAGACCACCCTAAGGTCTGAGGACCACGGATAAGTTTCACGGTTCGTGGATATTTCCACGGATCATGGTACCAACCCGTGGAAATCAGACAGAGAATGGCCATTTCCCCTGGCACCATGAATTGGTTCCACGACTCGTAGAATTTTCTACGAGTCATCCTGTTAGTCCATGGAAAGTTATCCACAGCCTGAAATTTTGGCTCAGGAATAACGACTCAAGTCCACGAGCCGGATGAATTCTACAGTCCGTGGAAGGGACCCATGAAACCTGAAGCTGAGTTTTAAAATAGTTTTTTCTTAATTAAGTCCTAGGGGTATTTTTATAACTACCCACCCTTTTAAATCCTAAGTGAGATCATTTTGACTACTTCTAGAAGTGTTTTCACCTTCATTAGCCTAAGTCCTCCCTCAAATCTTCATTCATCTCCTAAAAAGGAAAAGAACTCCTTCAAACTCCAAGTCTCAAGCTCCAAGATCAAGTCTCCTTTCTTTTCAATTTCAAGTGGGATAGCTTCAATCATGGTATATGGGTAATCAACAATGGGTTCCTTCCACCCTTGTGCCCAAAACCCCAAATTTTTATTTTGATTGCATGAACTTTCAAATTAGGGTTCTTACCCAATTCTTATGAGTTTTACTATAAATTGCCTTCTCATGCTTTTATTATGAAATTACTACTAAATTGCATGATTTTGCATGGGTTTTTAAATATGAACTCCTATTTAAAATTGAAGGCTAATTATGGCAAATTCTATATGCATAAATTGATTCAAGTAAATTGGGTATTTGATAGTATATTTTCATAAATTTCAAGCAACTGCATGCCTAGTTCTTATATTTTATGAAAGTATATGTTATTATGAAATTGAACCAGTGCCATGCAAATTTTCAAGTTATGAACTATTATGCAAGACAAAACACCCGATGTACCATCAATGCTCATGAATCATTTTCTAAAACCAAGGTTCGTGAGTAGTATGAAGATTCGGGTTATGAACATGTTTATGAACAAGCTTTGACATCTAGATATGTCACATGTATGTGAGATTATGTTATACATTTTGGGAGTAGAAATTAGCAATGAGCGATGAGGGTTCTAGATAACCCAAGTCCAAAATGACGTTGCCACCGTAGGTTGCCCTCTGTGGCTTATGAAAGGATCCTTATGACATGGTTCTAACCTTGGCCGATTAGGACAACCATTTTTAGTGTGGGTGCATGACACTAGACTCTATGTAGCTCAGCATGGTTTATGTCGGTTAAGAGAAACTCCCATATATTTATTTTCAAGCTAATAAGTTACATGATACTCTACTTTGAATCTTGACTTTATTTCACGTTTTATGCCTTATATCTTGATATTTACTTGTACTATTTCTTTATATGTACAAACTTATTTCAAGCATGTTTTAAGTATGTTTTCGTCATGATTATGCATATCTCACATACTCGGCACATCGTATAGTACTGACGCATACTTTATGCTGCATCCCCTTGATGATGCAGATTCAGGCTCCCTCTCTCAGGCATGTGGCTAGAAACTGCAGGCCATTTACGGTCAGTGTTGGTAAGTCCTCATTATTTGAGGTATAGTTATGATTCTAGCTAGTTGTTGGTTACTTACTTCCGTACCTTGAGTTAGCTAGGGTTTTGTCCTAGCAACTCCTTATGTCATGTGTAGAGTATTTTCAAACATAGATAGTATTCAGGTCTTCTTCGAATCATGTTCATCTTGACTTTATCTTATGGATTGAGTTATCTAGTTTATTATGCTTCCGCTATGCTTATTTGATATGCCTGAGTTATTCTATGACCAAGGATTAGCTTAGGGCACTTGTGGTCCCAGTTCCTGTGTTATGTCTAGGGGGTAGCCTCGGGGTGTGACAAACTTGGTATCAAAGCCTCAGGTTCAAGATTCCTAGGATGTCTGAAAGTCGCATTGAGTAGAATCTCTTTCATGTGTGTGAAGCGTGCCAAACTTATGTGAGGGAAGCTATGAGATATCTTAGAAAAATTTTACTTCTTACATGATCATATCGGGTGATAGAGTTTAACTCCAGTATCCCTCTAATCCTTCCCTTGTACGTTTTAGATTATGCCTCGACATGCTATGCCTCACCGAGCCGCTCGGAATGTTGTTCCTCCACTTTTGGCCTCCGAGGTCACGAATGAGGAGTTCAGGAATGCCATCCATATGCTAGCCCAGACCATGGCCACTCAGGCCAATCAGCCGACTCCTATCCCCGTCCACCCTCAAGGTGGGGTAGTGGCCCGAGTTCGTGACTTTATCCATATGAACCCACCAGAGTTATGGGGTTCGAAAGTGAATGAAGATCCACTAAACTTTGTTAATAAGGTGAAGAAAATCTTTGATGTTATGCAAGTGGCTGGAGTTGATAGTGTTGAGTTAGCATCCTATCAACTCAAGGATATAGGTCATATCTGGTTCTTGCAATGGAAGGGAGCTAGAGCTAGGGACGAGTTCCCTATTACTTGAGAGTGTTTCAAAAGGGCTTTCCTTGACTGGTTATTCCTGAGGGAGTTAAGGCAAGCGAAGGTCGAGGAGTTTGTGAACTTGAGACAGGGATCCATGACAATCCAGGAGTATAGTTTGAGGTTCACTCAGCTCTCCAGATATGCTTCTGCTATGGTAGGGGACCCGCATGATCAGATGAGTAAATTTATCTACGCGGTTTTAGATAAATGAGGAAGGAGTGTAGGTCCGCTATGCTGTAGAGTGATATGAATATTTGTAGACTCATGAGCCATGCTCACCAGATCGAGGGAGACAAGCTTAGGGAGATGGCTAGGGAGAACAAGAGGGTTAAATTTGAGGGTTCGGGTTTTGGCCATCAATGGTCCAGTGGTGGACATCGCTCCTTGTTTCAGAAAAAGTCATCACGACCCATTCATTCTTCTGCTAGTGCTCCTACCAAGTCCCCGAGGCCTTGGCATGATCAGACAGGTAGAGGATTTGGTTCCTATTCGTAGTCTCAATGGAGTGTTGCTAAAGGATCTTCCCATCCTATTTGCAGTATGTATGGGAAGAATCACCTGGAAGAGTGTCATTTGGTCACGGGTGCATGCTTTGGGTGTGGACAGAATGGATACATGGTTAGAGATTGCCCTTAGACTAAGAAGGGGCAGGGAGGTAGTAGGGCTCAGTCTTCTCTAGCAGCCCTAGGAGGTTGACCAGCCCAGTAGGGCACAGCTTCAAGTTCTGGTGGTCAACAACTAACAAACCTAGGGCTCCCAACCAAAGGGTCACTAGCTACGCAAAACAAGTATCGACATGAATCCCATCACGATATTCAAGCTTATAACTATGGTCACCTTATGGTTTCACACCTTACCCTATTTAAGACTTCTCTCATTTTCCCTATCATAACTAGGAATCGCAAATTCAAGAACTTCTACAGAGGTACATACTAAACTTCCTCATCTAACTATTTTGCATGAATAATCCTTACCTAATAATTTACCCACACCTAGAAGTCAAGGTGGAACAAGTACACTAACAAGGAAAGGGAATCTACTACCTCTCAGCTAGGCTACTACAAGGCCTTCTCCCCTAACGCTTATAACAAAATAAACCAGAATTATTGAAAGAAAAGAGATGGAGCAGGAGCATCACGAATGAAGGATTACAAATTGATGTTGACTTACACTTAGCGTGAGCAAGTCACTTAAGGTGAGGCTTGGGGAGTTGAGCGCAATAGGTATGAGTATTTCATATACTGGGCACGTAAGGCATGAATGGTGGGGATCACCACCCCTCATCATCAAAGGCGGTCAAGGGTTTTAGAGCAAGGAAATCATAAGCGCAAACTGTTTCAAGAATCAGGTCGGAGCATATACATAGCGTAACATGATTTGATTTGCTATTAAAGCATGTCTGAAAAATGAACTGAGCAAATAGAACTGAGCATATTGAGAGACATTAGTTTACATAGACACCAACCCTTAGGGATAAAGCTGGGATTTATAGAATCGCAGGATAAGAGTAGAGTCATTGTCTGAAGCAATCACTTATCATTCTAGAATCTGAACATGAGCGTGAATCTGAAATAGGACCATGGAATTGATACACATGGCATGCAAAAGGCATCATAATGGCATAAGTATACTTAGGATGCTAGGATGGAAATAAGCTTTTGCCTCCCCTCTTGACTTTGTTCTAACACCCACAAGCATCCCTACCTGAGCCTCCAAAATCTGATCGATTCTATATTCCACCATCTCTCCCTTAGGTTTATGCTACCCTCCTAAGTCTATGGACCTCTCACCAACCTCTCAAAGGAACTATGATCATTTTACCCTAATAGAACATACACTACTCCAGAATCTAGCACGAATACCCACTTCCTCTATAGTCTAAGATCCTCCTACACCTAAAAGTCTAGGCCTCAACCCTCATATCCCCACTCTATTCTAGGTCAAAAACACTCACAACCAAACAAGAATAGGGGTCCGGTGGCTATGGGTGCATAAAGGAAGAAAATCTAGTGACGTAACTGATTCAACTTCTGGAAGAATACTCAGACCCCGCTGGCTAGGAAATGAAGGAAATCGGTTTTGGAGCTGAACACCACAGTTGTCTGGCTTAGCTGAGGGGCAATCCCTGATCCTATGACCTAACTGACTACACCCAAAACACCCTCCTTTGCCAGCAAGGCACTCACCTAGATGAAACTTATCGCATCTACTACAATGAGGGTACCTCAAGGTCTTCGAAGCCCTATAGTGAAAAGATTGAGAATCGAGGGAAGGTGTGGTAACTAAAAATAGGGTTGGTACGGATGACCTCTGCTGAGAAGATGATTGGTTCCATGTTCTGGTCTTATTGTTCTTCCTCTTTCTCTTCCTTAGTTTTTCTTTCTCATTCAATTGAGTTGTCATGGCTTGAGCCAACATACAAATGGCTTCACAAAATTCTGCATTCGTAACCTCATGACTTGGAGTGGTTGGATTATCATTCCTCGTGGGGTTTCTTCATAGAGACATTATCTAAATGTGTAAGTAACGGATTAGAAGGGTAAGTAGAGTTAAACTCTATCGCACAATAGTAAACATGAAGAAGTGAAGTTTTTCTTAAAATACCTCGTAGCCTCCCTCTCATAAGTGTGGCGCGCTTCACACCCATGAAAGAGATTCTACTTGATGCAGCTTTTAGACATCCTATGACTATTGAACCTGATGTACTGATACCAAGTTTGTCACGCCCCGAGACTACCCTCTGCACGTAACACGAGACCCAAGATCACAAGTGATCTCAAGATAACCCTCTGGCATTAGCATGAATTAAAAACAAAACAAAATAATATAATAAAAGCTTAACTAAAGTAATGAGCAACGCAACCTATTTATATAAGTAAAAGTCTAAGGATAAAAATCTGAATACAGCTGAATGTCTGACTCTATGTCTGAAAGCCTCTACTACTGGCGAGTTGCTGGGACAAGCCCCCAACTAACTCTAAATACTGAAATATTGAATACACAATCTAAATACTAAAATAAAGCTAAACTCCAAGTCCTCGAAGGAGGAGGACTCATTGAGCTGACTGGATGTGTTGCTGATCTACTAGCCACACACTGGGGAGCGGACTAAAGAATCTACATCATAATAGGATGCAACACAAAGAAGTATGCGGTCAGTACTATGGAATATACTAAGTATGTGAGATATGCATAATCATGATAAAAACATATTTAAAACATGCTTGAAATAAGTTTGTATATGTAGAGATATAGCATAAGAAATTATCAAGATATAAGGCATAAAACGTGAAATAAAGTCAGGGTTCAAAGTAGAGTATCATATAACTTATTTGTTTGAAAATAAGCATGCAGGAGTTTCTCTTAACCGACATCAAATCATGATGAGCTACATGGAGTCTAGTGTCATACACCCACACTGAAAAAGGCTGTCCTAACCGGCCAAATTTAGAACCATGTCATACCAGGATCCTGTCATAAGCCACAAAGGGCACCTGCGGTGGTACGTAGTTCTGGAACTAAGAGTACTCTCCCCCGGTCTAACTAAGTGCTAAATACTACTCCCAAAACATAAATATATATAGCATGAGGCTCACATACATGTAATATATCTAGATGTCAAAACTTGTTCATAAACATGTTCATACCCCGGATCTTCATACTACTCACGAACCTTGGTTTTAGAAAGTGATTCATGAGTAGTACTAAACCCGATGGTTTTAGTACATCGGGTGTCTTGTCTTGCATAATAGTTCATAACTTAGGGATTTGAATGGAAGTAGTTTAATTTCATAATAACATATATTTTCATAGAACATAGGAACTAGGCATGCACTTGCTTGAAAAATTCATGAGAATACATGTTATCAATTTCTTATTTTTTCTTAAATCAAACCATGCATGTAGGATTTACCATAATTAGCCTTCAAATCAAAATAGGAATTCATATGTAAAAACCCATGCAAAATCATGCAATTTAGTAGTAATTTCATAATAAAATCATTAGAAGGCAATTTATAGCAAAACCCATAAGAATTGGGTAAGAACCCTAATTTTAAAGTTCATGAAATTCAAAATAGGAATTTGGGGTTTTGGGCACAAGGGTGAAAGGAACCTATTGTTAAATACCCACATACCTTTACTGAAGCTAACCTACTTGAAATTGAAAAGAAGAGGAGGCTTGAACTTGGAGCTTGAGACTTGGAGCTTCAAACCCTAACTTGAAGCTTGAGAAGATGGAACTCCTTTTCTTCTTTTGGAAGTTGATTGAAAGAATGGAAGAGAACTTAGGCCAAGTGGTAATAAAAACCCTCTTAAATAGGCTTAAAAAGACTTAGTATAGGAGTTAAAAGAGTGAGAAATTACAAAAATACCCTTGGACTTAAACTTGGAAAAAGCTAGAAAAAGTCATCTTCAGAGACCACGAGTCAGTCCATGGTCCATTATCCAAAAGGACGAGCCATCAACTGATGTGTGGTTTCAAATGCCACTTCTAGAGGTCTACTAGAACTGTACACCACAAGTCACTTTACGGTCTGTGGTTCAGGATGATGGACCGTCCTGTGGCTCGTGGTTCTGACTTTAGGATATAAGGATCCTCTGATCCTCAGGAATTATGAGTGGAAGAATGGGTCGTGGAATAGGTTGACGAGTCGTCAACCCACTCATGGAATTTTGTGGACTTGGTACCTCTCCGAAGGTGATTCCATGGCTTATAGGATGGACCGTCATTCAAAATGATGACCTGTCAAGTCATTTATGGAAACTGGGTAGAAAAATTGAATTTTGACAAACCACGGGTCACTCTACTGACCGTAGTTTTGGTCTACGGGTCGTGAACCAACCAGTGGTTTTGAAGATAAAAATTTTAAGGTTCAGGTCAGAAATCATGAATCACAATACAGACCGTGGTTCAGAACTACGGTTTGTCATCCCTGTTCGTAGTCACTGATAGTGCTGCAGTAAATTCCCCATAACCTTTTACTTCGGACTCAGATTAATGCATGGTCAATGGAGTTGGAAATAAGACTCAAACATCTTTAATTTGGTGGGTACTAGGCTACCTAACTCTTTATATTTTAGGAGGAATGATCGATTGAAGTTGACCCTAATTTAGTCTTACATGAAAACATACTTGGGTGAGGTGCTTGCAACTTAACTTGATGATAGGAGTTTCTTATGAACATGATTTGCATCCAAATCACTCACCACACTAGGGAAATAATCATTACATTCATGGAAAAGGTTCGGATATTAGCTTAGGATTTTTGGGGTGTTACAGTTGGACCTCGGTGCATCCCTATCTTTTGTGACCCCTTATGTAGCATGCAAATTCGAAATTTGTCTGGAATCGCTTCTAGAACCCTTTTGTGTGTCTACTCCAGTTGGTGAGTCAGTCGTAGCCAAAAATATCTATCGAAATTTCCCTATCTCAATCCTTCATAGAGTCACTTCAGCAGATTTAATAGAGTTGGAGATGACTGATTTTGATGTTATTCTTTGTATGGATTGGTTGTATGCTTGTTATGCTTCAGTTGATTGTCGTACTTGGGTTGTCAGTTTTAAGTTTTCAAATGAACCCGTCTTAGAGTGGCAAGGTAGTCCCCCATCCTGGAAAGGTCATTTTATATCTTATCTTAAGGTTAGGAAGATGATTTCAAAAGGTTATGTTTATCATATAGTTTGGGTTATGGACATGGAGTCTGAAACCTCATCTTTTCAGTTTTTCCCTGTTGTGAATGAGTTCCCACAAGTGCTTCCCAAAGATTTTCCTGGAGTCCCTCCCGAGTGAGAGATCGACTTTGGTGTAGATCTTCTTCCAGATATGAATCCCATCTCTATTTCTCCCTATCGAATGGCTCCTTAAATATTTAAAGGATCAGTTGAAGGATCTTCTTGATAAGGGTTTCATCAGGCCTAGCATTTCTCTATGGGGTGCCCCAATTTTGTTTGTGCGTAAGAAAGATGGTTCCCTCAGAATGTGTATTGACTACCGTCAGTTGAACAAGGTCATAATCATGAATAAATATCCCATTCCTAGGATTGATGACCTGTTCGATCAGCTTCAGGGTGCTAGTTTCTTCTCCAAAATCGATCTTAGATCTGGTTATCATCAACTTTGTGTTTGAGTGTGATATCCCGAAGACTGCCTTCAGGACTCGGTATGGTCATTATGAATTTGTGGTTATGTCTTTTGGTTTAACGAATGCTCCTGCAACCTTTATGGATTTGATAAACTGTGTGTTCAAACAGTATTTGGATATGTTTGTGATTGTTATCATTGATGATATCCTTATCTACTCTCAGAGTGTGGAGGAGCATGCGGACCATTTGAGAGTTGTGTTGCAAACTCTCAAGGATCGGCAGTTGTTTGCTAAGTTTAGCAAGTGTGAGTTTTGGATGCAGTCTGTTGCATTTCTGGGTCATATTGTGACTAGAGATGGTATTCGAGTTGATTCTCAAAAGATTGAGGCAATAAAGAACTGGCCTAGACCTACTTCCCCGTCTGATATTAGGAACTTTTTGGGTTTGGCTAGTTAATACAGGAGGTTTGTGGAAGGGTTTTCTTAAATTGCTGGCCATTGGCTCGGTTGACTCAAAAGAAGGTCAAATTACAGTAGTCCGATCTATGTGAGAAGAACTTTCAGGAATTGAAGACTAGGTTGACCATAGCACCAGTGTTGGCTCTACCCGAGGGCCTAGATGACTTTGTTGTGTATTGTGATGCTTCTAAAATTGGTTTGGGTTGTGTTTTGATGCAGCATGATAAAGTGATTGCTTATGCCTTGAGACAGCTTAAGACTCATGAGAATAACTACCCTACTCATGATCTTGAGTTAGCAGTCGTGTCTTTTGCTTTGAAGATTTGGAGACATTACTTGTATGGTGTATATATGGATGTATTCACCAATCATAAGAGTCTCCAGTATGTGTTCACTCAAAAGGAATTGAATCTGCGTCAAAAGAGATGGCTTGAGCTTCTTAAGGATTATGATATGAGTGTGCTTTACCATCCGGGAAGGCAAATGTTGTAGCGGATGCACTTAGTAGGTTGTCCGTGTCTTCAGTTGAAGATGAAAAGAAGGAATTGGTTAAGGAGGTTCATAGGCTTGCTCGGTTGGAGTTCGCCTTATGGACTTGACAGAAGGTGGTGTTATTGTTCAGAATGGTTCTGAATCATCTTTGGTAGATGAGGTGAAGGCAAAGCAAGACAGTGATCCTATTTTGCTTCAGCTAAAGGGTGCAGTCCATCAGTTGAGGTTTTCTCCCAAGGGGCAGATAGTGTGCTTTGTTATCAGGGTCGATTATGTGTGCCCGATGTAGATGGGTTGAGACACCAAATTTTGATTGAGGCTTATAGTTCCATATATTCTATTCACCTTGGTGCCACCAAGATGTACCATGACCTACGAGAAGTCTATTGGTGAAATGGTATGAAGAGGGACATAGCCGGTTTGTGGCTAAGTATCCCAACTATCAACAAGTTAAGGTAGAGCATTAGCGACCAGGTGGCATGACTCAGGACATTGACCTTCCTACTTGGAAGTGGGAAACAATCAATATGGACTTCATCACAGGTTTGCCTCGTACTCGAAGGAAACTTAATTCCATTTGGGTGATTGTCGATCGGATGACTAAGTCATCCCACTTCTTGGCTGTTAAGACTACGGATTCAACAGATGATTATGCCAGACTCTACATTCGGGAGATAGTCAGATTGCATGGTGTTCTTTTGTCTATCATTTCAGATAGAGGTACTCAGTTTACCTCCTAGTTTTGGAGATCGTTTCAGCGAGGTCTTGGTACTCAGGTGAAGCTTAGCACAGCTTTTAGCCCATAGACGAATAGCCAGGCAAAGGGTACTATTCAGACCTTGGAAGATATGTTGAGGTCTTGCGTGATTGACTTCAAGGGTAATTGGGATGATCACTTACCTCTTATCAAGTTTTTCTACAATAACAACTTTCATTCTAGAATCCAGATGGCTCCTTATGAGGCACTTTATGTTCGGAGGTATAGGTATCCTATTGGTTATTTTGATGTAGTGAGAAAGCTTTGATTGGTCCAGATTCGGTTCATGAGACTATGGAGAAGGTTCAGCGTATTATAGAGTGGTTGAAGACCGCACAGAGTCGACAAAAATCATATGCGGATGTGAGAAGAAGGGAGTTGGAATCTGAAGTTGATTATTGGGTTTTTCTTAAATTATCACCCATAAATGGTGTGATGAGAATTGGCAAGAAAGGGAAGCTTAGTCCCTGTTTTGTAGTTCCTTATCGAATTCTGAGGAGAGTTGCTAGTGTTGCTTATGAGTTGGATTTGCCAATGGAATTAGAAGGGGTTCATCCAGTTTTCCATATTTCCTTGTTGAAGAAGTGTGTTGGTGATCCGACCTTGATTGTCCCTTTGGAGGATGTGGGTGTGAAGGATAGTCTCACTTATGAGGAGGTTCCTGTGGAGATTCTTTATCGTCAGATTCATAGGTTGAGAAACAAAAAAGTCTCTTCTGTAAAAATCCTTTGGAGGAATCAGCTAGTTGAAGGAGCTACTTGGGAAGCAGAATCAGCCATGAAAGCCAAGTACCCTCATCTCTTCCCTTCTGATTCCACTCCATCTTGAGGTAATAGTTTCCTCCTTAGTATGTTCCTCCGGTTCTATTCCCCCAGTTTTTCTCATGATCCTAGCATGTATTAATGTTCTCAAAGTTGATTCTGTCATGTTTTAAGTTGAAATGTTCAGTCTTCATGTTTATTCCTTAGTTTTCCATGTTTTGTTGTTGGTTGGGCTGTTTTCTCTCCAAGTTTACATGCTTAGTCTTCATTCGAGGATGAATGATCCCAAGGGGGATATATTGTAACACCTCGAAAATCAATTCAGTTTTTAATACTCAGAACTTGCAGAATTTTAAACTTCCAGGGACAACGGTTCAAGTCCACGGGCATTGGAAAGTTCCATGAGTCGTGGAAAGGACTCATGATTCCAGTCCTGCAGACCACCCTCAGGTCTGAAGACCACGGGTCAGTTTCACAGTTCTTGGATGTTTCCATGGATTGTGGTACCAACCCGTGGAAATCAGACAGAGAGTGGCCATTTCCCCTGGCACCACGAATTGGTTCCACGACTCATAGAATTTTCTATGGGTCATCCTGTTAGTCTGTGGAAAGTTATCCACAACCTAAAATTTTAGCTCAGGAACCACGACTCAAGTCCACGAGCCGTGATGAGTTCTACGGTCCGTGGAAGGGACCCGTGGAACCTAAAGCCGAGTTTTAAAATAACTTTTTCTTAATTAAGTCCTAGGGATATTTTTATAATCACCCACCATTTTAACTCTTAAGTGAGGTCATTTTGACTACTTCTAGAAGGGTTTTCACCCTCATTATCCTAAGTCCCTCCTCAAATCTTCATTCATCTCTCAAAAAGAAAAAGAACTCCTTCAAACTCCAAGTCTCAAGATCTAAGATCAAGTCTCCTTTCTTTTAAATTTCAAGTGGGTTAGCTTCAATCAAGGTATGTGGGTAATCAACAACGGGTTCCTTCCACCCTTGTGCCCAAAACCCCAAATTTTTATTTTGATTACATGAACTTTCAAATTAGGGTTCTTACTCAATTCTTATGAGTTTTGCTATAAATTGCCTTCTTGTGATTTTATTATGAAATTACTACTAAATTGCATGATTTTGCATGGGTTTTTACATATGAACTCCTATTTCAAATTGAAGGCTAATTATGGCAAATTCTACATGCATAAATTGATTCAAGTAAATTGGGTATTTGATAGTATGTTCTCATGAATTTCAAGCAAGTGCATGCCTAGTTCCTATGTTTTATGAAAGTATATGTTATTATGAAACTGAACTAGTTCCATGCAAATTTTCAAGTTATGCACTATTATGCAAGACAAGACACACGATGTACCATCAATTCTCATGAATCATTTTCTAAAACAAAGGTTCGTGAGTAGTATGAAGATCCGGGTTATGAACATGTTTATGAAAAAGCTTTGACATCTAGATATGTCACATTTATGTGAGCTCATGTTATACATTTTGGGAGTAGTATTTATCACCGAGCGATGAGGGTTTTAGATTACTCAAGTCCAAAACTACGTTTCCACCGTAGGTTGCCCTCTGTGGCTTACGAAAGGATCCTCTTATGACATGGTTCTAACCTTGGCCAATTAGGACAACCTTTTTCAGTGTAGGTGTATGACATTGGACTCCATGTAGCTCAGCATGGTTTATGTCAGTTAAGAGAAACTCCCGCATGTTTATTTTCAATATAATAAGTTACATCATACTCTACTTTGAATCTTGACTTTATTTCATGTTTTACGCCTTATATCTTGATATTTACTTGTACTATTTATTTATATGTACAAACTCATTTCAAGCAAGTTTTAAGTATGTTTTCGTCATGATTATGCATATCTCACATACTCAGTACATCCTATAGTACTGACGCATACTTTGCACTGCATCCTCTTGATGATGCAAATTTAGGTTCCCTCCTTCAGGAACGTGGCTAGAGACCACATGCCATTTCCAGTCAGTGTTGGTGAGTCCTCATTGTTTGAGGGCTAGTTATGATTCTATCTAGTTATTGGTTACTTAATTTCGTACCTTGAGTTAGCTAGGGTCTTGTCCTAGCAACTCCTTATGTTATGTGTAGAGGCTATTCAGACATAGATAGGATTCGAGTCTACTTCGAATCATGTTCATCTTGACTTTATCTTATGGATTGAGTTATCTAGTTTATTATGCTTCCGCTATGCTTATTTGATATGCTTGAGTTATGGTATGACCAAGGGTTAGCTTGGGGCACTTGTGGTCCCAGGTACCGTGTTACGTCTAGGGGGTAGCCTCGGGGCATGACACCACCAGAAGTGGAAAAACCAGCAACAGCTAAAACTTCTACGGGGCATTCCGGGCACAATCGGAACCCGATACTCAAAACCCAATAATGCTATTAGAGTGGAAACAACGTTCCACACTCAACGGAATTGACAAAACTTCCATACTAGGTAAACTCGGAGAATGTTGACCTAAGTCAACACTAACTAAAACCAACTGAACATCCAAAATGAGCCCAGCTCACTCGAGACCCAGACCAATGGTCCCTCTAGCCAAAACTCAACATATCAGAGCTAAAAGCGCTGATAGAATTTCCATTCGAGGCTGTCTCTTCCAAATATTGACCAAAGTCAACCATACAAGCCCAACTGGCCTGAAAATACAAAATGAGAGAGAAATCCAAGATGAAAAGCTCCTAGATCCTGACAAAAGGTCATTTTAGACTAAAGTCCATGCTCCGTAGCTAACGAAACTATCGAAATTTGATTTCGAGCACGATTACCAAGAATGTTGACCAAATTCAATGATTTTCTAAGTTCAAGTTCTCATACAGGGAAATGGTCATAGCAACCCAACAAACGGCCTGGGTATTGAACTGCCAATCCCAGCAAGTCTTAAATAACCTGTAGACCCTGCGGGAAAGCTTGAAACACATAAAAGCAAAAAAATAGGACAACGACCAGGAGGGTCATTACAACATCCACTACTAAAATAACTTTCATCCCCAAAAGTTGAAGAAGGGAAACTCTGGAAGGCTTAAACAAAGATGTATACTAAGCCCGCACCACTTACACGGAAACCCGAGTAGCCTCCCAGACTATAAGGCACCCCACGGAGCTAAACCAAAGGAAAACTACCTACCCCCAACACCTCACCAGCCAAACTAGACTCTAACCTTTAACCTAAACCTCCAAAGATCTCCCAACCAAACTGACCCCCAAGAATCTCAACTGAAAGCACCGATACCACACTAAAACTAGATAATCAAGGTGATCAATACACCGAACTCGAATCTTCGATACCGCAACTAAGTTTCACCCACAAAGTCACCAACTAAAACTCTAACTCATGAACCCGCTGATCTGCAAAGACCATTTATTCTTACTTGAATCCTTTTGCACCGTAACTATGAACCTGCACACACGCTTCACACTCCAGCCACTCTCAAAGTATCAACTGACACACCGGAGATTTATGGTTCCCTCTTACACTCCACTATGGACGAAGTCACCCATTTTACTCAAACCCTTCCCAAGCCAAGCTATAGCCTACTATCCCTTGATATCCAAAATACTAACCCCAAGCACATGCTCGTAAACTGTGGTAGTTTTGCACCACCTGACCATCAACCAACACTGGAATCACATACATAGATAACCTCCCAGAGAACTAACCCATTCAAGCCTCTAGACCTCAAAATCACCAAGGCAATCATCAACCTCAAATTACTATGGAAATCTAACATAGCCCTGCCGGCTTTAACCCACACAACTTGACCACATATAGCATACACCACTACTGATTCTCGAACCTTTACCGCTGAGTCTATCCAACCAAGGTAGA
Source organism: Jaltomata sinuosa (assembly GCA_003996215.1). Classification (NCBI taxonomy): domain Eukaryota; kingdom Viridiplantae; phylum Streptophyta; class Magnoliopsida; order Solanales; family Solanaceae; genus Jaltomata; species Jaltomata sinuosa. The sequence continues at coordinate 13,772 of QJPP01001688.1, read as the reverse complement.
AGGAACCTCATACTATTAAGAACACAGCTAAAATATTGAATGTCCAGCCTAAACTGAGGGTTAGCCAAGGACTGGGTGTCCAAGGCCAATAGCCACTCCAAAACCTAAAGTAAAGGAGCCAAGTTGCCTGCACCCACGGCCTTTCGGCACTAGGATGCTGCAACCAAAGAGAAACTTCCACGAACCACCCAAGGTAGTCTGCTAGCCTGCGATTCTGATACCCAATTCCAGTTTACCAACCAATGCCTCTGTCAAACCCATGAGTAGACCCATATATTGTTGATGAACACTTAGGAATCGGATCTCGCTAGGACCTGAATATAAAGTTTGCCCAATCTGTAGATGCTACTAAAACTTGGGTCCTCCAAAGAATGTAGCAAGGTAATCACAGCTGATGCAACAAGCCCCCAAAGGTAGTACTAGAAAAGCCTACCACCCCGATCTCTACTACAAGGAATCCTGCCCCCAAATAAATCCAAGTACAATTCCACTGCACTCTGTAGTCGATCGAATCAAGTCATCAACCCACAAACCAAAGCATACCCTCAGTCAGCTACTAGTAACCCATACATACATGCAAGGAGTCATCTCCCTCCCTTTTCAAACCAAACAGAACCCTTTCCAATGGTACACTAAACCTAACAAGCTCTCTCTCAAATGCAACCTGGAGCTATTCCCTTAGCTCCCACAACTCCTACCGGTAATACTTCATATGATGGAACGAGGGTAGGAAGAAAGCCTAACTCAACCAAAAAAATGCTATAATCAAAAATCTAACTGCAAAGCCACAATTCCATAATCAAACATCAGTCACGACGCTACAACCAATACTTAGCCAATCAAATAAAGCCAGAACCCGACCATAATACCATACTCAAACTCAATTATATCATCGGGAACTAAGAAGGGTAGAAAGAAACTCATCTAGACTTAGAATAGAAGGAACCACGAAAACAAACCATAACTTCTAACTTACCAAACCCAACACTAAGGAAAGTCAATTCAGATCACCCGAGAAAACAAAACCAACAAATGCTCATCAGCATAACCAACACGACCTGACTTAAGCAGTTCAAACTCCGATACTACCACCAATACCACACCATAATAACAGAATGACTCCTAGTACATGATAGATAACGGCCTAAGCAACAACCACCTAAGGCCGCTAGACAAAATAAAACACTCAGCCCAATCCTAGAACCACGACTAAAACCAGTAATAAAGCTAACAAGACCTACCCACGAGTCAAAACCCCAGATATCTACCTCACAAGGTCAACACACCCATCTACTATTAAAGAATTCAACCATCGAGAACTCAGATACATACACCCTAAAATTGCAAGTACTACCATAGGATGGAATAAGTAAATCTACAACTGATTAGAAGGCCGCTACCCAACACTACAAGAAGATAGCCTACGCTAGAGCACCTACAGTCCCGATGGGCGTCCATACACTTGAGGAACTCACAAGATCACACAATCCCTCCGGCATCCTATACTAACTGAGCATACACTAAGCAACCAGCAAACAAGAATCTAAATACAATATAAATAATATAATGGAACTATGTGTGACCGTATTGCTATATGCACCTCCCTCAACACTCGCAGCTCATGGCCCCTAGTCCGGATTAACAAGATCCATGCAAGTCTAAGTGACCACATACAAAAAATTGAGGGATCTCAAAGCATAATTGACCAGAGTCTATCTCGGTCTAAAACATTAAACCGCAAATCTCAGACCCCTATATAGGATGCCAAAAGTGTATCTGGGACTAAATCTATAATAAAAACATGTCTAGCGCTACGGCACAGCCGAGCCTAGTATCAGTATGAAAATCGATGATAAAATCATCATAATACTCCTTTTTACTCTAAGAAAATCCATAAAGTCAGTTCTAAATCCCTTTTATAATCATTTTACCGAAAACAGGCCCTTAGGGCCATGCAAGTTTTATAAACTATTTATAGTAGGCCCATAGCAAAAATAGTAGTAAAATATATAGGAAACCCTTTGCATGAATGATATTATTGCAAATAGACAATAGCCCAATGACTCACAATCAACCTATCAGTCCTGCACAGGAACAATTAGCTCTACAACATACATAACCAACCTAATATAACAACTCGATGTCCAAGACTCGCATACATTCCCAATAATCCCACCATCTATGGTCCAAAGGCATATACAAAGTCCACAGGAGGCCACAAGTGTAATACTATAATATTAGATCTAATACTACAATTAAAGCAAGAAATAAGATGGCAGAAGAAATGGGCAAGGTCTGGGGTGCCTACCTAGAATACCCAACCCAAGGATGTCAATTAATACAGTTATAACTTATAAATGCAGTTTAAGGTAAGGGAAACCATAACCTTAAACCTAGCCAAAGCATCTCTTGAAGAACCAGGTGCTGCCTCTACCCGTGATATAGATACACCCTCTGGAAGACTTGGATTCCAAGCCATGGTACCCTGAGGAAATAGGGTAGTGATATATCACACCAAAAGTTAGGCTAGCTCTAAACCCCCTCTTAGCCAAAGTGGTAAGCCCACACTCTGAAATCCCAGGGCTGAAGGGAGCACTGAAGTAAGAGGCGCATAAGCCTCATCGCCTCCCATTGTCGTATGCGTCCTAGGTTTCTAAGGAGGAATGAAACAACTGAAGTGTTAGAAGTCAATAGATTCAAGGAAGCACGATCAGGAATCAAACAAGATGGAATCTTTCCTAGGAATATCCTTAGCCTCTCGCAGATAAGATACAGATGTCATTGTACCGATCCACGAGACTCTACTAGACACTTGCTCTTGTACTGACAAGACTGGTGAACCTAGATCTCTGATACTACTCTTTCATGACCCAAAACTGGGCCAAGATGGTGTCTATATAACCCTCCGGTAGGCAAGACAAACCCAATAATACGGGAGACAATAGAGCAGTTAAAGTATGGAAAAGTGGAAGACATAAATGAAAAGACAGGGCCAATAGCATATATACGTACCATCGTACAAAATATACATAAGAAGGCCTTAAAGTGACCAACAAGACAAAACAGACTCGAGAATTAACCCGAACATGGTGTCACTAGTACAAGAGGGACTAAAGTAAGGAGTAGCTATACAACAGAATCTGTCTACCCAAAATACAAGATATAGACATAATATACAAGATGGAAAGCATGTAAAGTCTCCAAAAGCGTTGGGAGCTCACTGCGATCCGAATTGCAACATGCCTCGAATGATGAGAGGATCAGTGAGGGTGGCTCATACTAGGTACTGCATCAGAAAAAGATGCAGTGTAGTATGAGTGCCAAGACAATGGGTACTTAGTAGGTATCATAGGCCGACTGAGCACAGAAAGATAATATATAAAATAAATTACAGGAAAGTACATAAAATACAGGGATTACCTAACTCTAGTTACAAAACTGAAAAATAGAGATAATTGAACCAACAAGAGGGCAACAATAATAAAATCAATACAAGCCACCGACAATCAAAGTACACTCAAGTCAATGCGATGCTATGGGATATGATGTGATGTATGAATGCACAATAGTATAAACCCGAAATACCATATCGCGTACCCGAAATACTATATCGAACTATGCCTATATATATGTATGCGTGCATATAGGAAATAAAAACCTAAAATAACGCATCAGGGTTCCGGAATACCATATCAGACTATAAGTATTTATATTTTAAAATAAAACCCAGAATAACGCATTGGGTACCGGAATACCGCATCGGACTATGAGTATATAAATATTTGAAAATTGTGGAGAAAAGGTTCAGGAATATCCCTTGGACTGGCATAAAAGTACTACTTTTACTTTCTTTTCCAAAATCAGTAGTAAACCCAGTATAACTCTTCAAACATCCAAGAACTATAGTATCCATAGTAAATCTCCAGTTTTAAAACCAAAAGCCTCGAAAACCTTCCTTTTCTATATCGATAATATGCAATGCAGTATGAGCATGAAGTATCCATAATTACAGACAGTAGCACACCACAAGGCAAAATAGGGCAAAATACCCTCCAAACAAGAGAACTGACTTGGAAACTCCATCCAAATCCAAGCTATGGCCTCAGGCCCACGGTTTACACACAACTAACAATTAAAGCGAAAATAGCATAAAATAATTATGAAGACCACTACGAGCATCAACTCTACCTCTAAAAGCATACTAAGGATTCTAGGCTAGGAATAACAATACTACGGGCTCCTAGACTAAGGATAGCATGAAAAGTTCTAATCTATGATCCGAAATGGACAAAATAATATAAGTCACAAGATTTAAGCATAATACTACCTAAAGTCCAACCTAACGTCCTAGTAACATATAATATATAAAACTTAACTAAACTCAGTCTAGAAAGTAGACTGTAACCTACCTGTCGTCCGATTACTAGCTGCAGGAATGACATCATTCAGGCTCAAACCGCTCTGAGAATTTCTAATTTGCAAAAACACTATCAAAACAATAATCTACACTTGAAAAGAAGATCAATGATATCCATATTGCTATAATAATAACCGGGTTGAAATCTGAGCCACCGATGGACCCGTGGGCCCTGCAATATGAAATCAAAAATGAAAAGAAGAACGATGAACATACAACTCCCGTGAGTGCATGCTCAAATTTTGAGCGAATTTGGCTAAAGAAAATGGCACAAAATAGCCTGCTCAAAAGGGAATTGAAGATTGAATTTGAAGAATTAAAAATCCAGAATTAACGCAAGAAACCACTTACCACGATGAGATGAAATATGCCAACAAAGTGAATTCACCAAACTAGCGATCATGCAAGCCAAAACGAGCAGCTTCTACAAGGAATTTCTCCAAGCTTTAATAATCACAACAATGGAGGTCAACAATGGAGAAGAAGCTTTTGGGGAAGAATGAGCTTAACAAAATGACGAGGGAGCAAGGTGATTAACCAACTTGAAGAATTCCCCAAAGCTTAGAACTATCTTGGAGCAATTTATAGAGAGTAGAAACTGATTTGGAGTTGGGGAAATTAGGAAACAAAGGCTGGAAAAAAAGAAAGAGAAATTTATAGGTCTGGGCACAGGCCAGCGCTATCGCGCTAAAGGAGCGCGATCGCACTGAAGGGAGGATCGCAGACCAACGCAATCACATTATTTTAGTGCGATCATGTCAAAGGGAAAATCACAGGCTAGCGCGATCGTGTTGACCGGGCGCTATCGCACTGAAGTCCACCAGAAGCAGAAAAACCAGCAACAGCTAAAACTTCTATGGGGAATTCCGGGCACAATCGGAACTCGATATTCAAAAATCAATAATGCAATTAGAGGGAAAATGACATTTCAGACTTAAAAAAATCAACAAAACTTCCATAAGAGATTGTCTTGTCGGAATGTTGATCTAAGTCAACACTAACTAAAATCAACCGAACATCCAAAATGAGCTCGGCTCACCTGGGACCCAAACCAATGGTCCCTCTATCCTAAACTCGACATTCCGGAGCTAACAGCGCTGACGAAATTTCCATCCAAGGCCGTCTCTTCAAAATGTTGACCAAAGTCAACCATACAAGCCCAACTGGCCTGAAAATATAGAACGAGAGAGAAATCCAAGCTGAAAAAAGCTCATGGATCCTGACAAAAGGTCCTTTTAGACCAAAATCCACGCTCCAGAGCTAACGAAATTATCAGAATTTGATTTCGAGCAAGATTATCAAGAATGTTGACCAAAGTCAATGATTTTCTAAGTTCAAGTTCTCAAATAGGGAAATGGTCATAGTGACCCAACGAACATCCCGGGCACCAAACTTCCAGTCCTGACAAGTCTTAAATGATTTGTAGCCGCTGCGGGAAAGCTTGAAACACGAAAAAGCATGAAAATAGGACAATGACCAGGAGGTTCATTACAACAACTGCTTTCCTATAATCTGTAATTATATATTATCTTTCTGTGCTCGATCGGCCTATGATTCCTACTAGGTATCCATTGTCTTGGTACTCATACTACACTGTGCATCTTTTTCTAATGCAGCACCTAGTACAAGTCACCCTCATTAATCCTCCCTTCTTTCGAAGCCTATTGCAGTTTGGATCGCAGTGAGCTCCCGGCGTCTTGGAGACTGTACAAGCTTTCCATCTTGTATATTATGTCTATATTTTGTATTTTGGATAGACAGAGTCTATTGTATAGCTACTCTTTACTTTAGTCGCTCTTGTACTAGTGACATCAGGTCTGGGTTGGCTCTAGTGTCTTTTTTGTCGTTCTTGATCATTTTAGGGCCATCTTTTGTATATTTTCTATAGTTGGTATGTATATATATGCTCTTTGCCCTATTTTTTCATTTATGTCTTTCATTTTTCCTTACTATAATTGCTTTATTGTCTTCTGCATTATTGGGTTTGGCTTGCCTACTGGGGGTTACGTAGGCACCATCATGGCCCAATTTTGGGTCATGATAGTATGAATAGAATAAAAAGATAAAAAGCCACTGGTATCTACAGCAATCTACGCACCTGTGGATATTTGACTGCAGGTGTAATATCGCAGGTGTGGCAAAACACTCGCTACTATGGAACTTACCACGTAGAGTTTCATAGGTGCGACCCCTCTTCCATAGGCATGAGCCCGCAGGTGTGAAGAAATATCGCAGTTGCAGCTCCGCTACTGCAGTCAAAGCTCCATAGGAGTAGAAAGACCAAACCAAGCACAGCTCCGCAGGAGTGGAGATTTTCTCGCCGGTGCATCTTTGCAGGTGTGACCAAATACCTACAAAGATGGTACCGCTAGTGTAGAAAAATGTCATAGGTGCGAAAGCACCAGAACTAGTAGCCAACAACAACCACAACCTACAAAAACACTCAAAATCCATCCAAAACTCCATGCACACAAATCAAATATGCTACTAGATTAAGATGATATTTTGAACTCAATGGGATTATCATATTCACCAACGAAAGTTATTTTCAATGAATGTTGAGTAAATTTAATGCTACACCACAACTTCCAACTTTCCTACTAACTACTCAAAATGCATCCTAACGCCTCAAAATCCAATTTAAAGGTGCTACTAATCCAAAAATGGCATTTCAAATCAAACGAAATAAATAAATTCCTCATACAATGTCTAATTCTCTCAATATTGACCAAAGTCAACCATATCAACTTCAAAACCTTCTCAAATGAAAAACTTGTATAGAACCCTATCAAACATCTCGAGAGTCATGTCGTCCACTTTCATAGACCATAAGTACCATAATATAACTACGGAGAGGGGTAAAATGGTCAGAACATATTAAAAATCAAAAATCACTATGAGGTTATTACACCAACAATGAAAAATATGAAGAAGAAGAAAGGAAAATTTTGTTATCAATCTTTCGCATTGTTGTACAATGGTTCCTAGATCTTTCCTTAGGTCTAACTCTCCATTAGATCAAAATTTATTTTTCAAAATATATTTATGGACTATTTAAATATATAGAAAAAGTCCCAAAAAATAACCGAGTTAAAAAGAACTGAAAAAAAATCAAAATCCAATATTGCCTGACATGGAGCGCCCAACCTTCCAGTAAGCAAAATTCGTTGTGTCACTTCCTTTCTCTTTTTGAAATTCAATTCTTTACTTTTTCTTTTTCACTTAATATCCCACCATTATTGGTAATCATTATGTGTCCCCTTTCGTGTCTCCTCTTCTTTTTCCTTTCTTTTCTTTTTCACTTTTCGTTTACTTTTTCTCCAAATCTTTTCATCTGCACATTATTTTATTTTTATAATTTTAAGTACAAAATAATATAATTAATGCTCAAAAAATATATTAAAAATATGAGACAAATAATGACTAAATATTTACATGTTTGGCATAAGATTACCACCCCAAACTTAGACTTGTGTTCGTCCTCGAGCAAGCATTAAAACTCATCTAAATAAACCAAGCCTAGGAATGATACCACTTGAGTTGATACAGATAATTAGGCCTATAATAACTCACGACATCAAGTACACTCCCTGATTATCATACAAGATATACAAATCAACAAAATCAAATAATATATTTTTAACCTCCTAACCTCATAGATGGACTTTAACTCATCAAATTTAAGTTCGCCCATCTATTATGTCAAATAAAGCTAAAAACATCACCGTTATCATGAAATAAATGTTCTCACAAGAATAAATAGTCCACACACTCAAATCAAAGAAACGAATGTAATTCAAGGACTCACATCAAATATAAATCTTTCTCACTCATAGAAGAGTTCACATGCATTGACAAAGGACCATAGTTTTGCTCATTATGTATTTCTCTACTAATTAAATATGATGAATATAATCAAATAGGACTTTACAGGTTGTAATACTGACTAAAGGATGTGTAGGACACTATATAATACTGACTTACACTTCCCTAAGCACTTTACACTTTCTAAACTTCATTGCCCATTATTTGTTTCTCCTTATTTTCAGTCCTTTCTTCATCAATTATTTTACAAGTAACTCTCATCATATCAAGAACGTTTAAATCATTATTATTTTTCAAGCAAACTTTTTCTCTATTTTCTTTTTTCATGTCACATTCTTTTAAAAGGGTCCATTCATTACTTAGCAGCTATCATTGATAACCATTACACTAGAATAACCCTTTTCTTTGATTTAAAATTTACAACACAATCTAAGCTACAATGCTCAAGGAAATAGGATGCAAAAATTAGAAATTCAACAAATGAAAGACAAAAATATGACTACCAAATGAAAAATCACGGGCTCAAAGGGATAACCAGTAATAACAATATCTGAGTAGGGTAAAATTTACAAGACATGTGAAATAAAACCTATTATCAACTTCTAAATATAGAAACCCTTTTTGTTTTACTTCAATAACATGCAAGATAAGTTCTAAACTAAGATGTAAAACATAGAATATATGTAAGAAATTCTCACCTCTCATGACACAAGTCTTACTCAAAATGGATCAATTCTACTCTTAAAATATACAGGATCATCGTAAATTATAAAATAAAAATAAGCTATATATACATAGTCACTACCCTGAGCCTAAGTATCAAAAAGTTTGTTATTTTAGTTAATATCCAAGCACTCACAGAAAAGTACTACTATAGGTCAAGCCTAAATATACTAGTTTCAAATAAGTCAAAAATTATTTCTTCTCTTTCTTTCTTACTACTCCTAAAAAGATTTTTTTAAAAAAATTAATCCTAAATATTTTAAAAAATTATTCGGTTCAAGCTACATCTCTAGAACTGATGCACAAAGAAACAATGAGAGAGACTACTAACTACCTAATAAAGTAGCATAAAAAAGCATCCAAGCAATCTCTCCACCCCACACTTAAAATTGTACCTGCCCTCAATGCACACCCTAAATAATGAGATGGTAAAATAAATTTTCTGAAAGGCTAAAGATCGAAATATCAGCAGCTCGTGGGGTACTCATACTTCTCCTAACAAGATATGGTTCTTTATGCGGGCACCCCAAACTTAGTTCCAACTTTATGGCTTGCTTTAACATACCTTTAATGGCTTTAATATCATGCTCATACTCCTAAAAAATAAAATAAAAAACACTATAAAAACAATACTTCCTCTGTTTCATTTTATGTGGCACCCTTTTCTTTTTAGTTTATCCTAAAAAGAATGTCACCTTACTATATATAATTAAAGATAATTTAACTTTAAAATTTCACTTTTACTCTTAATAAAATTAATACAACCACACAAATAATTAAGTATTATTTTATCTCACAAGTTTCAAAAGTCTTTTTTTCCTTAACATCGTGTCATATCAAATGACACCACATAAAATGAAATGGAGAGAGTAATAAAATTGATTTGCTTTCCAACAAGCGCTTAAATTAACGTTGTAGAATGACTTGAACTAATTTTGCCTCCACTTCAAACTTATGAACTGAACTCCCAATTTGATTCTGCTCTATGATTATGTTTTTAGGATGGTACAAATTGTTGCGAGCAAAAAATCAAATAATTACTTATGCACTTTTTGGCTTTCAACCTAGGAGTATTGTCTTACCTAGACGGCCTTGAGTATCTCAAAATGAATGACTCATCTACCTTTTGGTTTGATTATTACATTGGCTAGTATGAATTAGTTTTTATGTATCCTACCAAATACAATATCGAAAAATGCTTGGAGTGAGGACAAATGCGCTTAAACTAAAAATGCACCTTATTAGTGACATCCTCTTCTTGACACATATGGTCATGCTCCGAGCCTACACCCTGGGCGTGGATCGCATCAAAACCACTACTACCCCGAGTGGACCCTTGGTCTGGCTTACTACTAAACTGAACACTTAAATAACTTTGCAAAAGCTTTAAATGTAATGAGCATGCAAGTATTTAGAAAATAAAATCAAATATCTATATAATGAAATCTGAAAACATGCATTATTGAGAGAAATTGAATACCTAATACTTCTACTAACTCGTCTATGATGCCTCGAATATCTAAAAAGCCAACTGGGACAAGGACTTGGGCTATCTTAATACTCTACTAGCAATAGTTAATGATTAATAAGTAAACTGGAGCCCTCTAAAAGCATGAAGGCCTCATCAATGCTGAAGATAAAAGAACCTAAGGATACGCCTGCTCCCGATCCTGAATATCTAAATCTACATCATTAAAGATTCAACACTAAATAGCGTCAGTACGTAGACATGTACAATATGTACATAGCAGAATGAAACAAAAAAGGCTAATAAAGCTAACACTGAAATACTGAGCTGATAGGAGTAACATGGAAAGTAACAATTGAAAAGTAGCTAACTGTTGCAAGTAAAGTACAAGTGTATAAAAGAGTACTAACTGATGCATAATATTAAAAATGTACATTTATAGAAAATACTGAAAATAATTTAGTTTTAGTTAGGAGTTTCTCTTAACCGGCAAACATCTTATGAGTACATGATGTCTAACCTCTGGTCCGGTTGGGAGATTCATGTTATACCTTGTCAAGGTATGGAACAATACTAAACTATGGATCCATACTAAGCCCTAACATGGGCTAATTGAGGAGTCACTCAAATAAATGGCATAATCCTATCCTACAATGATAACATAGTTTTGAGGTTTGGGTTACCTGAACCCTTACTCATCTCGGTGCTAAATAATTCGCCCAAAAGATATTAATTCTCATAATGTAAAAACCTTTTTAAGGTGACTAAAAATCTACTGTAGAGCTTAGCTTTCTAACTCAGAATCACTACTTGTGACATAAAGCTGGCTCAACTACTGAGAAATACTACCGATGAGCCGCTATGCTCAAAATCATACATATAGTCGTACCAATATGAGGATTCAAAACAGAAAGTATATTTCTTTCAAAACCATCTAAATTTATTTTATGAAATCTACAATGCTTTTCTGAATAAGGTCTGTGAAAACATTGAATGCTTCTTTAACAAGGTCATAAACTAACTGTTGTAAATCATGGATTGAGTTTGGAGTATTGGCTGAACTTCATGAACATGAAAGGATATATGAAATCAATCATTCAATGGATATTGAAAATATAACAGGTTTTATGGAGAATTCAATAGACGTTACTCATAGATAGCAAGACAAAAGATTCGAGATTTAGGATTTCAAAACCCTAGCTAAACATCTAACTAGTATGGCGTGAGAGAGGATGAAATTCTCTCATTATGGTAGCGTTACATACCTCAGGTTCTCCGAACATTAGTGGAGAACCTGTAAATTTTGATTTGTAGACTTAGCAGATGATTCCTTCAAGAATCCTAGGGTTTCGAATCAAGAAACTTGTTAGAACCCTTAGGCTTGGGATAGCACTTGATAATCTAATATAAGGAACAGTAGAATGAACTTACCTAGGTTTGTGAAGGTGAAATGTGTCACCTAGGGTTGAGAAAACAGGTTTGGACTTGAAAAATAATGAGAAAACCAAGAAGGCCTCTTTATATAGTTGCCTGGAATCTACGAATTGTAGTCTGAACCGTAGAATCCTTCTAAAATTTCTAGGTATCTGGACTAACTTTTACGGGTGGGATCTATGGACCAGACATTTATTTTATGGACCATAGATTAAGCCATAAACTTCCTCTGAGAATTTGACACTTCTCTACATCAAAATTACGATTGAGCTTTATGGACCATAGAATAGGAATTACGGACCATCCTGTCATCCATCCTTTTTCTCTGAGATTCTGGCATCCCTCAAATCATTTTCTATGGTTTAAAGTACGAACCATAGTCTTGAACTACGAACCATACTATCATCCATAGAAACCTTGGACTTAAGCTTCTTTAGGGGTGATAAGATATCGATTAGAGAGACTAATCAAAATCCAAATGCGAAATTGAAATAAACAAAAGATATGTGGATTAAAGCAAATTAATCAAGTTTATGGGAAACAAGAGACTTTATACCCTCACTTTCCAATTGAACTCAATCAACAAACAATAACCCCTCAATCAAATAAAATAGAAACCAAATGAATCCATAAATGGATGACTCTATATGATTAATCAAGCAAAGAAGTTAACAAGTAATAAAGAGAATCCACTCCTAATCACTCAACTAAACTATTAGGAATCCATCAAATAGTACTATTAGGAATCCACTCAGTAGATTTGCAACACTAGATTAACTAATTGGGAATCAACCCAAGACTACAAGCTAACAATAACAACTACAAGCTTTCAAAGCATTCATCAATATTCATCAAATCTAAGGAATGAAAATGACTAAGGCTTCTATTTATAGTGTTCTTCTTGTACAATTAAAGGCTCAAAGTGACTTTGCAAGACTTTAAATTCATCCCATGAATGGGCACCTGCGAGGTGAGGTGCTAAACACACCCTGCATAGTGCTGGTCGCACATCATTTCGCACATCATGTGCTAAATGAGGTGCCTGATGAACGCTCAAATCATGCTCTCCAATTAGGAGGCCACGACGATCGTGCAGCAAAATAAAATTTATAAACCCAACGAGTATCGAGGTCATACCCAAGGGACTTGGGGTATATATATATCAATTGTAATGGATTGAGTTCAAGGTGGGAGTAATTTCTCAAAATAACAAGTAAAAGGATGGGGGCAATTAGGAAAGTTGTCTGTCATGACCCAATTTCTCGGTCATGATGGCACCTACAACCCCCGGTAGGTAAACCAATCCCCGTAGCCCAGAACAGATAGTAATGGGCTACTATCTAACAAATAAGAGAACAAGACGAAGAGAACAGATAAAAGGACTATAAATATATACATATGCGAAAACTAAACCAAACCCCAAGACCTGGTATCATAGTATAGAGCCAAAACTACATACATGGAGTGCAAACGATCCAGACAATATATACAGATATCTCTGAATGATAATAGAGTACATGAAGCAAAAGATAAACTAAAGCTAAGCTTCGATCGCCAAGAGCTCACCCTCAGTCTGAAGTAGTCCCCAACAGATCTCCAAGCACGAATCACAGTGATCTAACGGCGATGGCCCACGCTAGGATCTGCACCCAAAGATGCAGTGGGGAGGTAGGGGTGAGCACCAAATGCGAAGCATAAGGTACCCAGTAGGTATCATAGGCCGACTGGGCACATATAAGATAAAAGCGTAGTAATAGACAGAATAGAAGCAGGTAGTCACAGAAATCAATGAAAGGTACACAGGAACTAGCCCAGAGGAAAAACATCAGAACCACATGTGAGGCTAGTAAGCAGAATATACACAGCATAGGCACAGGTGAAAGTAAGAAATAATGCACCTGGGGT